>CM055203.1:4804973-5233618 GCA_029224185.1 Karalla daura | reverse complement strand
AGATGAGGATGAGAGAATGAGAGAGTAGCCAGGGCCACCCAGACTTTGGGTGTGTGCTCCTCACAGTGGTGGGTAGGGGGGTGGGGGAGAGGTGAGGTGGGTGGGCGAGGCACGAACTTGCACCGTATGATGTGTGTATATGTTTGTAGGGGGTCTGCCCACTGTGTGAAAAGTCTACTTTATTACTTTATTCATCCGGTTACAGGCTTGAGAGAGATGGAGAGAGAGAGAGAGAGAGAGCACTCATTCCTCCCTCATGTGTTTATATTAGTGGTGGAGGCGGGGGGGGGGGTGAGGGGGCAGGTCTCCGGTCAGAGTTTTGTCTGTGTTATGCTTCCATTTGAATGGGAAAATTGCTGTTTATATTCCCAGTTACCTACCTCTGTGCCCCAAACTCTAGTATCAGGAAAAGAAAAAACGTACTACATTTACTCTTCAGGCATAAAAGTGGCCCAATATTAATGAAGACTACAAACAAGCGCATGGGAAATCACATTTACGGTGATACTCAGTCGGCCATTGTTGAAAAACAACTCAAGCGGTGGGATGGGGAATCTACAACAACCAGAATGCAGAAATTATGATAACTGCGGGAAATAACGTCAAATCAGCGTCTCTTCAGTCCCGGGAGGAGATGATTAGCCCCCATAACACACAGTCTGACGCTGTGGCAGCTGTGCCATTAATCATGGAGGCCATTCAGCGAGCAGCCGCAGGTTCTCTGAGCCCTGATAAGGCACACGGTGTCCCGGACGTGTGCATGGAGGGGTGGGGGTGGGGTGGGGGGCGGGAGAGAGGGGAGGGGGAGGGTGGGAGGAGGAGATGAATGCACCTGTCTCCAAAACTAAATATCCTCCAGTTCCCCTGGTGTCCCCTCTTACATCCCCTCCTCTCTCCTCCTCCTCCCCCCCCCCCCCCCCCCCCCCCCCCCACCCTCCCTTGTGCGTCTCTTTCTACCTTCCTGCCCTGAAACCCCATCAGAGACTCAGCCGCGCGGCACAGGATAAGTTCTGTCTGCACAAGGATGGCGGAGGTGGGGGGGGGGGGGGGGTAAAGGACGGAGGCCCGGGACAAAAGACGCATTATAGCAGTCGGTTCAGGATGGCTGCGGACAGACAATGGGCACATTCTTCAGCTCCTAAAACAAATAGCTGTGTGCAGCCTGCCCGACGAAGGTGCACAGAGGGCAGCAGGAGTGGGAGCGCCGGGTTTCTTTTCTCTCTCTCTCTCTCTCTCTCTCCTCTCTCTCCTCTCCTCTCTCTCTCTCTCTCTCTCTCTCTCTCTCTCTCTCTGTGGTCAGGCAGGCGAAGGGAGAAGTCAGTGGGTCCCAGAGGCAGCTTTGAGTCATGTAGACCGGGCTGAAATAAAGCAACAAAGGCTTTAGTGGAAAAAAACCCTGAGGGAGAGCTACGCCTCCAGCTCGGAGGCCTCTGAGTCAGGTGTGTTTATATTCCCGGCCACACCTGGACCTGGAGGAGTCTGCAGCCAGCGGACTCTCCGATCCGGAGATCTGATGTCGCTCTGGCTTGTGTGTCGGCCGAAAGAAAGAAAGCAGGTCTGCCATCGCCGCTGCCACAAACATACCAACGCTCCTTGATCTCCGGGCAACTGAGTGTGGTCGGCAGTGGCACCGAAACTCACCCGTCCCTCCCTCCTGCCTCCTCCCTCCTCCTTCCACTGGGTCAGGCCCGAAGAGAGATCCAGCACTAATTGTTATACGCAATAGCATGCTGAAGAAGTTTGGGGGGAAGTGGGGTGGAGGGGGTGGGGGGGTGCAGAGAAATCAGCTGTCACCGTGGCGAGCAGACCTCCTAATGAAGCCTCGGCTTTCACTCGGCTGTTTATAGAAATGTTGCTCTGTGACTCTGTGCAGTCTTTTCACAGACAGTTAGAGCTGAATTAGTCCGGCTCTCTCCGCGAAAAACTCCCCACGGGCAGCAGTGATTCATAATGTGTTGTGCAGTCGCATTTTTTAGATTTCTATGAGCTCTAACTGCCTAAAAATACGAGGTCTGGCGAGGCTGGTGACAATGGAGCAAACAGTCGTGTAGAGGATGAAGTTTCTTATCCGACCTGCACGACCAGGTGGATTCAGACCTGGTCGTTCGGAGCAGTTGTTCTGAAACCAGGAGTGTTTTACCCCCAAAGAGAAGAGGATCCGAGCTCACTGTCTGTGAGCACGTCTACGGTCAGATGTGTTCGGTGCTCACCTTTTATCCCTAATGAACTCCTGAGTGTTCGATCCCTCACCGAGTGCGCTGAGTGTGTGTTTCACCCTGGTCACATGAATAATTCACACCTCTGTGTCAATAAAACGAGCGTAGGGAGATGTGCTCATCCTCATGAAACTCTAGATTACACCGACTTTGGCCGCGTTCCCTCATTTGTTTTGTTTTGCCATTTAGCGAACGAGTGACTTGACTTCCCAGCTTGTTCGCTAACTGCACCTTGTACCGATGCTCTTTCTGTTCTGTTTCCTGTTCAGCAAATCACGGGAGTCTGAAATCCTCGGAGCCTGCGAAAAGCATCTGTTTGGCTGCCTGGGTGTGGATGCAAACGACATATGTTTTGCCCCGTTTTGCACATTATGCTTGCCGTTAGCTGCAGAGAAAAGCCGTTTTCGTCTGCTCCTCTCTGCGCTCATTTCTCCGTCCCTGCTGCGGCCCTGACATTTACTTTAATTTTCGAGGTGACGCGGGCCAGCCGTCCCGATAGCCGCCCTGCAGCCTGAGCACACAACCGACCCCCGCTTTACTCAGAAATGTAAATCCTGCTGCACAGATTATTGGTCCGCTTGTGGGTGGATTATATCTGTAAAAAAAAAAAAAAAAACGATATTTTCAGACGTCAAGTTTTCAGAACTTCTCTCTGAGACGTTTCCCTCGACTTGTTTCGACGTGCGGTTGCGTAACACGTTGAGATTAAACCTGACTCACGACTTGATTGTGACCCAAACACGGAGGCCGCGTGTGTCAGCAGAACGTCTGCAGCTCTCAGCGACGAGGGTGATTAAAAGCGAACAGAATCAGCGCGTGTTGTTGCGTAAGTGGAGCGTACGCAGGTGCTCGGCAGAGCGACGCCGGGACCAAACAGCTCGGCTCGCTCACACGTCCGTCAGCGTGCACGGAGGCATGGTTTGAGGTCGCCCAGACACACTGAGCACAGGTGCGGTCGCTCAGCCGTCTTTAATGGAAACGAGTGCTGCTCACTGTAAGGGTGCAAACCTGACGACGTTGTCCTCTGAGTTAGATCGAGTCGTGTAGCCCGAAAATCGAAACGTCACGCCAACAAAAGTGCGAGGAACACACACAAAAAAGGAGGAGTGCAGAGAATATATTATTGTCTGCACGTCTCTAAAAGACCATAGATGAAACCTTGGGTTTAATTTGATGAATGTTTGTGAAAATAATGGAAACAAAGACATAACCTTGAAGAAATCTGTTTTAATCTTAGAAAATAAAGAAGTATCTCTCGGAGGTAAATGGCTGACCTCTCGCATTGTCTCCACAACAAAATGATCATCTCTGTGAGGAATCTGCGGTCTCTATATTTAGCTGCTGTCACAACACGCGTGCCAGCGTCGATCGCTGTCGTGGCTAATAACTCAGACGACTTCCTCGTTACGCTCTGATGTTCTGCTGCATGCACTCGGGTTCATTTGTGGGAAAATAAGATGGAGCCCGGACCGATTGTGATTGTTTCCTCTCTCCTTGTGTCCCTCAGATGGACCCTGTCCAGAAGGCGGTGATCAACCACACGTTTGGAGTCCCACAGCCCCTCAAGAAGAAACAGATCATCTCCTGCAACATTTGCCACCTGCGCTTTAACTCGACGGTAAGGAACGCTCTCCTTATGCCTTGGCGGTTCTGAGACAGAAAGATGGGACGTACGAGGGGGAGAGAGAAAACAGAGGGCGGCGGTCTGCGCAGTTTTCAACATAAAAGCAGCCCACACGGAAAAAAATGAGCCTCGCCTCAGAGAACAAATCTCTTTGTTTTGTGCTTATGCTATCGTCTCGAATGTTATTGTGAAAATATGTCCGTTCCTCGATTACCTCGGCTCTTATCGCTCACATTGACTCAGTGTGTGTGTGCGTGTGTGTGTGGGGGTGAAGTGTGTGTGTTTGCACAGTTGGGTGCATATGCGACTCTACTGTAGCTGGATCGCTCTCTGCAAATTGATGTAGCATTTAAATCGGAACTTAGCCATTTAGTTTTTTTAAGAGTTACGTGCATTTAAAAAGTGGTTTGTGTGTGTGTGTGTGTGTGTGTGTGTGTGTGTGTGTGTGTGTGTGTGTGTGTGTGTGTGTGTGTGTGTGTGTGCCTGTCTGTTGTTTTGCTGTGAGGGATTAGACAGCAGGGAGAGCTGCCGTTTATCAGCAAAGACCAGAAACAATCAGCAGCCGCAGCAGGAAACAGCATTTTCTACCCCTCGTTCCATTTCTCCCAGCCCTGCCGTCTATAGTACACACACACACACACACAGGCGTGCAGACAAATGCACACATACTCCATTCTGTGCTACCTGAACAACAAGTGCAAAACAAGTGCAAATATCCCATAACATTTCCGGCATGTATTCACCTAGGACAGAAAGATAGTAGTCGAGAAAAACGTTTCCATATCTCAGGCCCGGGCCGTAGTAAGTTCATACATCCTGTATGCAAAAAGACAGTTTCTTCTCTTTTACAGACCCCATCTTCAAAGGAGAAGAAGGGCTGAGGCACAGGAGACAGGGAGCTGGGGGGTAAGGGGGGGGTGGTGGAGGCTCAGACGTGCCTCTTCACACACTAGAGCAAATCCCATTCCCTGAATCCACAGACCGACTCACAGCGGCGTGTCAGCTCCGACTGCGGCTTTATCTGTCTCTCTCCGACACTTTCCCCGGCGCTCCCACCGAACCCTCCGCTCCCAGTTTGCTCAGATATTATACACCAAGTCACCCTGGTGAATGATGCTCAGAGGGGAGGCGGCACTTCCAAACCCACTTCATCAGTAGAGAACAAATTGATCTTAAAGAGCAACTTAACACCGTCTGAGAAGCCCCCAGTGGTTCGGTTTCTCACCCCCTGGCTGCAGAAGATGTCATGCGCCGACACATTGACACACTCGCTCGAATGCACCCTGAACATCACTGCTGAGTGCGGCGCTAAGTGCAAAAGTAGTCCTGAACAGTGCGCGTCCTTGGCTGAAGCCTTGGAATGGATGTCGGATGTTCGCACAAGGTTTTTTCTGCTGAGAATTAGAGGAGAATGTGAGTCCCGCCCTCTCGTAAAACCACGTAATTTTACGTCTGCGGTCCGACCTCCCCGAGCCTAACTATCACTGCGCAACGATCCCTAATTGCAGCTAATGCTGAGGTTAAATGTGTGAGAGCGTGTGTGTGTGTGGTTAGGTTGCCACAAGTGTGTGGAGAGACCAAAAGAAGACCATTTTGTACTAGTTCTGCTGGCTTCAGCTGATCTTCAGCCTGTGGTGGATTCTTACCGCAGCATCTTGGGCGTTTTCTCGTCTCAGCAGCATGTTGAACTGTTCCTTTAAAGGCAGAGCCGTGGGACACCTGAGCGACCCGAGAGAGATCCAATAATAGTCAGCCCCCTGCAGCTAACGCGGCCCCTGGGCCCAATGAGTCCTTTACGATCCAAAACATAGAGAAGGAAAAGAAACAATTTTAATCAGTGTTTTGCTAATTACAGCAATTTACATGCAAATGTGGCTCGTCAGACATTCCTGTTGTGTCTCCTTATTTTAATAGCCCGTCAAGTTTTTTTTTCTTCTCTGTTCGTCAGCAGCTTCTAAAGACTCAGAGGTTGTTTCAATGTCGTCCTCTCGTCCGAGGCTGATGGAGCTCGTGTATTACGAGTGTGGATATCGGAGGTGGAAGAAAAATCAAACGCTTCTGGTGTTTGGGGAGTCTGTAATTCAGACACAGCGCTGCCGAAATATTGTAAAACAGTTCAAGGACTCCGGTGCGTGAGCGCGTTTTAAGTAGCGTGTGTGTGTGCGTGTGTGTGTGTGTGTGTGTGCGTGCAGAGCGAGGACCGTCGGTGCATCTGCTACTCTAAATATTTTATTCCACGCTCTCCCTCTCATTCAACAAATTTCACATTTTACAACGTGGCGGCGTCATCGAGCACGATCAGAGCGCTGTTATATTGCAACCGGCAACTGTGAAACACCAGGGAGACTTAACAGCTCCCGCTTTCAAAATAAAAGCCTGGCTCGTTGTTACATTCTTAAAGCTAACCAACCCGGCGGATCCTCTAAATGTTTTCATGTCTGAGCTCAGAACGACCTGCGGGCGGGGAGACCTGTTCCACTCCCACTGCACACACAGGTGTAGGATTGCTTAATTGCTCGGGAGATCTGATTAAATAAATAAATAAATAAAAACAAAGCTCATTTCACAGCTCGTCCCTCCACGGTGAGAAGGTGGAGGAGGCCGAGGCGGATTCGTCACGACCTGCTAATCTCTGTGGCCTTTTTCACGGAGGAGCGGTCACACAGTATCCGGGCTATACAGGTGCTTCGACAGCCACATTATTTATATACTCCCACTATATCACGTCATTAGCCTGGCTAATGGGAAGTGTACATATTTAACCGAGTCCCCAGACTGTTTACACTAAGCTAACATGCCAGATCCGTCCGAGTCTTCCAGTGTGTGTGTGTGTGTGAAACCTCACACCTCATCTTATTTATCGCTCATGGGACTTCAATGTGTGTTTGATGCTCAGGTAATCACCGTCATTTTGCCCTTAATGAAAAAGACTTTTAGTGTCTCACCTCCAGTCCAGCGTCTGGTTGGTGCCTGAGGATTTACATGATTTATTTCTTTAGGAAATAAAACCGGGAGAGAGCTCAGAGGCAAGCACTCAATGAATAAAATGTACACCTAGTACATAAAAGAAGCCATTTTATCCTTCCTCCTTAATCCTTCATCTGTTTAGCATTGAGGATGTGAAAATGCCCACATAACATCAGTTGTCTCTATAATTAGTGTGTTTTGGGGACATTTCAGGAGTAAACATTTGAGATTTAAAGTGAAGCAAAGCTTCACTCGCCTCACACCATAAAAGGACCTGTGTACGACTCCAAGGTTGGACCGAGGGCCTTCAAGGAGTCACATGACCGATTTGCTTAAAATAAGGTGGAGCAATGCAGAGCTTTTTCACCATGAAATGCAGTTACTGTCCACTAAGAGCTGGGTTCGACACCCGGGTCAGAACTTATTTACGAGTTATGAGTTTACAATTTCTCCCCTTGACTGCATGGGTTCAGGCTGTCCATGTGTGTTAAGTTCCATTGTAGACTGTAAATTGCCCTTAGGTGTGAGTGCGAGAGTGGAGCATGTTCCCTGTGATGGAATGGAGGCCAGTCCGGGTGGTAAGTCGTGTTAAGAAATGGATTTCAGAACTTCCCTTTGAGCCATTATTGTTCTCATTGTACTCGATCATACTGTGTACAAGAGTTCCAGTTCTGCCTCCTTCCCTCTGTAACCTCGTCCTGCTTCTACTCCTGCTCACCAGCTGATTACAGCTCATCCCCGGAGGTTGTTTCGGCTTTTAATGAGCGATCTCTGTATCGATTCCTCCGGTATTCCTATGTATCCGAGCTCGCTCCGACAGCGGGGGCTTTGTTCTCGGGTTGTGAGAATGCGGAGAATGTGAAGGTAAATCACGAGGACAACCAGACGGGATCTTTGTGTGAACCTGTTTACTGCAGCCAGAGTGTGTGTGTGTGTGAATGTGTGTGTGTGTGTTGAAAAGCACGTGCATGACATTAGTATGTATGGGCGCGTGTCTGGGCCTTGCAGAGGCTGACTCTCACAGTGCACGTTAATAGGGTAGTTGTGGAGATGGGATCCTCTCTCTTGCTGCATATTACACATGCAATTAAACCTCTGGCCTCCCAGTGTGCCATCGCTGTTATCAGGTGGAAACAGACTCACCTCCTCGCAGCCTGTGTGTGCCTGCAAGAGAGCAAATATTCATCCGTGAATTTTAACATTTACCGCACGCGGGCTCCAGTCTCTCCGGCAGATAATGCGCCGAGTCACTCACATCTCCCTGCACTTCTTCCCTGCCAAACAGTTTCTTTATATTTCTCTCTTATTCTCCTGCAGAACCAAGCAGAGGCCCACTACAAAGGCCACAAGCACGCCCGGAAGCTCAAAGCCATGGAGGCCCAGAAGAACAGACAGCGACGAACCGGCGAGGCCTCGTCCGCAGGGAGGGAGCGAGACCGAGACAGAGAGCGGGACCGGGAGCGGGACCGGGACCGGGAGCGGAGCAAGACGGCGGCTCCCGAGGCAGCTCTTCCTGCACTCATGGACACGAGCTTAGCAGAGGGAACAAGTACGTAAACGGAAAATGAAAAACAGAAGCAACCGGGCTCTCCACGCAGGACTGAAGAAACTTCACAACCCTCACAAATCCGTAGCCAGGTCTTCATCCAGATGAGATGTGAACTAGAGCTGCAACAAACTATTATTCTTGTAATCGATTACTTTTTAATCATTACTTGAAATCGTTCTCTTTCTTTCTCATAGCTGGTCATTGACACGAAATTAACAGAGCGTGATGGAGAATAAGGTCAAAAACATCAAAAATACAATTTAATAGAGAAATAGGATGTACTACAACTGGTAATGGGTTGAAATAAAAGAAGAAGAAAAGAAGCAAGAGGTAAACCATTAGAAAGAGCAAGCCACATGCACACACATAAATATACACACAGTGTAAGTGAGGGTGAAGCTGAATGGTAGCCCATCCAAATTTAACAAAAGTGTCCCATGGACCATGGAATTATCCATCTATATATCTGATCCTTTCTAACCTGAGATTGGACCGAATGTGGGTGAGAGAAGAAAATCTTCTAAAAATCATTCTCAATTTATTTTCCTAAGACTCATTGATTGTTCAAACAATATTGATTATTTTAGTAATTAATAGTCAATCAATCGATTAGTCTGTTGAGGTCTATTACCCAAGGTCACAAGCTCAAAATCTCCTGGTAGGTGCAGCCTCCCTTCAAGGGTTAAAGGGATGGAAAAGTGTTAATTACTATTGTTGCGGTTATTATTTTTAGCTATTGCAGCTCTAGTGTGAATGTAACCCAGGAGGTTCATTTACATCCAGCTTTCACATAGTGGAGATCAGCCAATCACAGGGCTTGTTTCATATTCCCCTTTATTCCTGATTGCATTAATGATTCGTTAAAGAGAGGAAGAAGAATATGACTCTGGTTGCCAGTTGTGCTCATATGGAGATATTGAGGAGCACGGGGGACTCGGCAGTGACTGACCAGGCTTTTAGTAATCACCATATACTGGAGGGTCCCAGTACTCCCAGTGTTGGTGGCGTGTGTGAAGTCACTCATCTTTTCACCCGCTGTGTGTGAAAGAGGCCGGAGTGATGGGAAGAAAGTGTCTGTTGATGGTCACTCTGTCAAGCTTTGGCTCCACTAATTCCTGATATTGCTCCATTTCATCTCTCTAAAGCCCCTCCACCAATCCTCCTATCACACCACTGACAGCCTCCATCCTCCACCCTCCTCCTCCTCCTCCCCCTCCTCCTCCCCCTCCTTCTCTCCCTCCACAGCCCGGACTCCCTTATCTCTGTCCCTCTGCACCATTGTGTTTCTCTTCCAGATTACATCTTCTCTACACCTTATCCTTCACTCCCCGCACCCTCCTCCCCACTTCTGTGTTTTGGGGCATTGAAACTTCAACTATTTCAACCCACTCCATCAAACCCACCCCTCACCCCACCCCCCACCACCCCCCAAAAACTCTCTGACCCAACTCTGTGTCCCCGCGCTTAGTGATGGATGGAGAGCTGCGAACCTGCGGGATTGTGGGATGTCTGCGAGCGAGAGATGCTGTGCAAATAAAGGGAGCTGGCTGAGATGGATCGTAGCCTGACTTGGGTGGCTTTTACCTCCCATAACCTCTTTTTTTTTGCTTCTTAATTTCCAGCACTTGACTCATTTCTGCTCCCTCCCCGGAGCCAGAATTGGCGTATTTTGTGCAGCATGAAAAGAACGACACGCGGCGCTGGATGAGTTGAGAGGGAGGAAAAATAGTGGTGCGAGGTTTCATTTCAGGCGCTGTCAAACGAAAAAGAAAGTTGAAAGAAATCAAAGCCTGTCATCTTTTTTTTTTTCCCCCTCCTTCACAAAACACTTAAAATGTTCTCATATTGAGAGTGTAAATATAGACATTTTAACTTTTGATAGAGAGAGGGGAGTGCGTCAGATTTCTCTGGGCAGGATATGAGCCTCGACTCTCCCGGTGGCACTGCAGAGTGATGCCATTACCTTCTCATGTTGCACTCCTCTTTCCATCCATCCATGCATCCATCCAAAGTGATACCAATGGAGCAGGGAGACACTGGTTTTCCCTCTTTCTCCTACTCTCCTTCTTCCACGTCTCAACTATGGAAATCTGAGCAGAATTTCAAAACGCTCTCAGATGTTAGATGGAATATCGTAGCAGAGATAAGAGCGCACTGAGAGACGAGGGGACAGTTTGTACTTCACCCTCCCCAAACCTCCAGCAGACACAGTGGTACACACTCAGACATGCACGCTTCGCCTTGAGCACCGACAGTCTCCTTCAGAAAGGAGAAAGTGGACAAAAGACAGAGAGCCTGATAAGGCTCTCATCAAATCTCATTTTAATATTCTGCTGTTGCAAGGGAGAGCTCCGAAAGAGGGAAGCAGTCGGAGACGAACGAGACGATGAGTGGAAAATGAAAGATAAGATGAAATAAATGAAGGAGACACAGAGAGAGAGAGAGAGAGAGAGAGAGAGAGAGAGAGAGAGAGAGAGAGAGAGAGAGAGAGAGAGAGAGGGAGACGTGAGAGAAAGCGTGGCGGGACGGGGGGGGGGGGGGATCATTGGAGAGAGAAAGTAGATAAGTCTTAGCTAGTTTCTGTTCTGTGAATAATTTATTTTACAGTTCCAAGGCAATTTTGTGAGGAGGAACACTCTTTAATAAGCCCAATTGTGTGATTGGCCTAATGTGAAATTGAAATGCAGCAGTGCGAGCCACTGGTGGCGTGCACCACAATGCCAACCTGTAATGGAATCACGCTCCAAATTAACGCTCTATGAAATGAGTTATGTCTGCCACGGAGCCCAGGGCTGGCGTGGAGCCGTCTGCGGGTAATGCCCACATCGCCTCCCGTCAGCAGCCAATAACACACCTGTCGGCCTCCCAGCGGTCTGGATTAAAACGAGCTGTCCGCCCTCGAGGTCGGTCTCCAGCTGGATAACACACACTTTAGATGCATCGTGAGCTCGGAGCGTGTTTGTGTGTACGAGGGTACGCTGGAACAACTGGAAATTCAAGCGCTACGATGATATGGACAGGGTAATTAAGATTTAAGGGCTCGCCCAAATAGCAAAGAGACATAACAGACAAACAACATATGTTCATGTCCGAGAGAGAACGCCCCCTGTGGCAACAGTAGGAACTCAGTCTGTTGTACATCAGGGGCAAAGGGAAGACTGCTCTGGTACTGACAATACTGACAAGAGCTCATTTGCATACGACTTGAACCGACACAAAATGCGCTACTAATTCTTGAGGATGACATCGGAGATTTATTCGTACTTTGAACATTCACACAATGAAATAAACCTGGAGAGTTTTAAGTTTTTTTTCCATTTTAAAAACAGCTTTTCGGCTAATTAATGAAACATTAGTCGCTTCAGAAGCTTCTATCTCAGCACCATGTTTGCAGCATCTGAACGAAGCAATGCGTGCGACCTTATTACATTGACGTTGTTACATTTGCAACAAAGTAGAATCGTTAACCCACATGAATGTATCCAGAAAGAGCAGGTTCCTCGATCCCCACCTCTAGGTTTTTTTTAACACTTGCTATAATTGCAACTGTAGGGGTGTGCAGCGTTGAAGGCCGCCGTCGAGGCCCCTGACAAACGATGTTGTCGTCTTAATAGCGGTTTCACCTCGGAAAACTTGTCACTTCGCATGCAGGGAGATGACAAACGGCGAGCCGAGCTGTCCGTCGGAGTAGGCCGTCAGTCTCGGCGCCTCATGCCACCTACTTGTCATTCCGCGCGCTAACTTATTAGCGTCTCGCCAAACTCCTAATGCCGCTCGAGTCGCGCTGAAACTTTCCTCGCCTCATCGGAGAATCTGTCATTCAGGGCACCGCAACAGTGTGTAAAGTACAGCAGGGCAACTGGGGGGAGGGGGGAGGGGGGGTAGAGTGCAGACGAGGTTTTCAATCTTACAAAGGGATTAATCGATGCTTATAAAGCGCGTCCCGGGCCTAACAAAGGAGGGAGCGAGGACGTGGCGAGGAGGGTCTGCATCGGCCCTGACAAAGCATCAATCAGCCTCGGCTCTGATTGACTCCGCTGCTGGGTCGGCCTTTGCAGGGACTCGGTGTCTGTCACGGAGGTAATGAGGATTTAAGGCGAGGATTTTTCTCCCGGGAAGTTGTTTACGTCCTGCGGATCTCGCCAGCTGAAGCCAGGCCCTCGGCATCATGTATCCCCCTGTATCAGCGTACATCCTGGTTAAAAGTTCAAGCTGCTGGACTGAGATCTTTTCATGTGTATTTACGCCAATAAACCCTGTCAGATTTAATTGGACTCCTTTAAAGCGGATTAAATTCTTTTCATATCAAAGAAAATGGAGGATCGCCAGCACGACATTGATCCAGATATCCATAATTTGCCGCTGTGTCGTTGTATTTTCTGCAGAGGCTCGATAGGCCGGCCCTCCCTCTGACAGTCTGCTGATGGTAGGAGCAGCTTCAGAGCCAGAGGGACGACTCTAGACAAGCAGACAGAGCGAGAGGCGTTTATATATATTATCTTTTCAGTCTTAAAGTGCTGTCTGCCATGGTTTCTCAAAGGTGTAGTCTTTAAAGTCTCCCCCCAAAATAGCTATTTAATTCACAATTCAATGGGACAATTCAATGGGACATTTCTGAATACATTTGTCATAAATTCCAGGGACAAGATTGTCTTAGGCTGTGTTCACGTTGTTTTCCCACACGTGACTCATATCAGATGTGTTTATTGTGATCTGAACAGCACAAGTGACCACTTTTAATATGATCCAAAATCAGATCCATATCTGGTTATGCCTCCTGTACAATCTCCCATGGCTGAAATTGTGATGTGAAGTATTGTAATTGAGTATTAAAATCAGCAATGTGAAGGTACTCTCAGTGGAGCCGAGCACTTTACCATGTGTTCGATTAGATGTTTCATTAATAGACTCCTCATTTCAGTGCTAATTTTACGATTATGCTCCGAGACTCTCTGGGGACTTTTCCTAAAACTGGCTGTAAAAAGTTTGCCTTTTTTTTCTTTTTTTCTTTTTTAAGGGAAGATACCATAATCCCTGTGGAGATAGATTAAATGGGGTCTTGCTGAATGAGGCTCTTCGCGATACGAAGTGTTTGGATTTTCCAGGGCTTTGATTCTCACCAGCTTCCATGTCCCTCTCCGTGTGGTTCCTGCTGAATCCATTGATCAGTATCACTCCCCTCCAGAGACTTCTCAGGTGGCACTGTCTCTCACATAAGCTCAGGATCATACGTTACACCCCCCACCCACCCCCAACCACCCTCACAGAGGAGCTCAAATCCCTCAGGGGTCACTCTCATTACACCAAGGGGACTGTCTAATCTCACTCCTATATAGGCTCTTTTTCTTTCCCGGGAATGGAAGAGGAAGGCCCTTATCTCCAATGATGAATTTACTCTGAGACGCAAAAGGGGAAATCAATAGAGCACAGTTGCATTGAGAAAGGTTGAGAGAGAGCGTGTGTGTGTGTGTGTGTGTGTGTGTGTGTGTGTGTGTGTGTAGGGTGGAGGGGGGGTTGAAAACACACTAAATGAAATGGAGATATTCAGCGAGTGCAGCACACATTGCTCTGGGGTGAAGTGTGCGACTCCCCCGGGGGCCGGAGGGGTGAAGGGGAGATGTGTAATGGAACTCTAGTGACTTATCGGCCAGGGCCGGCAGTCAATGGGTTTGTTTATATTGACTGCGACTCCGGGTCCACTTGATATTTGAATAGTGAGGGAGGAGAGGGAAGAGAGCAAGGAGGGAGAGAGGGAGGGAGGAGGGATGGCATTTCACTGCCTAAACCAGTGCTAATCTGGTCTGTTCCACTCGGCTTAAAACAAAGGCCGATACTATGAAATGCCACAAAGCTAGTGCTTGAAATGCACACTTAATGGCTCCGACAGAGGAGAGGAAAAACTGGTTATTAGGAGACTGATTCAGCCGACTCAAAAATTTAAGTCGATCTCAGAAGTGTTTTTCTGTTTAAGCATCCAAGAGGATTTTCTCTTGTGTTTATTCTCGCTTTTTTTTTTCTTATAGACTCAAAATTCACTGCAAATGGAAAAAGCTAGTGATCTTAAAAAAGGTCTCAAAATATATTACACTTAGGCTTATTATGGTATCTTCTCTTTTATAGGGCAAGTTTATATTATATTTTTTACTTAGCCTATATTTGCATATTGTATACTTAGTTATTCTTATTGCATTTTATTCTTAAACTTTACTCTCTAACTGGGTTGCACCAGGACAATGATAACCAATTTCATATTCACCTCATGTTAATGTGTTCGAATGACAATGAAGCTCCTTGAATCCTTAATTACACTAGAAACAGTGACTACTGATACACCAAGTATCACATTATCAAAAAAACTGTGATGGAAACACCTTGTAAATGATAGACGTGATGTGCCCAGAAAGAAAACTCATAAAAATGAATGAAATGGCTGACATAGAAGTGTAAATATGCAGATGTTCACACGTTTTCTTAAAAGAATTCAGTGATTGCAGGTTAATTAAGCACAGCCTGGTGATGCTAGCCTTCGTTTTCACCTGCAGGTCCTCAGCCTGACCTGGAGGCAGCCGGCCTGGAGGTGAAGCTGGAGGAGAGTCCCAGGAGTTCGGTGATGCTGACACCGGTGTCCGAGGTCTCCTCCGTGGAGCTGGTCACCCTCTCCCCGCCTCACGTCTCACCCTCGTCTCAGCTGTCGGAGACGGCCTCGGACACCAGCGCGCCCGAGGCCCCGGAGGCGGCGGAGGCGGCGGGTCCGACGGCCGAGTCGAGCAGCCAGGGCGACGCGTCCAGCACGAACGGGGAGGCACAGCGCTCGGACGAGGACAAGGACCCGAAGAAGAGCAAGGCGCACCTCCACTGTCCCGTCTGCAAGGTGACGGTCAACTCCGTCTCCCAACTGGAAGCACATAACAGCGGTACGAGAGCCCGAACACACTCACACATCTGAAACCTGAGAAACACATGAAACCAGGGCTGCAACTGAAGAGCACCCTTTATTATTATTAATTATTATTATTATTATTATTATTATTATTATTATTATTATTATTATTATTATTATTATTATTATTATTATTATTATTATTATTATTATTATTATTATTATTATTATTATTATTATTTATTTTAACTTTAGTATTGATTAATGGAGGATTTGGTAGTTAAATAAAAAATGAATAAATACAGTAATAATATAATATAATAATAAAATGAATAAAATGATACAAAAACTGAAAATCAAAATCAAAACAAAGGTTTCCAAAGTGCTATAGAATAAAATAAACAATGAAAATATAAGAAGAAAAATAAAAATAATCATTTCCATCACAGAGGACTAAAAAAACATTTAAGAAAATCAGAGAAATTTTACTCAATTAAAATCATACATTCCACTAAACGATTATTAAGATATTTATTTTATATAATATAATAATTTTATAATTTGAGTATTACATTTTGGCCATTATCCATTACTATTCTGTTTGATTTGTTTCCCCAAAGACTGTTTATTTTTTATACTACTATTTAGTTTTGTTTAGTTTATGATATTTATATTTTTATTTATATTTATATTTAATTTATTGTACTTATTTTTTCATTTAACTCTATTCCATTAACTCTACTGCACTGTCCACAAAAAAATCATGGTTCTATTATATTCTTAATTATTATATTCTTCTTTAAATGTTGTCCTATACAATATAATAATTTTAGAAGAATCATTTTATTCGTTGAATTAATTAATTGATCGATTACCTCATGTATCAGGTATCACGTAGGTAGATTTATATTGTGACTAGATGTTCTCATTCACTGAGATCAGACCACTGATGAGACAGTGTAACCTGAAACTCAGCGTGTCACAGACTGACCTGAACATGTGCTGTTGTACCGTATTGTACGTGACCCATCACAGCTGAAAACTCTCCGTTCTCTCCCCCAGGTACGAAGCACAAACTGATGCTGGAAGGTCACAGCGTTCTGCCACGGCGCAGGGGCAAAGTGGTGGCCGCCCGCGCTGGCTGCAAGAGCAAGCGGCTGGGCAGCAAAGGCAGCGTGGGCGTGCCCAGCAAGAACTTCCAGTGTGAAGTGTGCGAGATCTTTGTCAACTCTGAGACCCAGCTCAGCCAGGTAAGAGCAACGGAAACCAGAAACTGAAACAGAAGTGTTATGGATTGTGTGAGATGTTCAACCTTAAAGGCCCATTTATGTGTATATGCACGAACCTGGACACCTGGTTTCACTGTCTTTGCGTTGGCCTGGTAGTTGATAATTTTAGCCACTAGGGGGCAGCACCGAGGTCAGAGTTCACTGCCAAGTCCGAGGCTGAATTTGCTCATAAACGAATAAACGGCAATGGAAGAAGTTGTGATTATGAACGCTCTCCAGATGTGATCCAAAGAAAGGCAGCGCAGGAGTCGGAGGTGGTCTGTGCAGACATTTAAGATATCACAGCATTTAGGTGTAGATTCTCTTCCTGTTTATATTCTTCTTCTTCTTCTTCGTTCCTTTCTGGCTGCTGTCCACCTGTTTCATGCATATCGACGCATCTGTAAGCTCTCAGAGAACAAACCAAATAAGGCATGAAATGTATGCACAAAACCACAAAAAAATGGGATATTATGGTGACATGCCAGACTTGACCTTGTTCAGCTCTCTCTGTAACTTTCTGGGCTTTAAAGAGCCCTACAGAGAGGCAGGCGCAGCCTTCAGTCCCTCCAGTGCCGCATGACATGAAAGATGAGTGGGGAATCGGGCTCGTGGATTTGTCAAGGCATGCTAAGTGAGAGTGTTGATAACTTGATAGTATTCGGTACAAAAGGGCACAGACGGCACAGTCGACTCTGCGGGGAGAATCGCTCCGGTCCAATCACATCAGACAGGGAGGGGAAACGTTGCGTCTTATTGTGTCACCTCCTCAGAGAGACGCACAGTACGCTCCGTGCCGAATGAAAGGCACGCGCCTCGTTCAGCTAGTGACCGCGCACATCCACAGAGGAGGACGCTACACGCTGCGCTCTGACCACAACGACCAGGCTAATGTCGCAGCTGTGAATGAAGTGATGTCTCAAAGAGGCCGTTACAGCGTAACCTCGATGGAGGAATCAAAAGCAGCACTTTCGTTCGCAGCCATTTAACTGCAGCCGCTGCAGTTAACTGAGGCCATAACTAACTGCAAAGCTCTTCAATAAGCTGCCGTTGGTTCACCTCTTGTCATCCCAGCCGTCTGCTTTTAATGCCCTGGTTACGCTGGCATCAATCCAGGTCGGGGAAGTAATTTCTCCCCCTCTTTTCGTGTCCATTAAAAGCAACAGGCAGAGTGAAGGGGATTGTCTTGGATGCCTTGCCTGGATGCTGGAGTGGAATGCAGAAAAAGATACAGCGTTTTACTGGCATGAATGAGCAGCATCCTGGCTGTTTTTTTTCTTCTTCTTCTTTTGCCTTAAACACATTCCACCAGTCTTGTGTAAACACCCCCCTCCATTCAGTCACACTCGACATGTATCCATCATTAATTCAGCAGGATTCAGTGGGACAACAGATGCTTGTTTGCTCACTGACGGTGTGTTTTCTTCTGCTGGTCTCGGCAGCACATGAATAGCAGACGGCACAAGGATAGGCTGGCCGGAAAACCGCCAAAACCCAAATTCACCCCCCACAGCAAGAGCCAGCCCAGCTCCAGCTTAGCGGTAAGTCTCGGCATAAAAGTCGCAGCCAAACAAAACTCTGTCACATAAATATGTGCAAACACACACACACACAGGAAAACAAACAAGGCGTAGTTGCTCTTTTTTTTTTCTTACAGGAAATGTGCGCCAAATTTGAAGTGTATTCCTCGCCCGAATGCGGGTTTTGATTTATTTTTTCAGTCACAGTTACGTGATTCGAGCCAGACCCCGGCAGACAGGCGGTTAAAAACACTCAGATTGGCCATTACGTTGCGCTCAGGGGGCTTCTATGTCGTGCCATAGAGGTTAAGCACACTGTTGCTCTCAGTGAGTCCCCTACCCCTGAGACAGGTCTAAAATAGTCCCACTCGCCCCCGCTGACCAGCTCTGACAACAGCAGCCTGAATCAGCACTCCAGATTAATCACTTCTCTGCTCCTGTCATATGCACGCCCGCCTCTCTCCTCCTCCTCCTCCTCCCCCACACTTTTCCTCCTTCCTCCTCCTCCTCCTCCTCCTCCTCCATCCTACAGAACGTGAGATGGAGTGGCTGTGCAGGCGTGGCTGTGTCGGCCATGAAGAAAGCGTTCAGCCAGTACAATCTCACCTCCCTCTCCTCGCAGGTCAGTGGCAGGAGAGGCGGAGACTGGGGTTGGATTGGAGGGCGACTTTAGGCCTGGCCACGGGCAGGGGACTGAACAGACGTAGCCAACATGTCATTGATTTTGTCTGTTTGTGTGTTTTTACACAAGGTGTTACTCATACACTCATACATCGAGGGAGGTGGGAAGTGGGAGGCGCTATTTCGTAAAAAAAAAAAAAATGTGTCTGGTTCTTAAATAACAAGTCGAGAGCAAGAGCTGTCTATGTAAACATTCCAAGGGAGGAGGCAAACATGACTCCCAAGGTACTGCTGGCTAGAGAAATCCACTCCTACTTCTGGTACGTGTGCCAGAGAGTTTTGAATTTCACACTCGCTCCAATTTGTGCCTCCGATTGTGCCTCAGGTTTCTCCTCTATAACCGTGTCAGCTAAAGCTCTCAGGAGCTGGTACATTCCACTCTACCAAACGTGTTATAATGCGATTTTTCTGAATCTATCCTGAAATAATTAAAGGTCAGACAGATATCAGTCCCATCTGTCCCATTTACACGATAGCGCTGTTTTGCATTCATTCCATTTTTTCAGAAAAAACTTCAACTTCATCTTGATTTAAAAAGTGCCACTTCATAACAATGTTATCTTAGACGTTTTGCATGAATATAGACAATTCATAGCCATACAAAACAAATAAAAATAAATTACTAGTAATTAAACGAGCTCATATGAGACGGCAGGAAACCAATAATGCTGCAGTACACGTGCCAGGCCAGTTGTTGGCACTGTGATTTTGTCACTGAAAATGCCAACATGTAGAGACGCTTTCTCGGTTATGGCACTTAGGATTTGTCCCTGTGTCTTTGGAGACACAATTTACAAATATATACAATATATAAGAGACTGAGACTGTTAGAGAGACTATAAGACTATAAGAGACAAAAACGCAATAGAAATTTTGCATTTTCACTCAAAAAATGTCGGACACGTTGCCCCCTGAGCTCGCTCGTGTTGAGTGATAGAAATACAGACCTTGGAAAATCACTTCACTCCCACTTCACAACTCTGAAGATCCACATTATTTCAGTCTGTCAATGTGCATGACTTTTGCAAAATTTTGCAAATATTTTGCACTCAAAAAAACATTTGGGTTGCAGCAACAGCGACTACCTGGCGCTCTGTCCTCTTCTCAGATGAAGCATTATGAGTTGTTTCTCAATAGTTCCATGTTAGTAAGATCTGCATCTTCCCCCAAAGGCTTAAAAAGGTTTGTTGTATCTGGCTGCATAGTCGTAATAGTCGTCCTGAGACACAACCAGTAGCACATATTAAAGCATTCATAAAGCCTTTCACAGTGTGCTCTCATGTCCCAAACAGTGGTTGCTTTGCTAATAAATAGCTAAGTATGCTACATGGGTGCAATTGTGTGTGTGATACATGAGCGCCTTATTCAGCAATTCTGGTGAAAAATGACTTCTTATCGCAGCCGCCGCTCTCTGTGAAAGAGCAAACTCAGAGTGTATTAAAGGAAACTTTCCAGCCTTTGGGGGTGAGAATTTGATAAGATGGGCACAGAAGCTGCATTGTGGTTTCGAAAGTTTTTTGGCAGCTCGGTCGAAAAACATCCATCTTAGCGAAAAGTCGTTTAAGCTGAAATCCACACATCAATATCACGACCAGTGAGTAAAGCATCTCATCTGAAAACCCCAACCATCCTATCAACATCCCGCTGCCGTTTTGACCCCAATCCTGACAGGAATAGGATGAGTCCCTGCCGCTGCCGCAACGCTGAATATACATCTGATGGGTGTTTATGCAGTTGTGGAGGATGTTCAGCCGGGCTGTAAATCATTTCAATCATGATATGATATTATATCGATTCAGAGGATATTCAGTGTTTGCTGCTATCACAAATTCTGCCACAATACGTATATTTTGATTTGATTCAGGAACCAGCAGTTCATATGAGACTTATTTAACAATCAGACATTCAGATGAAATCGGTTCCTTAGCATCTGACTTGTAAATTTCTCCCAGTGGAGAAACAATATCTTCAGGAATGATGCCTCTTGCATTTTTGAGCAAATTTCAAAGTAAAAGCATGATTGTATGTATTTATGTCCAATTGATGTTTTAATTTTAGATCAATACTGTCTGTTTATTGATCACCGAATCGATATATATCGATGTCGACTGATGTATCATTACACCCCTTACGTTCAGGAAAGCTGCAACAATCAATCGATCGATCAAATTTTAATCCACAAATAAAGTAGTTCAAACCTTTTTTTTGATGATGAATTGTTGATTTTGAGGTGTTCAAAACATTTTTTGAGTTGGATTGTAAAAAATTCAGTCAAAATTCTCTGATCTCGGCCTCTTAAAAGTGAATGTTTAATCTCTTATTTATTCCTCTGGCACAGAAAAGTGAATGTAATTGTAGTGAGGACAAAACATTTGAAGACCTCATCTTGGCCTCTGTGAAACAAGCTTGAACAATTATATTTTATAAAGCAAACAACTGATCGATTAATCAAGAAAATAACAATGACTGATTAGTCATTTGTTGCAGCCTTAATGCTTAATTGTGGGATCTATGGGGTTATTCATTGTATTAATGCATCCCTGTGTGTGTGTGTGTGTGTGTGTGTGTGTGTAAATGGGGGACTGTGAGTTTGTGGAAGGTGTGTTGCCCCTCGCTGTCTTCCTCTCTCACCGTCCTCCCTCCTCTCTTCTCCAGACCAAACTGGCCTTGCAGAAGCAGCTGACCAAGAGCCTGACCACCGGCTTCCTGCCCAGCCCCCTCACCACCCCGCCCACCCTGTGCACGGTGGCCACCAACCCTCTGGCTCTGCGCCACCCAGTGGGCACCACCACCTTCATCCAGACCCCATTCCTGGGCCCCGCACTGTTCCGGCCCGCCCCGGGGCCGCTGCGGGCCACACACACTCCCATCATCTTCTCCCCTTACTGAGGACTCAACACCCTCCTTTCCCTCCCCAAACCTCCCAAAAAAAACCCCGACCTCGTCCCTTTACCAGACCCCGCCCCCTCCTTTAGTGTGACCCAGGCCACACGCAAACTATGCAGCCCGCCTGACTTATGACGGAAAGAGTGCACAAGTCCCTGAGGCTCGGTACGGCCATCGGGCCCCCGAGAGCCGATCCTATCATAAAGGCCAAGACCCCTCCCCCCATCATGCCTTCTTTCTGCTCCTCTTATCATGACCTACGGAGGAGGACAGGCCTCCAGACAGTGACTGGCGCACAGAGGCCGCTTTTATAGCCATGTCATGGGTCAAAGTGGTTTGGATTCTGGATTATTATTGTGTAATTTATTAGAGAACAAATATAGACAAGAGTAGATGTATGTTTAGTGTGGTTGCCACAAAATAAGGTCCCTTTACTTGATGCTCTTTTGAAACATTTTTAACTTATTAGTTTTTGGGAGGGAGGGAGGGGAGGGAGGGAGTGGGAGGGTGGGGGTTATGTAAGGCGGGAAAAATTGTAGTTGTCCTGTATGGCTGGACAAGCCGGCCCCCGCGGATCAGTGTTTTCGAACTAGCTCGCTTTAAGATCATCTGAGGTCATTTTCATCTAGGGTATGACAGTTATATCGAGCAGCTGTCTGGACACGCACCCCCTTTCAAATTCCCCCCCAAAAATTTGAAGGGCAAGTCCTCATGTGAAGCCATAACTGCGCACGCCATGTCCATTTTGCAAAGCATCGTCCCCGCCACATTTCCAACCCCTCTCCCCAACATTTTCCCCACAGCCTTTAAACTCGCATAATTAAAAAATCTCTCTCTCTCTCTCTCTCTCTGTGGCCCTGTGAGTCACAGCCACAGTCAGAGCCCTCCAGAATCTTTTCCTTCCCTGTTTCCTCAGGATTGAGCACTCATTAAGGTCTGGAAAAGGTCAGCTTGTCAGTTCGACTTTGTCTCAATTTGCGAAATCCGTTTGTGGAATTATTTTGTTCGTCCTCCGGTGCATCATTCACGCATACGGCGCCCCGAACACCATGTGCCGGAGCGGCTCCGAGCACAGAAAATATATCGAAAAAAAACAACATTATTTTCCTTGTCTTTTCTCCTCCTCGCGCCACCGCTGTCACCCGTCGCTCTTGATTTTCAGTGGCGTTATCTCAGCATGAAACGACGATTATGATGAGGAGCAGGGAGGAGGAAAAATCACCCCTCTCTCTCTCTCTCTCTCTCTCTCTCTGTACTCTTCATCACTACCTACTGTCCTCCTTTAACCCCCCTCCCGACACACACACGCACACACACACACACACACAATGGCATACATAAGGAAAGCATAATGGAAAACTTGAAGGCTGGGTGGGGGGTTGAAAAGTTGTGTGGGGAGCGGCTCCTCAGCCTCGGCTTTGATTGACATCCCGTTGTAGCGTCTGCGCACAGCGTGGGCGGGAACAAAGCACAGTGCCATGGCAACCACATTAAAAGCACCTTAAAACTGATTTACTTACAAAAAGCAATGAGAATTTGTGTTGATACTCAGCTTTTTTTTTAATTATTTTATTTTTAGGGCTCTAGGTGTATGTTTTTACAATCCCATGTCAAAAAAAAAACAAAACAAACAATAACAACAAAAAAAACAATCAGGTGAGAACGATCACATTTAAAGCAATACATTCAGTATGTTTATGTTTATGACGTGTTATCAGTGTGTCCAGTGGCTTTATCTATTCTATACTGTACACATGTGTAACGATGTATTATGTACTCCGACGCGGCCGAGGCGCCTCCTCCGGCCTGTCAGTGAAGAGAGGTTTTTTCTGGAAAAACACGAGGTCGCCCCCCCCCCCCAAAAAACACCCCCTCCTACCCCCCACCCTTGATGCTGGATGCTCTCGGGCGATCTCCACATGCTGTGACTTCCCGGGCTGTGCCGTTTATAGCTGCTCTCGCGCTGGTGGTGGTGGTTGGAGGAGGAGGGGTGGGGGTGAGGGGGGGTAAGAGGCGTGGGAGGGAGGGGGGGGGGGTGAGAGGGTGCTTCAGCCCCGTGTGACATTGCTGTTTCACTCTGTAAAAGTGGCGACTTTTGTACGACTTTCCACGCCAGCGAGCGACGAGTGTTTGGGCTCAAGTGTCACAAGTGCAACATCCGCTGTCATATTGCTGTTCATCCCCCCTCGTGTGCAGCCCCCCCCTTCCTCCCTTACCCTCTTTCCCTCCCTCCCTCCCTCCCCCTCTCATCAGGGACTCTCAAACCCCTCGACAAGGTGTCTCGGAGCGTGCGCATCACCCCTCCTCCTCCACCAACACTCATACCAAATCATGTTCTGTTGAACTACAGTAATGGAGCGAATCCTATGCATTTCTCATTGTGCAATATGTATAGTCGTCTGTGATGCAGCAGTGCCATCTGTCGTGAAAACCTCGTAATTGCCATCCAGTACTAGTGATTCTACAAAAACTCTTATACTGATCCTATACGTACATTTCCGCCCCCCCCCTTCCTTTCTGCCCCCCCCCCCTTCCCACCCTCCTATGTCTCTCTGGGTAAAGCGAAGCCGCCGGGTCTCCCTGGATGTGATTCTCCCCCAGTCGCACTACTCAGTGAACCAGCCAGCCTTTAATCTTCACTGTTTGTTTGTTTCTATTGCTCAGTGGGAACTCTGACCTAAAGAACCGAAGCTTTCTTAAAATAAAGGATCTAGAGAAGGCAAATTATATGTAGAAATCATAGAGTAACTATAGAGATTTTATCAGAGTTGCTATCGTTATCTGTATCGAAATGAACCGCTATCATAGACAGAGAGTAGGTTATGTTATCGTAGGCTCTGTGCGACATACAGGGACAAGAAAAAAAATGCTTTGCTTTTGTTTTTGTTTTTGTTTTTTGTTTTGGTTTCTTTGTTTATTTACGTGGATTTACCAACATGTTTTTTTAAGTACAAAAGAAAATATTTAAAACAAACCTTTTTGGAGTGAGCTTATTTTTTTCTCTCTGTGTTGACGGTGACTGGATTAATAAATGTAATTCAAGGCCTTTTTTTCAAGACAGTATCCTAAAGTCACGTTTAGACAGGCCTTCCTCAGGGGTGACAGGTTGAGCAAATGCTAACATGACCATCCATTCAGGGTATCCCTCCACAGCTCGACAGAGAGCAGGAAACACTGTATACGCATGGATGGAGTGACAACAATGACAAAACAAACAAAAACAAACAAAAAACACTTACAGTGCTGTACCATAGAGAGGACAAGTGATGGATTTTGGAAAATAAAGCTTTTAGAACTTGTAAAAAAAAAAAACCCATGTGTTAATGATGATGTGAATTTGTGTGTGTTTGTGTGCGTGCGCTTTCCTCGCATCACAGCTCAAAGTCTCTGCGGGTCGCGTGTCGAGTCACACTGAGAGTTGAGCAGTAACAATACGAGTGTGGGCGTGCGACAGAGAGAGACGTGGGCAGGTGATCGGCCATGAATAAACAGTGACAACGAGAATGCTCAGATTTACAAAGATGCCTGGGATGGAGCTGGCAGTCTGTCTTTGATTGAATTACGGTCGCTTCGGTTGAGTCACGCAGAGGGAGGAAAGAGAAAAAACAACATGAGGCAGTGGAGTCATTAATGATGACTAGAAGCATGAGTGTGCACAGAAAAAATCCAGATGGAGATAAACATTTTTGTCTAATCCTGAGTGTGCAGGTGTGCGGGAAGCTTCTCTAATATGCACACTTGCAACTGTCCATGTGACAACCCACCCTCAGTCATTTTCTGCCCATTTCAGGGAACAGCTTTCGACAGCAGGGCTCATATCTTATCTTATCTAGTCTTATCTTAAAATGGAAATGTCGTTTTTTTTCAGTTTCAGAATCAAATACCTGACGTGGTTTAGAAGCACGACAAACTACTGCAGAAATATTCACTTCTGAGTAAATTTCACCACTGCACTCGACCAAAAGAGGCGCTTCAGCGGAGTCTTCTTTTGTCCGTCTAACGTGGTATTAAACACTTAGCTCCGTTTTAATTCTGCGTCTTTGAAGGAGAGTCCTTGGCTTGTTTATTGACGCCGTCCTCTTGTGATCCCGTCCTTTTGAGGGAGACGGGAGATAAGCTCCACATCGAGTAGCAGCACCTCCCGTGGTGCCAATCAAAGAAGAGGAAGGAGCCACGGGAGGCAGCGATGTGGCAGGAGGACATGATGACCTTGCTGAGCTGTGACGCCGGAGCATCCGCTCCATCGATCCAGTATCTTATCTGGCGGCTCTTCATGGAGGGAGGGACACTCTTATCTCCTGTGGTGCTACCGGGCCTGGTGCTGGTTAGCTACGAGTCCAGAGTCACCGCTTGTAATAACGTAGCTGTACTGTGTGTGTGTGTGTATGTGTGTTGACCTCTGTTAAGCTGAAAGCAAATTGATGGTGATACAAGATTTCAAAGCTGGAGAATAAGGTATGCAGCTACTACCGCCACATGGACAGTTTTTATAGCATCACGTTTCGCTTCATATATAGTTTGTTGTAGCTTAATGTCACAGTGACTCCTGGTTTGATTAAACAATACAATATCAATGAGCCCAAAGCAAAAACCTCCAATCTGCAGGATTTTCTGCAATACACTTGTACCTGATTGGTAACATACAATATAGTAATATGATCCAGTATGTTATGAGTTGGATACTCTCGACAAATAGCATTCTGCAGGAAAACAAGTTTTGTATTTGTTTTCTCAGAAAAGCTGCTTTTTTGAGGTTTTGCTTTTCAGCCATGAACATATCACACAGCGCTTGCACCAGAAGTACAAAGAGGATCAAAGTGCTTCTATGTAAAATTCAATCACTTAAAATGGTTTTAAGTTGTGTTTTCTATCATGAGTTTACATCGTACCTGCGACAAGTTTATAATGGAACAAAAAGGAATTTCATCTGCAGTATTGATCAGGTAAGTGTCCACTTCTGTTATCATTGTTTTACACATTTAAGTTATTGATCGCAAATACATAAAGGATAGGATTGGTTGTAGTAGATTGAAAAATAGTCCCTGTTGATATTGCTGACATTTACCTGTAATGCTTTAGATATTAAGATATATATTTACTGTGTTTTTCTTCCTATCAGTGAGAAGATATTGAGTAAACATACAGTACTTAATCATACATGATCAAACCGCTGTACTGCTGATAGTACAGGATGCTTCTCTCTTACACACTTTACTAATCCATCGTCTCAACACAGTCATTCCGCAAGTACAAGACAGTTCTCAAATCTATTGCATTGATCCACAGTCAACACTTCATGTCAGTCTATCGGCTTTTTGCATGTGTGCAATAACTGCGCTGCGACATCCAGAGACGTGGAAATTGCTGCAAATTTGCACTCGAGGGTAAAACGGCAGAGAGAAGACGAGAGACGTAGCATTTGAGTTAGCCGGGTGTGGATTGAATCAATTTGTTGTTGTCGAGCTTAAACGCTCTTTTTATTGACCGGTGGCAGACAACGTGTTGACGCGTCCCCCCCGGATAACGTCAGGAAGCGTCGAGACTCTTTCAGCGTGCTCGCTGAACTCAAGCAAGCTTCAAGAAGAAGAAAAAAGCAATAAGAGAGGGATCCGATATCATCCGTGGTTCGGAATGCCTTAAAATTGATTTATCCCAGATCAAATCGCGCCGCGCTCTCGGGACAGATGATGTGTCTCAGAGGCTGGTGGGAAGGCAGCGTGACAGCGAGCGTCTGACATGACAGATGGTTTCAGCTGGTGTTTCCAGCCCGCAGGAAACAAAGGCTGACAGCACAGAAACAAACGGTGGCACAGCCATTTAGACCGCACGGGCCTGTCTGCACCGCTAATCTGACCCGTCATGAAGAGGGGGGGGGGGTCAGGGCAGCAGCTTCCGGGGTTAAAGTCGATTTCCTCTTCTCCAGATAGAGATAATCTGTCAGGCAGCAGCTCCGCTCTGACTGTGACGACCAAGTGTGAATTTGTCTTTCGTTACTGTACATGACTCCACATGACTGTATGTGTGTGGCTGGACGTGACTTTATGTACCTCTGGTGAATAAACGTGACTGCACATGACCCTACGTAACTCAACATGACCCTGCGTAACTCAACATGACCCTACGTAACTCAACATGACCCTGTGTAACTCAACATGACCCTACGTAACTCAACATGACCCTACGTAACTCAACATGACCCTACGTAACTCAACGTGAACTAAACATTATCATACATGACTCAACATAACCTCACATGACTCAACATGACCCTGCGTAACTCAACATGACCATGTGTAACTCAACATGACCCTGCGTAACTCAACATTATCATACATGACTCAACATAATCTTACATGACTTAACATGACGCGACTAAACATGATTGTTTGTAACTGTTATATGTGTTTAATGTTAACAATGTGTTTTATATGTATGCTACTTTGACACCTTAATTTATCTATCCATCCATCCATCCATCCATCCATCCATCCATCCATCCATCCATCCATCCATCCATCCATCCATTCATCCATCCATCCATCTATCCATCTATCCATCTATCCATCTATCCATCTATCTAACTCAACATGATTGTACTTGACTTAACATCAAGGTAACTCAACGTTATCGTACATAACAACATAATCTTACATGACTTAACATGATTTAACATGGTTCTACATGACTTAACATGACTCTACGTGACTTAATGTGACACTGCGACTGTGCATGATTGTACTACTGTGGTACCCAAGATTGCGGGCGAGATTATGCTTTGTTACCGTACAGAATCTACGTTTGGGACATCACATCTCTTGCAGAAACAAGCAATTTTAAGTTTGTCTACTGGCACTGGACCAGGTTCTTTTCTAAATTAAACACCTTTTTTAAATAAAAAAACATCCTTATTTTAACATTTCATTTCATTTCTTGCCATCAAATAACCCTCGACCCGGTCCTGCTCTCTCTGCGGCCTGGTGGTTGGAGACCTCTGCTCTACGTGACTTTACCTGACTCTAGGCCTATCCATTTAGGTCTGTCCATGACTGCATGTGGCTACTTTGAACAACTCTATGTGACTATGTGGCTCAACACAGAGAACATCTGACATGACATGACTGTTCAATTTGGTATTTCAAGATGGAAATAAAGCCTAACGGCAAACAAATAGCTGGTCCATCTGTGTCGTTCAATCGGGGAGCTGTTAAAAGAGGGGTCAGCGCAGCAGCTTGCAGGGTTAAAGTCGATTTGCTCTCCACATAGAAACAAAGGAAAAGAGCGTTATCTGTTTTTTTACGACTCCCCCAGGAGAGCTTGCTCCTCAGACACACTGTCATGCAACAGTAAGAGAGTTTTACTGGAAGCAACGTGAGGGCACCACCTCGCCGCCCTGCCACTGTGACGACCAAGTGTGAATTCCTCTTCGGCGACCGCTCTCGTCTGACGCCGGAGGGGGGTGGGGGTTCATAAATCACACAGACGAGTGACAAATCGATGCCTGGCTGTGGCACGCTGGCACTGCGCATTTCACATTTTCCGTCGCGAGGCCTCTGTTTTTTTTGGGTTTTTTTCTCTTTCTTTTATGTGGGTCAATACAGACACGGCGCAATTACAAAGACAGACAACGACAGGAGGGAGTATTGACAACTCACACACGCCTCTTCCTCGCCGTCAGAACACAAACACATTACGCTGCCATCGTGGCAGTCGTCTCCGTCTAAATGTGGACTGCAACACCTGAACCACTCCGAGCGCTCAGTTCCAGTCATTAAAACCAACACGATCGAAATGAGATGGTACATGATAGCACCCTCCGGGGAAACGAAGGTGAGTGTAATATCATTTCATAAATGTTCCACTTGAGGTTTTCTCATTATCTTGCATTAACCTCTCCAGTCAACACGCCCATATGGAGCCGGCACCGTCATTAGAAACGTGTCTGACCTCGGTCGCCATGACAGACGTGTTCCCACCATCACTGTACCTCCACCACCACCACCACCACACTGGTGTAGCTGGAGCTGCAGCAATTAATAAACAAGAGCACTTATTGTTGTCATTCAGAACCAGTACCTGAACACAAAAGTCTGTTTTGTAAGATTGCATTGATGTGCTTCGGGGGAGAAAGAAAAGCGTATAATCAGTCATCAGGGAAAGCTATTTACCCCCAGCTTTTCCAATAATTAGTGAATCACTGGCACAGTGGGGGGAGTTTTCTTCTGAGCATTTGTCATGAATATTTTTCCTCTTGTTTTTGTCGCTTCGCATTCACCGACGCCTGTTTCTTTGTGTGACAGCTGACAAGTTTTGCTGTCTGACTGATTTTCATTTTTAAAGAGGCATCAATAGCTTTAATCTCGCTCAAATCAAGTAAATACTCTTTCGAGAGAGAAATTGTTGTGCATGTCAAATGATGTGGCAAAACTCATTTTTCCTCAACTAAGTGAGACTTGTGCTTCTTCTTCCAATGCAGGAATGTGTTCAGTTCACATTACAGAAGCATGAATGTTTGTCAGTGAGCAGTATATCTGTGAACTGTATATCTGTGAAGGTCATTATGGATGTATTATAGATATTTATTGTGATTATTATTATTGTTCCCTTGATGTATTATAAATTACCTCCTTTGTACAATGGCGATTGTAGCATTGTCAGTAGAGAATAGAATAGAACATGGTCGACAATCACAGGGAGAACATGCAAATTTCACATAGATAGGAGCAGGATTCAAACCTTGCTGCAAAGCGACTGTGCTGTCCACCATTCACCGTGTCACACATGTATCAGAGAGTACACTGTCACCATTCCATTTAAGTGTTTTGGCCAAGTGGTGATGGAGTTATTGGTGGTTATGGGACTGATTAGGTGTAACAAATCAGTGCAACATAAACACAGACCCTCATAATGAAACCAACCAAGAACTGGGAGATGAGAGACATCTACTGGCCACAATGCAAACAGCAAAGGAATCTGAAAAGTCAGTCATTTGGCTCTGTTAACCTTCTGAACTGTTTTCTTGCTTTTCACATGAAAGAGAGAAGATCACAACTCTGAGACATCTTTTTTTTTCCAAGTACCCAAATAATTTCCACAAAGAAATGAAAGCCGTGCTGCATTTATTTACTTCATCTGTTTTAATTCAACCAAAAAGAAAAGAAATTAGGCACAGAGAGAAATAATTGAATTTGTTCACAAACCATGCAAACAAATATCAGAGGAATACACTTTGTGGGTTTTAATACATGAGTCTGATGAAATGACACTGATATTCACAGGTTGGATATGTAGCGTTGATAAACTCAAGAAAACGTGACAAAACGTGACAACAGATTTCCTCTTTTCAATAAACAATCATTAAAATTTGCTCATGTTGTGACTCATTCTGCACCCTGAATAAACAGAGGATGATTTTCCAGCTGCGACTTCAGCAGTAACTGTGATTAAATGATGTGTTGTCTGTAACAGCCAGAAAAAAAGTAGCACCCGAGCCTTCAGACACCTCCTTCAACATGGACATCGATAATCTCATCTTTCAATTTCTTAAGCCTGTACAAAAGGCAATATGTGGCAAGGAATGTCAATCCAATAGTACATACCAGCAAAACCATATATAGAGTAACAAATCTCCACATCAACAAATAGCACATTACATACATCAAATATTTTCTTTTGTAACAAGTGAAATTCAGCATTTGTGTGATGCAGAAATTGAATAATATATTTGACTGCTGCCATTCCTGATTCAGTCTGTGTGGACATGTAGTCTATAAGTGAATACAAGTGTTTGCAAGTGTAGATGTGTACTAAGTCACTGTTTATGTATGCAGTGAGGACTGAGGGTCTCATGATGCTGAATATGAATGGACAAAATGATGATGGTCAGTAGTAAGGACAAAATAGGTCCGAATAAGAGTGAAGATGTCCAAGTGATAACTGAGAAGAATGTGTGTTTAACCAAAGTCCAACCTGATAGAACTGGAATGATGAAGATCATCCTGCATCTTTGACAAAACAAACATTAAAAATCAGCATTTTGACTCAAATAATGTACTATTTCCTCCAGACCATCAACAATACTCACTCTGTAGAAATATCCATACAAACATCTTTCTCTATATTCCTCAATCATTCTTCTCCACATTCTCCAAACCACCTCATTCTATCGTCATACTTCATATGAGAATTGTTCTTTTAGCAAAACTAATTTCCCTTTAACGCGCCCTCCTCTCCCTTTTTCCTTCCTCTTGAACAGTGTGTGGTCATTCAGCTGTCTGTGGAGCCGCTGCCCTTGTTCTTGTTGCGGCTGAGCGGGAAGGTGGACTTGCTCTGTGGCTGGGTCATTTTGCTGGCCAGGTAGACAAACGGCTCGATCAGCGTGCGCCGGTCAACCACCGACACCTCCCACAGACGCACCTTCTCATTCTTCGCCCAGTTCTGGGCCATGTTCGCGTCGACTCTCCTCTCGTCCGGCTTGTCCAGCTTGTTACCAAGCACAATAATGGTCACCTGTGGGTCAGGATGGGCACTGTTATTAGTGATATACATTTAAGAAAACAAGGTCTGACAGGAAAAAAAGGCAACTGTATAAAGACGAGATTTTCCCCATCCAACCACATGCTGGGAAACTGTGGCCAATCGCGTAATTTTCAAAGGATCGGAATCCGGTGGAAAAGATCCAGATCACTGATTTGTTCCGAACTACAGTGAAATTTCTGATGGTACCTGAACACACCTCTCCCATTGGCTTTCTATCTTTAGGTTTTAATTCACACTATTAAACAAAGAGTCATGTTCTCTGTCTTTCAATCACACACACTGTCTTTCACATATTTGTGTGGTTGGTTTCCTCTGTGTAGCTAACTGACTGCATTGCCAAAGTATTGGATCGGGACTCAGTACCTGCAGATACTCAGGATCAAATGAATCTGGGGGTCAAAAAATGTGATCAAGACATCCCTAGCATAAAGGGTTCACTCCTCACCTCCTTTTTGTCTCGCTGACGGTCGATGTCCTTCTTGAGGAGCTCCATCCGTTTGAAAGACTCTTTACTGTCAATGCTGTAGACCAGTACAAAGCCGTCTGCAAAAGTGTAGTAATGCCGGGGAAACTCCATCCCGTCCCTGAGTCCACGGGTGTCATAGAAGCGCACTTGCTCTCGTGTACCACGATCGGTTTCTATTGAGCCAATGTAGATGTCCTCCAGGGTCTCCATGGGCTCCGAACCTAACAAGCACAGACACACGTATTATTGGTCATTTTAACTGTGTTAAAAACACTGTTACTGAGAATGTTCTCTAATGGTGCTTTCCATTCACTGTGTGTTCACCATCAGTTTGCCAATTGTCTAGCATGGATTTCCTATCAATTACACTGCAAAATGTTGAGAACGCTCTTAAAGAGTCTCTAGTCGACCTAAACCTGCATGTTTTTAGAATGCAGGGACAACATGCAAACACAGAAAAATTATCAGATTTGATCTAGAAACCTTCTTGCTGTGAGGCAACAGAGTAACAATATACAATAATCTTCAGTACTAATGTAAGTGTTTTGACTTGTGTCTGCAAGAAGAAGCTCCCTCTGTGCTGCCATTACTGAGTATTAATGCATGCATTAATAATTACCCTGAAGCTATTTAACCTATTAATACTACTAGCAGTTACACTGAGAATGACCACAGAGACTACTCTTGATAATCTGTGAATGAACAGCCCATCCAGAGCAGCTCAATAATGTTGTAGCTCAAAGCATGTAGACATACCTGCAACATGATTGGCATAAAGCAGCTGCTCCAGCACAGCTGTTTTACCAACTGCACTCTGGCCACACACAACCACCTTGCAGCTTTTACCCATGACTCACTCAGAGCAGCAAATCTGTTGTTGGAAGAAGACATGCAGTAGCAAAACTGCTTTAAACTGTATTAAACTGCACTATTAAATGAAGATACACCTGCGTTTCAGCAACGACGTTAATACAGCAGGGTCTAATTAAAACGGCAAACTAAGCGTGAAATAAAACGATAGCAAACATGTTATTTATTTCATGCTGAAATGCAGATTCATTACAGATGCATAAGTAGCTCATTATCAATCTTATGACATTAAGTCATAGCTTAGCATTAGCTTACGGAGAAAAAACGAACCGTTTCACGTATGAACAAGTTAAATCAACCCGGAACTGGCTCACCTTACTGAATACGCATCGATAGAAGTGTAAACGCTGATATCGTCCACCTGCGCATCGATGTATATTAGTTATGAGAGTATATTTTAGTTGCTTCTCTTACCTCAGAGGTTACTTCCTGTTTACAGCCTACGTCACCACTGCAGTGCAAGGCCACGCCCACTCCTCTCTGACGGCAAAATGGCGACGGAGAGCTGTGATGCTGTGAACATGGACCTTGACATCGAACTGCTCAGCGACGAGGAGCTGGAAAGGTACTGCCAGTTTAGCATGTCTTGTCAGCGCCTGGTTATTATTTGCAACCACCTAGGGGGCTCACATTTGTGCGTACAAGATGCTGTCATAGCCATTTCTGTCGTCGTAGCTCTGAAAGCTAAAGCAGCGAGCTAACTATTAGCGGAGTGTTGCCCCAGATCGCGTCTTCCGACCTCATGTGCTGGTTCTTTGCATCTATGCTACGATTTGATTGACAGAAATCGAGACTTAAGGTATGGCCTGGGAGCATCGCTTTCACAGTACGGGGATTATTCTAGATGTCGAGCTCGTTTGTTAATGACACCATTCAGTCAGTCAGTCAGTGTGTGGTCGTGAGTAACACATGAACAGCTTCCAAAAAAAGTAACTGCAGTGGCCCACAGCATGGTGTCATATGTTCCTGGCTCTGCTTCACAAAATAGCTACGTGTGTGATTGGAGTGGACACTTCTGCCTCGCTTGTTTGGCTCTTTCTATGTTTAGCCAACTGAGGCCAGAAAACTCTCCACTGCCCACTGTCCATTCACCACACTGGACATGCTCCATTTCTGCATAACGATGAATGCTTGTTTGGATCATGATTTTAGAGCTACAAAACTCTTGCCAACTTTGTTTTGTTTTTTTTTGTCTCCTGTCTCGCACTTTTTTAACCCAGGGAAGCAGAATGCTTCAAAGAGCAAGGCAATGCCTTCTATATCAAGAAGGATTACGCAGAAGCTTTCAATTATTACACCAAGGCTATAGGTAAATCACATACACACACAGAAGTCCCCTTAAATTGCATTGAAGTCGGATGTAAACGTGGACTGTATTTTCTTACAGACATGTGTCCGAAGAATGCGAGCTACTATGGGAACCGTGCAGCCACACTAATGATGTTGTGCCGGTACAGAGAGGCTTTAGAGGATTCCCAGCAAGCAGTACGGCTAGATAACGCCTTCATGAAGGCAGGTTGTGGGAAACGAACCCTTACATCCTATTAAAGAAAGGGGGGATCTTACCTCGTTTGCATCGTTACGCATTTGATTACTGTATGCTCTGTCTGTCCACTTCTTCTAGTATTGTTTTGGTAAACCAAACAGAAGAAGATGCATGTAAATAATGTGTAATGTGGCTTTAGATATTCTCAGAAATAGTCTTCAGACTTCCAGTGAGACATATGTAAATCATAATGGATTAATGTCATTCAATTATTAACATCTAGTCATATTTAATTTCTCAAAGGGGAGTATAAATAGATAAATTACATATGCATTTATCTGTGTGTCTCTCGAAAGTGACACAGCAGGGTGCAAATTGGGCAGTGTCATCACTCTTAATCTTTTACCTGCAGGGCCATCTGCGAGAGGGCAAATGCCACCTGTCCCTTGGCAACGCCATGGCTGCCAGCCGCTGCTTCCAGAGGGTTCTGGAACTGGAGCCTGACAACAGCCAGGTCCAGCAGGAAGTGAGTCGACCTCGGTCAGAGTCAGACAGAGCATGATCTAACAACTCGGACATGATTATCCACTATCAGATAAGCTGCAGCCAAACTGGAGCAAATCAGAGGGGGAAACGCCTGATACTGAGCGGTTTAAGAGGAGATCAACCAGCGTTACTGTTAATTCTCAATGAGAAAAGGCCAAGTTTTGGGTTATTCACTGACGCACTGCTGCCCGCATTGACCTAGTTCCTCTACCAAGAAAAGCAATTGTTAATACAAGTACACGTCTTTAACTTTGTCACTGAATACTGTTAATTCCCCTGACAGATCAAGAATGCAGAATCCATCCTTGAATACGAGAGGATGGCAGAGATTGGCTTTGATAAGAGAGATTTCCGAATGGTAAGATGTCTCTGTGAAATCACTCTCATCCTTTCGGTCTGTCACAACCTGCAGATGTGTTGTGAAAGTGAGTGTGTTGTGGTTCCCTCCAGGTTGTTTTCTGCATGGACCGTGCCTTGGAGTGCGCCCCAGCCTGCCACAGGTTCAAGATCCTGAAGGCGGAGTGCTTAGCCCTGCTGGGACGCTACCCCGAGGCCCAGTCTGTCGCCAGGTGCAGTAAGACTGTCTCATGGAAGCGACATTGAACTGTCTGACGTGCTGGTAATTTGTCAGAATCTTACAGGACTGTGCTTCATTCAGAGCTGCTTTAAAGAGGGGAAAACCATGTCGATAGAGCCTGAATAATTAATTAAAGGTTGGCCTGACTGCAGCAGGTCAGCTATAATTTCTTGGGCTGACTCATCTGTGCTGAATCGTACGCCAGATTAATGAAATCCGCCATCCTCAGTGAAGTGTAAGCTTTTGCACTCCAGTAAAAGAAAAAAAAACACCGAGCCCTAGAGCTGATCACCCCGCTCGGTCTGTTTGCCTTGAGAATGAACTCTCAGTGGGAAGCTCATTCAGGAACTGTGGAGTTTGCCCTTTTTCAGAGAAAGTGGAGACAGTCTTCTCACCCTTTTAAAGCTGCAAATTGCTAACATTGGCTGTTTCTGTTTCTGTTGTCTCTCGATATGTACAAGTACTATCAGGGCATCCTTGCATTCGTCTCTGCAGGGAAGCGCAGATCCCACAGTTTACTGCAGTCTTCATCTTATTTTGCTTTTAATTGGCTGTCCCTGTCTAGTGACATTCTGCGAATGGACTCCACTAATGGAGACGCGCTGTATGTGCGTGGCCTCTGTCTGTACTATGAGGACTGCATCGACAAGGCCGTCCAGTTCTTCGTCCAGGCCCTGCGCATGGCTCCCGACCACGAAAAGGCTCGGCTGGCTTGCAGAGTGAGTAATTTGGCCCCCCGGTGCTATTTTTATCTTTTTTTTTTTTGCGAATCGAGAAAAGTACAGCGTTTTTGGTGTGGCCCGAGAGCAGAGTTTCAGGTCGTCTTGTTATTGTCTTCCCAGAATGCCAAAGCGCTGAAAGCCAAGAAGGAGGAGGGGAACAAGGCGTTCAAGGAGGGAAACTTTGACGCAGCCTATGAGCTGTACTCCGAGGCACTAACAATAGACCCCAACAACATCAAGACGAATGCCAAACTGTACTGTAATAGGGCCACTGTGGGATCGAAGGTGAGCAACGAGCACGGGAACCATACGTTTATATGACACAGGTCCTACAAAATAGAGGAGAGAGAAGAGCTAGAGGGAGTCAGGGCCTGTGTAGGTTGGATGGCCAAAGGAACAGGAATGCGAGCCAACAAAACCACGACTTGTACATTGATGTAATCTACGATTTTCATGCATGCATCACACACACGCACACACCCTCATTAAGTTATTTATAAGTTAGCCCAGGCACAGACTCTGTAAAGTTCTCTTTCTGTCCCTTTGATACTCTATAGTATATAGTGATTATCTTTTCCATGTCGTACTCTACACTCTTAGACTGAACCTCACAAGTTTTTTCCGTTTCTTTTAAAGCTGAAGAAACTAGAACAGGCCATCGAAGACTGCACGAAGGCCATCAAACTGGATGAGACCTACATCAAGGCGTATTTACGGAGAGCACAGTGGTAGGGCCAGGTTTTTCATCTTTCGCTTTCTGCTTTATTTCGATTTTTAAATGGACCACATGGAGCCTTATTTTTATCTGAGTGTTATTGTGTAATCCGGCCGGGGGATCAATAATGAAGCCGTGTATAATCTGCTGCAGCTACATGGACACGGAGCAGTACGAGGAGGCGGTGCGTGACTACGAGAAGGTTTACCACACAGAGAAGACAAAAGGTGAGGCTGGGGCTTCATCAGCACAGATGTCACCTCCTTGCTCTGATAGATTGTTTTTAACCTGTGCTTTATTTAATTCTCCAGAACACAAGCACCTCCTGAAAAATGCCCAGCTGGAGTTGAAGAAAAGCAAGCGAAAAGATTACTACAAAGTGCTGGGGGTGGATAAGAACGCCACAGAGGAAGAGATCAAGAAAGCTTACCGCAAACGAGCACTTTTGCATCACCCAGGTGCCTGTCTTAGCGGACCCTTTCAACACTTTAACTTCTCCACCTAATGTCGGGCATGTGCAGAATAAGTGACCTTTTCTGCTTTTGTCACACGTCAGACCGTCATAGTGGAGCGACCCCCGAGGTGCAGAAGGAGGAGGAGAAGAAGTTCAAGGAGGTGGGAGAGGCTTTCAGCGTGCTCTCGGACCCAAAGAAGAAGTCTCGCTACGACAGCGGCCAGGATCTGGAGGACGACGGCATGAACATGGGAGGTCAGCACCTGGGGGGATACTCACTGGATACTCTTCACTGTTACTGCCAGATGTTGTTAAGTTGAGAACCTCTCCGGAACGTTCTCTGTGCTGATGTCGATCTGTTTCGTCTCCACCAGATTTCGATGCCAACAACATCTTCAAGGCGTTCTTCGGAGGTCCAGGAGGCTTTAGCTTTGAAGGTGAGATCCGCTCTTAATGTGCAAAAACAAAGGTGCGATTGACTCAGTTTTGAGGATGAAAATATCTTGTCTGTCTCTTTCCAGCGTCGGGACCAGGAAATTTCTTCTTCCAGTTTGGCTAAACGGAGGATTCTTCTACCTAGGCAGATTCTACATCAGGACTTTTCAACAACGTCAATCCCCCCAACCCACCGACCTCCATATTTAATGACTGACCGACTGCGAGTCAGATTGTTGTCTATGCCATTGACTGATTGAATGCAACCCAGTGACCACCTGCAACAAGCGACTTAGAGACGGTAATAGTAAGGGACACTATAGGACGGCTCTCACCGGGGTGACGCTGTTACTGCTTTTGGATTTGGTTTTCTTCCTTCACTTAGAATAAAACAAAGTTCAAAGTCAGAAATGGCCGTCGACCTCCGGTCCAAATATCCTCTCGATTGATTTTTTTTGTTTTTTTGGAAGTGGGAGAGATTGTGCAGCTATTGTATCCCAGCTTTTATGATGTGACATCCTGGGGAGAGAAAAACTCTGGAGATGCAAACGGAGCATTAAAGCGAGCAGTCATCGGGCTCCTGCCGACTCACCGCTGAGCGGGGGTCCTCTGCATGAAGGCCAATAAAACGAGCTTAACGATTTCTGTTAGAGCAGCCGAACAGAGCCAGCGCCTCCTCCTCTGCCTCCTCCCCCCCGTTTTTGAAGAACCTGTCAGAGCGACAGTTGGCTGCTACCTATCCACACTGAGAACTGCCTCCTCGTCATAAGCCAATAGAAGCGATTTCCTATCAAAATTCACGACGGCAGAAACCCAGACCGACACGTACAGTTGAGCTGAAGCACACTCGAAAGACGGCGGAGGAGACGGCTGTGCTGGCAGCTCCTCCTCCTCCTCCTCCTCCTCCTCCTCCCTCCTCCTGCTGCCGCGAGTTTTGTTTGACGTTGCCATTCACAGATTGCTGCATTTGTGATGATAGTTGATCTTTTTTTTCCACATTTTTTTATTTGATATGTATATTTATTGTAAATTTGCTGTCAGAACCATCTGTGTAAGATGGGGACACTTTTCTGTAATGTAAAAGTAAAAAAACAAAAAAAAAAGAGGAACAGATTAAGAAGCATCCCTTTCCGACACTCATTCAGGAAGGTCGTTGTTTTGCTTGGTCTGCATGAACTAGATTATGCTCTCTGTGTTCTTGGACTGTGTCGCAAGCCGTCTAATGTTACTCAGTGCAGAAGATAAGCATAAACCAATGACACGTGACGTGTGTTCGCTGTTATATGAGAGTGGAAGTTGGGTCATTTTAAGTTACTTCCTGATGAATGTGTCGTTCTCCGGGTGCACTTCATGAAGAAAAGGGTCCTCATCTTTGCTCGTTGTTTTTGCCCTTATGGTGAAACCATCCTCTCTTCACCCTGGAAAAATACCAGCCATGTCAATAAAGTTGGCCTCCTCTGGGTTTTCCCCTCTGCTGCTTGTTTTTTTTGTAGTGACACAAGGAACCCACGCTTAAAGCACATATTGTACTGATAATCTAAATATTAATTAGACTGTTAACAAATGGCATCAGAACACACATTACATGTTGAGGCTTTTATTGAACTTCAACCTTAACACACACCCATGGTGTTCCTGTTAAAAGAAATGTGGAAATGTGCTTCTACGTTGGAAGCACGACGTCGACGTAGTGGAATTATGCGTATTGTTACTTTCTATATTCACAAATTCATTAAGTGTTAAAATGAATACTCTAAAAGGGGGCGTGGCTGCAGTTGCCAGGGGCGACCAGCAGATGGCGGCTGTTGCCCACTCTCAATTTTGTTGCCTGGTTGCTAGGATACCGGACGATTCTCCACCGGTGCCACGGATTAAAACGATAGGATTTTAGTAAGATGTCGGATACGGAGGGAAACCACGATGGACAGCAGACCAAGGGCGGACTCGCCACTTTAATGGCCAATGGGAAGAGGCTGCACCTCAAAGGAGAGTATAAGAAAGCTATAGACAGCTACACTTTGGTAAGCCCAGCTTGGTTAAGTCACATATGTTGCAGTGTTCCTATTAACATGCATGTTGACATAACCTGGCTCCTCTGTCCAGGCTCTGACTGCAAAGCCGGATGAAAAGAGCTGCTTTGCTGGCAGAGCCAAGTGTTACCTGAAGATGGGACAACCTGAAAATGCTCTGAAGGACGCTGAGGCTTCTCTGGCTCTGGATAAGACTTATTGTGAGGTTTGTTCAGCCACAAGTAACAGAGAAATAACTGACTGGCAACATTAAAAGATAAAAACTGTAATGTCTTTGTAGTACCGAGCAGGTTTGTTCTACAAGTGGTTAGTGTTTTCCACTTGTTGCATGCAGAAAAACCCTCTTGATATTACTTATGCTAAAACTACTCTCTCTAGTGTTAGAGGATTAGCTAATGAATTGGACTGAACTGGAGACAGAGAGTAAATAGAAAGTTGAGCGATGACAACAACATAAGCAACAACTTCAACAACAGTAGTGACAAAAACATCAATGCAACCGCAATAATAACAGGGACAATACAACAAAAAATAGGATCTATGCAAAACGGCCTAAGCTATGATTCACATGTCCAGGAGTGTAAATGCAGGGAAGAATGGAAAAAGTGCCACTTTGATATGGGCCACTTGACGCATGTGAATGTGAGTGCATGCTTGGGAAATCTAAGCTTTAGAGTGATGCAGCTGCAGTATTTGTTTCTACCCAGTCTTCCGAGGTTGACAGTGAAGAGATCTGGCCATAAATGGTCAATTTATTTTGTTTTTCTAATGGATGTCCATTCCCTCAACAATGTGGATAGTTAGTAAGCTTCATAGATTATATGAGTTCTTTAACCCTAAATGAGATGACAGTGAACATCCTTTAGGTGTGGACCAAACACAGGTAGACAAATAAACATTTTCTCCACGTTTTATGTAACAGACTAATTGATGAGGCAAGATAATTGCCAGCTTGTTGCAGCCCCAATGAAAACTGAGAGCTTTTTTTATTGTTTGTCTTCAGGGTTTGTACCAGAAGGCAGAGGCCCTATACTACATGGGAGAGTTTGAGTTTGCTTGGGTTGTTTACTACAGAGGACAGAAGCTTCGACCGCAAAAGCAGGAGTTCAGACTGGGTGTTCAGAAAGCACAGGAGGCCATAGAAAACTGCGTCGGCAGTAAGTTGTGCCATTTAGCTGTGTCACTTGCAATAAACTGCAGTGTCAGCGTATAAAAATCGTCCATATACAAATCTAATCCAATTGTCTCTTGGCTTCCTCGAGATCCTTCCTCTGTCAAACTGGAGATTAAAGGAGATCTCTCGGTTTTCCAAAAGGACGAAGAGGTGAGTCACTGCTGTTCTTTCTGCTGGAAAAACAGGAGGCGGTTGTTGTAAAAGTCTTACTTTCCAAACCAGTGGCTCTCCATAGATTTTGCAGATTATGTGACGGGTTTACCCTCAGCATCCCCTCTAATGTTGCTTTTTCTCAATGACTTTTTGTTTAAAGAAGGCACAGCCAATCACCAACATTTGGGATCTGACAAAGGAGAAGCAGAAACAGACGCAGAAGACCCCCAAGAATGAGAAAGTAACCAGGAGGCTTCTGGGAGAGTTTTACAATGACAAGAAATTTCTTGAGAACCTTCTTAAAAATGAAGGTGTGACACCACTTCACTTTCAGCATACATTTATTTCTGCACATCTTTCATTTTGTCTGACTCAGTCACAATGATCTGCAGGCTTGGTCAAAGGTCAGACGAAGACTGGAGAGCAACTTCAGCATGTCATTCAGGGATGCCTCACATCGCTGGACACCTGCAGCGAGGTCTGGATCCAGGAGAAACCCATCTGCACCGGGGAGAGGGAGCGTAAGCCCAAGCATAGAAAAAGCAGCAAGTCACGTCACGGCGCAGCCTCTGACCCTGCTCAGTTCCTGCTGAAGAGCCTGGATGCCATTGATGCAGGTGAAGCAGACTCCTGGCTGCTCTGTTAGCATCCTGTCCTTCTCTTTGTTTTTTTTTTTCAGTTTGACAGATGCTTTATCTGCTTCTCATCTTAGCTCTGACATCTGGCGATGCAGAGGGCAGTCTCAAGAAGGCAGAGGAAGTCCTGAGGTTTGTGCAGGGGTGGTCAGAGAGAGAGATGCCCGACAAGAAAGAAGTGCTGGGCAGCCTGCACAGTTGTATTGGGAATGCCTTGATTGAACTGGGAGACATGGACAAAGCCCTGGAGCATCATCAGAAAGACTTGGAGCTGGCGCAACAGTGGTGAGAGTTTCTTTTACTCACAGTCCATTTTACTATAAAAACAGACAGGGATTACATTCTTTGTCATCTCTCATAACAGTGAACTTCCAGATGCAATGTCCAGAGCTCTGGACAACATCGGACTGGTTTATGCCCAAACTGGACAGTTCTCACAGGCCATTGAGTTGTAAGTAGCAAATAATAAAATAAAAAATAAAAATGTGTAAATTGAAAAGTGGGTATGACAATGATAATGACCTTGTCTGTATGTTTGGTATTGTAGCTGGAAGAAGAAGATCCCCATGCTCAGCAGTGCCCTGGAGCGGGCCTGGTTGTTTCATGAGATTGGTAGATGTTACCTGGAGCTCGGTCAATACCTGGAAGCCAAAGACTGCGGCGTCCACTCGGCTGCTGCAGCTGATGAAATTGCAGATGTGAAATGGCAGAGAAATGCCAATGTTTTGGTGGCACAATCAGAATGTAAGCATGTTTCCATTTTTGACTTGTTTCCTCTCTTGTTTATGTGTCATTTTCTAAGACAGAGAGTTAGAAAGAAAGACAGAAAGAAAGAGAGGGAAGTAACAGGCAAATTTTCATAGCTGTCATAGTTGAATGACTGACTACTCACTCATTTCCCCTTTTCTTCATCTCAGTGAAACAAGGGAACTTTGAATCCTGTGTCTCCTTCTTCGAGAGAGCTTTAAACTTTGCTAGAGCTGAAGATGATCCTGCCATCACGGATGCCATTCAGAAGGTTGTTTGCTGTTGTCATACGCTTCCTTCTTTTAAAGTCATTTCTGATCACTGATAATTCTCTCTCTGTTTGCAGGCTCTTGATGAAGCAAAGCAGAATTTATCACAGTGAGAATGACCCCAGTCACGATTTGTGGTGGATCAGAGAGCTGGCTGAGCAACAAGCTTGTAGGGTGTCAACAACAGTCAAAGAGTTGACAGAGCACAAAGAGACAAATAAAAGTCATCACTGTCAAAAGGGCAGCAGAAACTTTGGAAGGGCTTTTTCTGAGGAACAACTCTGAGTAAAAAACAACCTGATATCACCTGATTAACGGGGTATTTTGACATTTGAGTCTTTCAGATTACTATTTACAGGGAATACATTTGGGAAGACACCTGCATATTAATAAGCATATTAAATCACAGTTTCTGTCTATCTATAGTTTCAATCTATCTGTGAGGATGCATTTGGGCAGAAATGAAAGTGAAATATCCAACTGGAAAGTGTGCCTCTTATCCAAAATAGAGAGTGAGTGTGTCCACACAATGAGACAGAAAGAGTGAGAGACAAAGAAAGAAGTCTGCAGAGAAGCCCTTTTTTGACTTGACAAGTTGAAAGTTCCCCAAACTGTTTATAGCGTTGTGTGCTGCAGGGCACTTCCCCTTCTGTTACGATCTGTCACCAGGGACACATGGTGCGATATACACACAGATGACTTCTTCTTGCAGAGTTTACACTAACGTCAGTGCGTGTGTGCATATCAAGAATGCATGTCGAGATTTGAGTGAATCTATTTGTCATTCCTGCACAAATATGTTCTCTGCTCTGGTGTGTCTGACGTTGTACTGTATATGCAGTGCTGGCGTCTGCACATATAGAGAGTGAGGTGTGCCTCTGCTGGTACCAACTGTTTTTTCCTGTAGTGTTTGGGTAAATGCCGCAGAGCAGCATTTCGCAGTCAGTGTCTTCACAAAGCTTGAGGTTTCATGATGAAAAGATGTTGCACTTCCTTGGTTGCCCTCTAAATGCCATGGGTGGTATGAGAGGAGAATGCTAGCTAAGCTAATGTGATCCTCCCTCATAAAATACCTCCCACTGGCTATAAAAGCAGTTCTGTCAACATCCACATCAATATAACCATTCTACAGATAGAGAGGGGGAAATTGGGGCAAATTTCCATTGTTCTCCTTGTTGAACTGATGACTTGTTACTCATTTTCTTCTTGCTTCATCTCAGTGAAACTGGGCAACTTTGAGTCCTGTGTTTCAGTCAATGAGGGAGCTTTGACTTTTACTGGCTGAGCAACATGCTTGCAGGGTGTCAACAACAATCAGTGTAAAGTTCGCAAAAAGACCAGTAAAGGTCAAATCTGTCAGAAGAAATAAACTTTATTTAAAGTGCCAGGTCATAACTATGTTATCTCAATAGATAGATCGACAGACAGACCAGACCGATAGATAGACAGATAGACAGACAGGCAGACCAACCGACCGACCTTTGGTAGGTGCCCTCTGGGAAATTCAGGTTTCTGTTAGAAAAACACACTTTGAGTGATATGACATATTATTATAAAACTTTAAAAACATTGCAGTTATTGTTTCAGGAGTGTATTGAAATATTTTCGGACTATTTTGGACATTTAAGTGCATAATAATGTATTTTGATACATAATATTCATATTTTTCTTTTCTTCCTGTTTTGCACACTTGGGCCAGTTGCCAGTGTCTTTATTGACACATTTATACGTTAAACAAAATCTTCATGGATCTTGGATATTTTGAATCTCTAAATACATAATTACATAAGAGCTATTAGTGCAAAAAAGAAAGTTTCAGACTAAAATTTCAACAAAGTAGCATCAATAAAAACTGATTTGATTTCATCTGGTGGGTCAGATGAAGAGGAACTGCGTGACATAAACCTTACATGCAATTAAAACAGATGTTTCAGCCTGATTAAAAATAATAATAAAAAAAAACCCCTTCTGCTTCCGGTGTTCTGGGGCGTGGTTCCTTGGTCACGCCCACCTGCGCGTTCCCGGGAATTTCCCTTTGAAGCGGACGCGCGCGCGTGCGCTCAGGACTTGCCGTGTCATTGTAGCGACGGTAGAAACGCGTGGTCAGCGGCGGCAGCACAGACATCTGCTCTGCTCACAGACTGGTAAGCTGGCCTTCCCTGCACACAATAGCGCCTCACTCACACTTTACCGCTCTCTACCTGCTTCACACGACCCGTTATTTCCACACACGGCGACTCCGAAAACACTGTTGAGACGTGGCGGTTCGCGTTTTTTGGGGGCGATGTTAAGAGTGTTTTTATGTGTGTGCGAGAGAGTGTTTTGTCGTGCTAGCGTTTGGCTGCACGCCACTCCCTGCACAGATAATGTACACCCTCCACTCATTTCACTTTCCGTGCTCGACATTTATTTTGAAATTCTGAAGTGAACTGGCAAAGCAGCAAACAAATCCAAACAAAAAGAAAAACGCTAATTAACACCTCGCTCGCTGCGTCATTTCACTGCCACTTGTGTAAATAGGTTAACGAGCAGCGTACGTGGAAGTGTTGCTTTATTTGTGTTCCCTTTTAGTTTCGGTTATTGTGAATTTCTGTGTGGCAATGACTGTGATTAATGCCACCCCCCCTCCTCCTCCTCTGCCTTTTGTCTGTGCTGCTGCTGCTGCTGCTGCTGTGAGAGCTTCCCCTTCTGTCTCATGACAAGATGTGGTCTCACACAGCTGTTAAACGCAGCTTTCGGTCACAAATCATAACACTGACGTTTTAAAAGCAGCTGCCACATGGTGGGAGTGGAGGTGAAGGTGGCGTATGGAGGAATCACACTTTTCCCAGGCCATGCACCCATTTTCCTGACTGCCCTTTGTCTATGTTTGCTGGCAACGTTTGGCGCAGTTCATGGAGCTGCGCAAGGTTTCATTACAGTATTTTGCAGGCATGCGGGTGTGCGCCCCTGGATTACTGCCTTTGTGTTGCTAAAGCATGGCAAATTTAACTTTACATGGACTGTTGGCAAATTTGGCCAACCTACAGTAGCCCTGCAATATGCAAAGTGCAACATGAACGTCGCCTTATGACCGTTATACAGCGGTACAGGCTGTGTCCATCTCTTGCACCTTCAACATATGTTAGCAGATGGTAGTGATAAGTGGATTCTTCAGTTTGGCAAATTGTCTAATTTGCCAAAGGGCCCAGGCTGATGTAATCCTGTCGTGAGGACTGAAAATACTTGGGAGCATATTAGAACACCCATCTTTTCACAAACATGACACCGTCAACTTTTCATGCACCGTTTAGAGAGCAAATGTTATCAAGTCCGGTATTGATCATCAGGTCTGTCCACACCCACTTCAATCATGTTTAAATAATAGGTGTAATCATTAACTCTGTATGTTCCTCCTTCTGAAGTCATTATGGGTTTTGTGTAGTGTGGCTAAAAGTTTCTGTGTGTTTTAACATATTTTTACAAGTCCAGTCTTCACTGATCTAAATGCAACAATTTCTCTCCTCGTTTTTATTTGTTTAAAGGTACGTGGCGGTGTAAAGTCAGACTTTAAGCCCAGGCATGGATAATGAAAAGAGCGGTGAGGTTTTGGATGCGCCAGAGACTCTGCAGCCAGAGGAGACTGTAATGGAAAAAGAGGTTGTTTCAAAATTGGAGACACCAGAGGAATCCACAGAGCCTGAGAAACCACCAGCTGCTGTTGAAGAGCCGGAGCAGATGGCTGTGAACGGTCACGACACAGAAATCGGAGGCTTGGAAGAGACAGAAGAGCTGATTGTGACAGAAACGGTCCGGCTGTCTGAAGAGAAAACAGAAACTGAAATGGAGGCTGTGCCCGAGGCGGAGGCACCAGCAGAACCAGATGAGTCATCCGAAAAGCTCAACTCCGACCCAGTTGCCGAACCCGAAAACACCCAGCCCGACCCGGAGCCCGAGCCAGAGAATGACCCAGAACCTCTGCCCGAGCAGCAGACCCCCCCGGCAGACAGTCCCCCTGAACCAGAGCCAGAGAAACTGGCAGAAACAGTCGCAGAGGCGGAACCACAAATGCCAACATCACCTGAACCGGCCGCTCCGCAGCAGCCAGATGACACACAGCCATTAGTCCAAGAGGAGAAAGTGGAAACTGCGGCTGAGGTGCCGGCTGCTGTGGATGCTGAGACAGAAGAGGTTGCCAAAGAGCCAGAGGCCGAGAAAGATGCGGCAGCTGAGCCCGCAAAGGAAGAAGAAGTGGCGGAAAAACCGGCAGAGAAACCCACAGAAGCTGTGACATTAAAGGAGGAGGCTCCCGCTGAAACTGAAAATGTGAAACCTGTGGAGGACAAGAAGGAGGATCAGAAGGAGGACAAGAAGGAGGATCAGAAGGAGGATGTGAAGGAGGACAAGAAGGAGGACGAGCCGGAAAAAGCAGCTCAGTCTGAGGGAGCCGAGGCCAAACCAGAAGTAGAAAAGTCGGAGACAAATGACGCGGAGCCTGAGAAGGAAGAGGATCCAGCTCCTGCTACTGGCTCCTTGGCCTTCGCCTTCCTGGAGCGGGAGCAGACCAAAGATGCCCTGCGGACCTCGCGCACCCTCCTCGTCCTCCGCGGCCTTCCAGGGAGCGGTAAGAGCTTCTTGGCGCGTGCCATCGAGGAGGCCTACAAAGACCACTGCTCCGTCATCCGCGGGGACGACCACGGTGTGAAACCAGAGAGCCCTGGGTCGTCTGCGGACGGGTACAAGGCTCTGGATGAGGCCCTGGTGTCCGCCTTGGGTGTGGCCACGGCCCCAGGCCTCCTGCTGGTGGTGGACGACACCAACCACACCCACGACCGCCTGGGCCGCCTGGGGGAGATCGCCGAGCAGCACCAGCTGGTTCCTCTGTTCCTGGAGCCCCGTACCGAGTGGAGCCAGGACGTGGCCCAGCTGACCAAGAAGACCAAGCGCGGACTGGAGGTGGCACAGCTGGAGGCCATGAAGGTCTCGCTGGGAGAAATGTCTCTGCCGCTTTACTTTGGCTGGTTCCTGCTCTCCTCCGTCCAGGACAAGGTGAGGTGCACGTCGATGGACTTCCTGAAAACGCTGGACACCCTGGAGGCCTTCAAGAAACACATGGCTGACTGTAAGTGTATTCAAAGGCTGATTGAAATAGTTGATTAAATCAAAACAACTATCAAAAGTGGCTGTAATATTCTAAAACCATAAAAAACAGATTCAAGTGCTTGTAAAGAAGCATCTGAGTCATTTCTGAGGAAACCAGTGTTCCATAGCTTCTATGTTAACACCCGAGAACAAGGATAAACGCTCCATTCAACCGTCCTCTAGATCCTCTTTAACTTGGCACAGAGTTAAATCAACCAGTGTTGCAAGCCTTTGAAAGGACGCCAAATGATCTCTTTTGTGTTTGCAGTCACTGGGAAACCTGAGAAGGAGGTGGATCTGGAGCAGTACTTCCAAGCCAAAGGGACTCTGCATTGCACTACAAAGTTCTGCGACTATGGAAAAGCAGAGGGGGCCAAGGAGTACGCACAGAACCCGGTGAGTGATTTAGACTGAAATCTGCCTGCATGCCTGGCTGAGTAACATCCTCAGAATGCGACGTCTAAAGCCTTCCTCCCTGTACATCTTTGTCCTCCTTTCTCCAGGCTGTCAGAGAATTCTATGGCTCTGCGTCCGAGCTGTCGCTGACTGCCCTCTTTGTCACTCCTCGCACCGTCGGAGCCCGCGTCTCCCTCACCGAGGAGCAGCTGCTGCTGTGGCCGGCCGATGTGGAGAAGGCGGTGGAGTCTGCTGCCTCCCCTCTGCCCCCGGGGAGCCGCGCTCACGTCACCCTGGGCTGCGCCGAGGGCGTCGAGCCGGTCCAGACGGGCCTGGACCTCCTGGAGCTCCTGGCCCTGCAGCAGAGCGGCCAGCAGGGGGCGTCGGTGGAGGAGATGGAGCTAGGCACGCTGGTGTACTACGGAGAGGGAAGATGGATGCTCAGCCTCCGAGAGCCCATCTGCACCCCCGCCTGCTTCTCCAGCTTCTACGGGAAGAAGGAGGCGGAGCTGACCAAAAAAGAGCCGGAGAAGAAGAAGAAGCAGAAGTGCACCATACTGTAAAATGGCAAAACACGGGGGAATGATGTGCGGCCGGGATGACTGGTGAATTAAAACTTAGGCTTTCTCTGTGCAAGGTTTGTGTGTTTGTGCAGTGTTTAGGGTTTCTGTTAATTTCCACCCTAAATCCACAAGCTGTGTGCCTTTTTACTGTTGATTTGCACCACAACCCAAGATGCCTTGAATCCAGTTAGGCTTGTTAACGTCGTTGAGTGTCTCGTTTCACATATCCGTGCCAGACTTGCAGTGCCTGGCGACTTGCTGAGGTGTCTTTAGTTGCGGTTTTAGATTGAGGTAGCATAGCCTCCCCTCTCCCCACCCTCCACCGCTCCACAGTTATCAAGAAGCTAGATCTCCTCCTCTATACGTCAGTGTCTCTCAGTATTCTGATATTCAAAACTAGGTACTTTATTACTGCATGCTTCCCGGGTGAACAGTATCAGCATTAACACATTAACGACCTGCTCTAAAGTACATCTGCCGCTTCAACAACACTTTGTCCCGTTTCTCCTTTGTCCTAGTTGTGCGTTACAAAGAGTAGCTGACATTTCCATGCATGTGTTTGTCCTGTCCGTGGGGGAGTGTACGCACATGTGCGCGTGCAGCTTAGGAGTTGTTACAATAGCATATGGGCCAAAGTTATCTATTGGATTAAGTGTATTAGAATGAATGTCATTTATAGAGGTCCTCCTTTGTAAAATCTTTGCACTGTGCATAGTTTAAAAGGGAGAATGCTGATGAATTTGATATTCGTTTCAGCAGCTTGCACTTAGTAACTATCAAATGCTGTGAATCCAAGTCCATGTTTTGCAATCTTTTCTACTGCGCAAGACTGCACCATTGATCCCTTTTATCCTCTTTGAACAGCACTTCATGTATTGCGTTTCGATTTGTACCCTCTGTGACTGTACTTTTTGAAGGGCAAGGCCTACTTTGTGTAGCTCTTATGAATCACTATTTTTGCACTTGTTTTGTACACTTAATAAAAAAGAAGATGCTTTGCTCCATAAATGCTCCTGTCTGTGTGTCCGGCTGTTCAGTACTGGTAAGCTTGCATGCAGGCTGATAAAGAGGAGGCCGTTTGATCAGCACGTGGTCATTCTCCCACCGCGTGCACGCGCAGCTGAGGGGCCAACCAGCAGGGGGCAGTACCTGTAAAGGCTTCGTTTTATACGTTGTGCCACAATGAACGTTTTTGTCCATTGTGTCATATTTGGCCTCATTTGTCAGATATGTTGGGGAACTGTTGTCAAACATGACACCACAGACAGGATTTCACAATTTGTCTGATAGCTCTTCAGTTTGCTCTTGTGTAACTATTGCACACAGTCTAAAAACATTATTATAGAGCTGCCAAACTGCCCAAAGTTTGCAATACACCTCTCTACTTCTCAACCATCTACCTGCCCGAGCAAAGGTGCATCACACCTCCAACTCACTAAATACCCTGTAGTTGCATTTGTGCCCTCAATTTCTCCGAATGCTCTTTTTGCACAATTGCCACACAGTCCACAACAAATACTGCTCATGTTGGCTAAAAATAGCTGATTGTGGTCAAGGACAGTTTTAAAGGGTCATGAACCAGTGCTCTTGCTCTACTTTTTGCGCTGTTATCAAAGTGCATCAGGCTGTGCAGGTCTAGAGAGATGTCTGTTCCTCATTGGCTGCAGATAAAGAACAATAAAACCCCTGACCAATCAAAAGAGGCTGAGAACTGTCCCACTTTATTTACCAGTGGTGTGAGCATATGTGCTCAAGGAAGTCTTAAATGATGCCTCCCTCCATGGTTTCCTAAGAAGCTACCAAAAACAACTTATTTGAACAAACATATTTAAGTTTATTTTTTGTGTGTTTAATTTATTTATTACCATTTTTTATTCAATATTTAAATTGGGATAATATCTTTCTATGCTTTTAGTGTTTTTATTACTTTTATATCTTTTGAATAACGTTAAAATAAATGAATAAATGTTAAATGCATTATTATATATGCATATAATACGATGTATTATAATAATTATTATTATTAGTAGGAGTAGTATTTTTGTCAGTATTGATAATAATAATGATAACAATAATAATAATAATAATAATAATAATAACAACAACAACAACAACAACAACAACAACAACAACAATTCTTCTTCTTCTTATTATTATTATTAGTTTTTATTATTATTAGTTTTTATTATTGATAGATTCCTGGTTTCTTTCTAAATCTATCACTATTTTATGTCAGATTAAATCGCACACCTTGTGTATTCATCTTTAAAGTAAAGCTGTTAAATAAGTAATCAGGCGTTGCTCTTGATTAGACTCCACCTCTCGGTGTGTTAATTAGCTGCCCCGCTGCTACTGGTCGTCCCACCGCCCCGGAGCCAATAATTCCCACCGCCGTGAAGGCATCACTGAAGCGAGGCTCGCGCGGACCAATCAGAGCGCCGCAGCACACATCATCAGATTCAGAGATGCACACAAAACTCCTGTGAAAGCTCGCCAGCCCGACAGCTCAGCCTCCCACAGCCAGCCCGACTGAAAAGGAGAGGAGCGGAGAAACCATCCACACCCTCAGCCACACACTTCCACAGGCGCCACAGGCTGAAGAAACCAGGTAAAAACTGACTTATTTCAACGGATGAAGCCTTTGTTTCCTCTCGCCTCCTTCGAGTGCCTTCTTTCAGCTTTTCTTCCATTGTGTACAAGATGTAAAACAAGTGACTAACACAGCTATCCTGCTCCACATGGCTGCTATTAAAAGTTTGAGTAGCCTTCTCTGACGATTCCCGGATATCGACCAAACCTGGCATGTTGTCCAACCGGTTTGTGAATGAATGAAACAGTTGGTCTCTCTCTCTCTCTTTCTCTCTCTCTCGCTCTCTCTCCCTTTGTTTTACGTGTGAGCCAGGTTTTGCTCAACTGGTTTAAAGCGAATATAAAGCTACAACTTGCATCCTTTATTTTTTCCCCCTGTTTTTCCTCTTTTTTTTTTTCCTGTTTGGGACAGCTCGTTTATCGATCCTCTCTCCTCCCCCTCCCAGCCATGCACCATCCTTGATTTTTAGCTCTCCAGCATCATCTGAAGCGGTGCTGATAGAGTACAGATAGATAGATGCAGTTTATTGGTCCCACACAGAGAAATTACAGTGCAGTAGCACTCTAAATGAAGAGTTATAAAAATACAAAAAGTAGATGTAAACAACAATTAAAAAAACAGTATAAATAACCTCTACTGTACTGTGCAATGAACTTAAAGATGCAAAATGGCACATTGAAGAGAAAGGCTTAATTGTATCATTTTATGGGGTTAGAAAGTGTGATGTTTAATATGGTGCTGTGTCATCGCTGCGTGAATGGTTGAAGCAGGTGGACGGTGTACAGAAACCTCTGCCATCGCTGTATGAGTGAGTAAATGTGACCCAAGTCTGTAAAAGCTCTGTGGCACAAGACAAATTAAAGAGAAATGGAACCTGGATGAGCATAGATCCTGTGTTTTGTGCTTTGCATTGATTACTTGCGACTCTGTCCCATCACTCTGTAAAAATAGTGGTTGTCACCTGTAACTCAAATTCCTATTTATCTGATTTTGTGCTTCCTGACCCGGCTCGACCATGCATCCTCCTTGATTTCAGTTGGCCAGCTTCATCTGAAGCAGCGCTGAAGCCCATTATTGTCATTGTACACAGGTGCAGAAAATGCTACAGGTGCAATGAAATTACAGTGATGTGTAACACATCTGACAGCTCTGTGGCACGAGCAGAATGGATGATAAATGGACAAGCATTAGATGAACCCTGTTTTCTCTTTCGCGCGCGTGTGCGTGTATGTGCGTGTGTGTGTGTGTGTGCCCGGGCCTGGCCTGGAGGCAGCACTGTGGTGACTCAGGGACAATCCGTGATCAATAGTGAGACAGGTCCACGGCAGTCCCATTAATCCAGTTAAGAAATGGCTGCCAGGGCTGCAGAGTAGAGTGGAGCGGAGTAGAGAGGAGCAGGGAGTCCTGTTTGAGCCCACATCAGGGCTTTCAGCTTAATGAAGCACGCAGAAGAATCCCAGCCAGTGCATCATCCTGGTGGGGGAAAGACGGTCATTAGTGAGACGTTTTAAAGCCTTAATAGTCCCATGTTTCTCAGTGGTAGTGTACATGTGATTTGAGGCAGAAGGGATGATAACGTTTTCCTCAAAAGTGCTGAGGAATGACCGGGATCGGTGGCTTCGGTCCTTCAGGTCGGTTCAGGGTGTGCAGGATCAGCTGTCTCGTGCGTGCATGGTTTCATGCAGATCACGCCTCAGACGGCGTGTTGCAATGCTTTCGCAGGAGGTTTGAGTCCGTCGGACCTGTGTGAGGTGCGAGTCTGGTCAAAAGCCACATTTGTGCAAGAGTCATGTTGCTGATCAGATAAGGTTACAAGGAGCTGCCACATACATGCGTGTACAGTGTGTTGAACAGGAACTGCAAGCGCCAGACTACAGTGAGGACACATTGCGTCATTGCTGTGTAATCGTAAAATGAAGCAGTAAAATATATATTTTTTTATCACTTCTTTGTGTGCTTACAATTCCAGCCCTGGGGCAATGCATCATATTTGAGACAATCTAAATAAGTGAAGCTTGCAGCCAAAGTGTCAAGGTCACGGGTCCTCCCTCTTTGCCAGTGTTTCAAGCTTTACAAATGGGAGTATTATCATCCCAGGCAGTGAGAGTCCAGTTCCAACACCATGTTGCAGCTCCGAGAGGAATCTGATTGTCTGAGTGGCAAATTGGTGCCCGTTACCTAATTAGCGAGCAGGTCAAACAAATTGAGGCTAATTGGGTCGAACTCGGCTTCACTGGCCCCACAGTCCTGTGTTGTTCTGGATTTAGGGTGAGAGAAGCTGAAATATTCCGTGTATTAGTGTCTCATTTGGAGCAGGGTCGCTTGGTTCTGTGCAGGAGATTTCTGCCAGATGTTATTTTGCGGGGAAAATAAAAACAGAAAAACAGCCTCTCAATCACCTGATTACCAGAGCATGTCTTGACTGTTCTGACAGCTGAAAATGTCAAACCTGGTGTTTTGTTTTTTTCCCTTTTTATACGAATGGAAGCGATGTAGCCCGCTTTTTGAACTCACTTCACGTCTCCGTGCACCATATTATACCTGCTCTGAACATCACCTCTCTTTGCCCGTCCGTCCGACCAGGCCAGTCTAACCATGTCGGCCAAAGCCATCTCCGAGCAGACGGGAAAGGACTTCCTCTACAAGTACATCTGCACCTCGGCGGCCGTCCAGAACAGATTCCGCTATGCCAACGTGACCGCCGAGACGGACTTTGACCGGCTGAGCCAGGAGCATCCCTGGCTGCTCACAGAGGTGAGGCACCACTGCCAGATGTGGACCCAGAAATCACACTCAGGCAGGGACCTAAGGTTTTTCTATCGCTGCTGGAGCAGTGACTTGTTATGCCGCTGATTTATAGCCTGTAACCGTAAAGCACAGTCTCCCTGGGCTCGTGGAAACGGCTCTGCTCTCTAACGGGGATGGTTACTTAGGCCGGCTGCTAAAGCACTCTCTTGGAGCTCGTTAGCAGACGTCACAGAGCGATCCGGCAGATCTGTCTCCTCGTCGGTGCAAAGTAAAAGAGAATGCAATAATAAAACTCCTCTCTCTCACGACTCCTAATTGGCAACCGGGAGGTCAGAGTTCAACCGGAGCAGATGCTGCAAAAAAGAGGCATCTGAGACTGAGATAAAAATACTAAATTTGAGGGAAAAAGGCACTCAAAACAAGTGAAGATTGCTTGAAATAACAATTTTATTGCCTGATTTAAGATTATAGTGCAAAGTTGCACACTAAAAAAATAAAAGATTTATTCTTGAAACAAGATATTTTTATCTTTGTAAGAGCCAAATACTTTGCCGAGCACACACTTGTGCAGGTAGACTTCAGCTCTCCATAGTGAAGCTGCAGCAGCAGCAGCATGTGGATCGGCTATAATAGAATTTAATTGAATGATTCTCTGATTCATCTGGCAGGATAAAATACCCAACCCGCCCCCCTTCCTCCCCTCCTCGTATGACTGCAAGGTTTTTATCAGGCAGGTACGAGGAGGAGGAGGAGGAGGAGGATGTTGGAGGGGAGATGCACTCAGATACATGCTGCTGCGGTAGAATTGATTAGCAAATTGCATTAACTTTCACCCTCCGCCCTCTCTTTTCTTGGCTGGCTGGCGAGCTCCCAGATACTAATGGCTCCGCTGTCATAAGTCATTCACTTTATCTGTATTGCAAGTGAGAGGACGCGGGCTCAGGCAGTGGGGGGATGTGATTTAGCTTTTGCGTCACACAGACGGGGGGTGGGGGGTGTGCAGGGATCCAGCCAGTCCAGCATCACCTTAAATTCAAGGATGGACGTCATTCGGAAGCTTTGCCGAAATTAACAGGAACAAGCCTGAGAAGCTGTCATCGTCTTTAATCATCGGCGAGTCATTGCAGTTTTTCATCCACAATTACGCAACGTGTCTCAGCACCGGATTCCTGCTAAGTGCATGAATTTGTGAGAGTTGAAACACGGGCCTGCGTCTAATGAGCCCTCTCCTTTTAATCCCCCTGCCAGTTCTTCATTAGCCTCCCTTCTCCTTCTGTGCCAGTAGCTCCGTAAGTGGCTCAAAACTATTAAAGGTTTCCTGCACAAATCCCTATAAATCCCCTTAAGTTTCCAACTTCAGATTTCTGTCTGGCTCAAAACATCAAAAGTCAATTATTCTGCCATTAAAACAAAACAGAAAAAACTGGAAACATTCAGACCGCCCTATGTGAGTTTGCAGAATTCTTTCTTTAAGTGACTGTCAATTTAGGAATATTGTTATAGATTCAAAGATTTTTTTATTGTCAATCCACTCTAAAATGTGCATGCATGATTACATGCAAATATGAGAGTTGGAAGAACTATGCATGATGACATCATGTGCAAGTGGCATAATGAGATACAGTTCACGCATTGTCAGAGTCTGTGTTTATTGTACTTTTAGTTGCATCCTCCTTGTTATATTAACTTGAATCTAAATCAGACTCGTCAGGTATTATAATTGAACATATCTATCATATTTTCAACTGATAATCAGCTTGTTCCTATCAACCAGTTCTTGTAAATCAATCTGCTTGGAGTCTAAACTGGGCCCTACTTGTCCACCCCGTCCCCACAGAGGCTGGTGGTGAAGCCCGACCAGCTGATCAAGAGACGGGGGAAGCTGGGCCTGGTCGGCGTCAACCTGGACCTGAGTGGCGTCAGAGAGTGGCTGAAGCCCCGCCTCATGAGAGAGACCATGGTACGTCACCCCCCCCCCCGCTTCCCTGACGTCTCTCTGCAGATTGCCTCCACCGGGCCCCGGACCCCTCCTTAAATCAATATTATCCCAGTGATCCAGTCACATCCTCCTCCTGTTGCCCTCTCCTTCACCCTCTCCCCCTCTTAAGCCCAGTTGTATTTGATTAGTGTGCATGTATCATGTGTGTGTGCGTGTGTGTGTGTGTGTGTGTGTGTGTGTGTGTGTGTGTGTGTGTGTGTGTGTGTGTGTGTGTGTGTGTGTGTGTGTGTGTGTGTGTGTGTGTGTGTGTGTGTGTGTGTGTGTGTGTGTATTTGCCTAAACGGCCGGCCCGTCCGGCTGTGTGGTTCGGTATCAGTCGGCCGCTGGTTAAATGGGCTCAGTCAGCTGAAGCCAGCGCTGCTCCTGGATAAACAGTCCATCTATCCCACCGCCGTCAACAGCAAACATCCATCACTGTGACGCCGCCTCGTAAAACCAAGAGCCAAGCTATGGAGTGAGCGGCTCGGCTCGTAAAGCCCTGGAGGAGAGCGGTTTGTTGTGTGTTGTCGGGATTGCGTACGTATCTCCTAACAGATGAGGTGAAACCGTGAGCTGCTGCAGGTGGCAGTAAATGAGAGTGGATGGAGTAACGGAGACGGTCCTTCACTTTGAGCGATGTCTTTGAAGAGTAAAAATCTCCAGATAAATTTGTCCTGATGTGTTATCATCAGCATTTCTTATTAAATGGCTTCAGGTGCAAGGAAATGTGTTTTTTAGGAAGACAGAGGCATGCATTAAAAACACTGACCAGTTAAAACAGTGGAAGTGAATTAGCATCAGCTAGCAAAATAGCCAAAAAAATCAGCAAATAAATAATAATGATGTTGAAATGCAATTTAAAGTCAGTAGAACAGATAGAAAGGTTAAAGTGATTAAAATGGACACTATAGGAGAGCTGCAGTTTTCAGCCCTGATTTAAACGAGCTGCTTCAGGGAGTATATGTAGTATAGCATAGAGAGTATAGTATGGTACTGATTTTAGTTTATTTGCATCATTTCGCTTGCTTACTTACGTGTGAGAACACAAAGTAGGATCCCAGTTGATCCTGCTCAGAACTGGATCCGTCTTGGTTTCACCATGATAGTTTCTGACGTGTTGGCACCTGCCTGTAAGTGGCCTGTCTGCTTCTTCCTTCTGCCTGTTTTGTCTTCATTCAGTCAGCTCAGACACCAGCAGCCGTCCATGACTATACAAAACGTATTCATAATATGCATCTGTAGTCATTCCTGTCCAGACTGTGTCTGAATGGCTGCTCTGTTTCCTGAAAAGGAGACATCATTCTCTGTTTTCCTGAATTGGCCCGAGCCCCTGGAGGGTTTCTTTCACTCAGATGGGTTTTCTCCTCCACCCCCCCCCCCCCCCCCCCCCCCCCCCCCCCCCCACCCCTCCCTCCACCTGTCATCAAGCTCCTTTTTGTTTGCTCTCACTCTTCAAAATGGCAACTCCCTCTCGACCTTTTATGGTGTGTGCTGCGCTGTTCCCGGCTGGCTGCTCTCAGCCGGTCCCCGGCTCCTTCCTGCCCGTTGGCCTTTCAGCGGAGGGACGGTGACAGCTCCGTCTAATGAGCTGTGTTCAGAGCTCTGTGCCTGGAGTGATACACCACCACGTTTTCTCTCTCAATCCGCCTCTCTCTCTCCTCTGAAACCCCACTCTGCCCGTACCACTGGGGCGCTGCTGTTCGCCCCATGGGATTCAATGCTAATATGTTGTTTTGCCCCCAGCTGTTCCTAGTGTTTTGTCTAATTAACAGAGTCATTTTCTTGGTTATTTTCAGGTGGGAAAAGCCAAGGGTGTCCTGAAGAACTTCCTCATCGAGCCGTTTGTTCCCCACAAGCAGGTAAGTCACATTAAAGCAGCGGCGATGACTCCAGACGCCTGGAGAAAGAACGGTTATTAAAAAGTTTTATTTCCAAACGCTTTGTCGTCCAGGAGGAGGAGTTCTACGTGTGCATCTACGCCACCCGGGAGGGCGACCACGTGCTGTTCCACCACGAGGGCGGGGTGGACGTGGGCGACGTGGACGCCAAGGCCAGGAAGCTGCTGATCGGGGTGGATGAAAAGATCACGGAGGAGTCTGTGAAGAAAGAGCTGCTGACTCACGTCCCCAACGACAAGAAAGCGTGAGTTGGAACGCGGTTCTTTCCTCAGCTCATGAGCAAACCCAGCAGGACGGAGACGGTCCAGCAGCAGCTGTGGGATCAATGCCCCAGGCCGACACTGATGGAGAACGTTACACACTGGCTGCAGTTTAGTTTACGATAAAAAAAGTCTCTGTTAGTCTCTGTTTAATACATCAAGCTCAGCCCATAGAGTTAAACTAAGGGCAGGTAGCAGGTAAAATGCACTTTTACCAGCTCAATAACAAGTAGAATTTGTTCTCTCTGTACTATATTAGATTTTATTACTCCATACAAATGCTTTTGTTTCATAATTATTTGGTCTTAGGAGGAAAGTGGCACCTATGTTTGCTCTCTAGCGCGCGATAGAGCTGCAACAACTAATTGATTAATGAATAAAGAAGAAAATGGTGAGAATGATTTTGAGGAACAAAGTCAGTATACTATGATCTCAGCTTCATAAATGTGATTACCGTCCTTATATTGGCCTTTGTGAAAGAGGCAATAACAATATCCAACATTTCTGTTCATCAACAACAAATAAGCAAATTATTGAAGAAGAAAGTAATGCAGCTCTTAATGTCCAAGTCATGGGGATGAGAATGCATGACAGGCATGACAAGCTGGTTTTCACATCACAGGCAATTTGCTTGTGATAAGAAAACCCGGTTGTCATGCATTTGGCATTTTGTTTTTAGGTAGAAAGTCTCGATGTGGTGAACCTGCTGCACGCTGGAATAAAGAAGTCCCTCTGAGCAGCACAGCTGGAGCTATTCTGATTGAAGATTAAAAGTGCTGCAAACCAACACTTTCCCATCTGCAGTCCATTTAGTTTGCCAAAAGCGACTCATAAAAAGTAGAAAAAACAAAGTTTTCCTTTTGGTGTAATTAATCTCCAGACCAGCAGTGGAAAAACAAAAAACAAAAGCGTCACAGAGGCAAAGGGAGAGAGAAAGCTTTTTGATATTGTCTGTAACAAGTGAAGGGAGGGGGGTGGATGGATGGAGGGGTTCCATTAGACAAATGACACTGTCCCTCCTCTACCTCGCCTCTCTTCGATCAGCCTCCTCCCCCATCCTCTCTCCTCTCTCTCTGTCTCTCTGTCTCTCTCTCTCCCTGTCTCTCTCTCTCTGTCTCTCTGTCTCTCTCTCTCTGTCTCTCTGTCTCTCTCTCTCTATTCGTTGAATACATTCGGAGCACGTCCGTTCACTCCTGTCGTGGCAGCTTCTGGCCAGACTTCACTGTCTTGGCTGACATTGAAGCCGCTGCCCCAGGAAGCACTCTGCCAGCCCTTTTACACCCTCCTCCATCACTCTATCACTCCATCACTCTCCCCGGAGTAAAAACAAAAGCAGAGCGGCGCGGGGCCAGGCGTCCCGCCCTCCCGTCGGAGGCTGACACGGTGTAGAAGCTGAGTCACTCGGAGGCTTCGGTCACAGTTTCCTCCCCGAGGACCCAGCCACAGGCCTGACAACGGGCTGACACGCTCACAGAGCCTCTGAGCTGACAGGCAAGAGAGAGAGGGGAGAGAAAACTCCTCTTCCTCCTCCTCCTCCTCCCCCAGCAACAACACCGACCCCCTCCTCTCCATTTTGACAAGTGAGGGAGGAAGTAAATTAGATCCCTCCTATCTGACAGCCACGCTCTGGGTGGATAATTTACAGGTGGATTGTTTCCAGCCTTACTAATCCTTCGGCCGTGCTGCTGCCTGGGAGTTGTCGTCGTGATGGAAACTGTGTGGAAACTGTAATGGTTGTTTTTGTTGAATCACCAGGCAGATGTTGTGTGGGGGGGAAATGTCACTGCATCGATCTGAATCAGGGAACGAGAAGATGTGATTTGTAAAACCAGGAAAAGCCCACAGGACAACATAGAGCCGCATCGATATTCATTAGAGGATAACTGTGTATACATAATACTAATAATAATGTATGGGATTCATGGAGTGCTTTTGTAGATGCTTAAATACACTTTCCATGATAACTACTTTATTTCTCCCTGAAAAGAAACTCAGTTCAGCAGCTTTATTCACACAAAAGATCATCATGCTCAGTGCACACAGAATCATAGTGAATACGTTGTAGCAGTAAACAGAGAGTAAAGTAGGATAACAGTCAGTTTTAATGATAACTGGGTAAGACAGGAAAAACAGGTATAATGACTGGAATAATAACTGGAAAAAGAGGATGTGTATCATGTACGATTATGGAGAAAGTCACAATGTACAGTTTGAGATAATAATATAACAGGATATAATGATATCCTGTGCAGTATCCTGTTTGGATTTGTGTAGATCAAATACTATTTTTCTCCATCAGTTCATCTTTTTTTTCCCGGCTTAATTGTCTGCAAAACGTCCTGAAAGTATCCTCACACAGCTTCTTCTCTTAGACAAGGCAACGGGGCAGCGCGTACGTTTTGACAGATGTTCATCGCTTGGAAATGTGCTCGACTGATAAGTCAATTATTAAAGTAGTAGCGGATTAATTATCTGTCGGTTGACTAATGATTTCAGCTTCAATGTGATTAGAATTCATCGTGTTGCTCTAAGATTAGCCACTCACACACAGTCAATGCTGCTGCAGCCCGAGGCATGCTTCATTTGTTTTGTATGTGTGTGTGTCTGTATGTGCATGTGTGGGTGTGTATGTGCGTGTGTGTGCAGGATCCTGGCCAACTTCATCGTCGGGCTCTTTAACCTGTACGAGGACCTGTTCTTCACGTACCTGGAGATCAATCCACTGGGTAGGCTGTGTTCTCTCCCTTTTGTTTGTCCTCAGATCCTCGTTAGCTCAGCGTGCTGCGCCCGAGCCCAGAGCCCAGTCATTAATGTGTAATCAGATAATGAAAGTGGAAACGGGACATCAAAAGGAAATTGGCAGCAAATTAAAAAAAAAATGGATTCATAATAAAAACATCATCTCGAAATCGGAGAGGCAGAAGTTGACTGCGTTTTTCTCACGGGTTAGGAAGGAAGCTGTTCAATCATTCATGCGCTGGCTGTTTGATGAAAGCACTGTGTGTTTATCATGGAGTAATTGGGCACAGCGCACGCCCTCCGGCAGCTGCTGAGACGGCGTCTCTCGCTTTGATGTCGCTGCTCCTCCACCTCCTGCAGGGACGTGAGGAAGGTGGCGGTCAGCACCGCTCCGCCGTGGTCCCTCTCCTCCACGTCCTGCCAGTAGATGAGCGGATCCTAACCAGGTCTCTTTACTCTTCCTCCCCCTCTCAGTGGTCACCAAAGATGGAGTCTACGTGCTGGACATGGCGGCGAAGATCGACGCCACGGCCGACTACATCTGCAAGGCCAAGTGGGGAGACGTGGAGTTCCCCCCGCCCTTCGGCAGGGAGGCGTACCCCGAGGTGAGGCTGGGACGGCCGGAGGAAGGCCTCAGGTTTCACTCTGTCAGCACTAAGTAGGAGCCGTTGCCCCCCCCCCCCCCCCGCCGGGGAGGAGAAAAGCTGACTGAGAGGAGCTGAATGAGATGTAAACCCAGCGAATTAGGAGCAACTCAGCTCTAGCATCTCAAATGAGACGATCACTTCCTAGAGAGTAGAAGATAGAAGACGACTGTACGGGACTCGGTGTGCCTGTTTGATTTGGTAATTGACGTTCAGATCTCAGAGCCGAATCCATAAAGTGTGGGTTCATTTTTTTAATTCATCCCAAAGAAATGAAGCAACTTTCTGTGTGTTTACCTACAACTCGTGTCCGGGCTTCTCTGCTGCTTTAATGAGGGAGGGTGGATCCCCCACACAGCTGGTAACCAGCCTGTATGTGACTCATGATGTGCAGAGGTGGGGAGACGCCCTCCAGGGATCTGAGCTAGCTCACGTCATCCCAGACAGAAATATTATGAAATACTCTGCATATTGTGTATGAAGGGAAATGGTTTAATTTCGAACCCTTTTAAAAGTTTATCACCCACGCAGCCAAAAATAGACATAATAGGAGTGACAATGAAGGAGCCAGATTTCTTCTTTCCTCTCTCTTCCTGGCTGATGTGTGTGGGAGCAGCTCTGAGACAGACGGTGTGCGTGTGCCAGCCGAGCTCTAATTGGGCTGCTGTGAGTCTGGATTAGAGACGAGGGACAGCAGGCGCCTGTGATTGGGGGGCTCCTTTACCCCCAGCCGCCAGCTGTGGCCCCGACCGTCACAACCAAACAAACAAACACAGATGCACAGCACATCCACTCTGTCACTCCTAGCATTTGCACAGTACTTTCCCCTGAAAAGCTCTTGGGGGGGGGGGGGGGGGGGGGGGGGATCAATGGCAGGCGCTTGGAGAGGTGCTTGTCCACGTCGCCTTCTGATTATGGCCGCAATCACACACACTTCAAGAAGCCTCTCTCTTGACCTTTTATTTGACTTGTGCAGGAGGCATACATCGCCGACCTGGACGCCAAGAGCGGCGCCAGCCTCAAGCTGACCCTGTTGAACCCCCGGGGCAGGATCTGGACCATGGTGGCCGGAGGAGGAGCCTCCGTGGTGTACAGGTACGGCTCCAGAGTTGCATCAAGCTGATCTGAATTCATCCAGCTGTGTGGGTTTCCTCCTGGCCGAACCAGGCGTCCCCCTGACTGATTGCACGGTGGCTAATTGGGTTTAGCGTTAGCAGAGTGACGGCGCTGCAGCCCGGGCTCCAGCTGCCAGGGCTGTGAAAGCGTGACGTGCAGAAACATCAGCCGTGACTAATTATTCCCTCAGAGGCCCATTTAGTTGTTTTGTGTCTGTTTACAGAACTGTATTAAAAAGAAAAAAGAAAGCAGGAAAAAGTGCATTTAGAGCTTAAGTGGATTCAGAGGTTCAGATGATATAAGTTTTTCTTTATATATATAGTTTCTTCCTGGCTGGAACCCAGACGTGACTCAGCCTCTCCACTGTGTGGGTGACTCATGTGAAACTCTCCGCAGTGACACAATCTGTGACCTGGGTGGCGTCAGCGAGCTGGCAAACTACGGGGAGTATTCAGGGGCCCCGAGCGAGCAGCAGACGTACGACTACGCCAAGACCATCCTGTCTCTGATGACCAGGGAGAAGCACCCGGATGGTAGGAAAGCTTTCATCATGGCTGCGAGAAACGAGCAAAAGCACCAAACTGGTGAAAACTGTTGTCTAAGAATGCCTGATTCACAAAGACCAAGATAAAACCAAGATAAAGAGAGGCATTTGAAGCCTTATCTTAATAAGATAAGATAATGCTTTCACTTCAACCACATTCAATTTTTTCATAAAGGACCGAATGAAGCAGAAGCTATTCACATCTAAAAAGCTTCGAGAGTTAAGATTAGAGAGTTTCTGACCAGGTTCCACTTCCAGGCTGAAGGAGCAGCGATGTGTTCCAATGTCAGTCTGAACTCGAGGGAGAGTCGAGTGATATCTCTCACATACTGGCTGTTCTTTGTAGGAGACTGCAGAAGTAAGAGGGGCCGAGCCGATAAGAGCTTCATTGATTAGTTGCTGCTTTTAAGCACTCAAAAAGGGACAGAAAGAGAGATCATTCCTAATACGATGCTCGTCCTGTTTTCCAGGAAAGGTTCTGATCATCGGAGGAAGCATTGCAAACTTCACAAACGTCGCAGCAACGTTTAAGGTACAGCACCAGATGTTCTCCCTTTTTATACACTGACCTCAATATGATAACGACAGTTACTGAACATGAATGTGTGGTTGCGTGGCCTAGGGGATTGTTCGGGCCATCAAAGACTACCAGGTCCCACTGAAGGAGCACGAGGTGACTATTTTTGTCCGGCGTGGAGGCCCCAACTACCAGGAAGGCCTCCGGGTGATGGGAGAAGTCGGTACGCAGCATTCATTCATTCATTCATTCATTCATTCCTGCTGACGTCAGCTCGTTCTCATTCATCCCTCCCTAATGCGACTCTCGCCCCACTCTCCTCAGGCAAGACCACTGGCATCCCCATCCACGTCTTTGGCACGGAGACCCACATGACGGCCATCGTTGGCATGGCGCTGGGCCACCGGCCAATCCCCAACCAGCCCCCGGTCGCCGCCCACACCGCCAACTTCCTCCTCAACTCCAGCGGCAGCTCGTCGGTACGACTCGGGCGGGCTGACAGCGGGGAGGGTGTGTCGGCTCCGCCGCAGAGCAGGCGCTCTGTTTGCAGACGCAGCTGTGGGGCCGTCCGGGCTGAAGCCAGCCGGAGCAGCGGGAGCTCTGCGGCTCCTTTGTGTGACGGCACGGCAGGGCATTGTGAGGCAGCGCAGCCACTAAGGCACCGCGTGGCTGCCCCGAGGCGTCCATTAAGACGCTGCTGAGTGAGGGATGTCTGCCCAGAGAGAGCGAGTGGGCCTGCACGTGTTCTTGCACATCCTTATAAAAGAAGAACTAGACTCTATAAAGAAAATAAAGGTTGTTTTCTGTTTCAGCGCTGAATTAGGTTTACTGTCAAGTAAGATTTGACAGGTTAAAACACTCTTTTGATGATTGAATATTTTTGTTTGAACATAGGTTACTATCAAAACCACAGTCTAGTGACTGTACAGAGACAAGAAATGACTGTAGCAACTACATAATGATAATAAGTAATAAACCTGCACTGCAGAGTGCAAGGAAAATAAAACCAAAAGGACATGAAAAAGAGAATAGGTAAATAAAAATCTGAATAAATTATTTGAAAAAGGAGCAACAAAAAAGCACTAAAATCTTGTTTTCCTTTAATATGTAAAAGAAAATCCTCTTTAGTCCAAAGTTGTCATTTAGTCTGTATTTCAGCTCTGGATCAAACGATTTTCCAGTTTAAAGCAGTCAAATCCAGTGCGTCATTCGCCTCAAAGCTCCACTTGTGCAGCCTGAAAAATCAAGAACAGTGCGACTCGCTGTTTGACATCTAGTCCTTTTGTCAAGCTTCAGTACAGGGTCTCTGTTTAGACTGACAAACTGTCCTCAGTGGAGCTGTTATATTAAGCAGAAACAGCAGAATAAAAAGTAGATTCATCCTATTTTCCCCTCCAGACCCCAGCATCCAGCAGAACCGCCTCCTTCTCTGAGAACAAAGCCAGGGTGGAGAGCTCGCCAGCCAAGAGAGCCAAAACCGGAGCTCCCATCGGTGAGGAGACGCACACCAGCCAAACGCTGCAGGGTTGATGTGAAACATTAGAATGTCATGCCTGTTTCTGGTGTCAGACACAACAAGCTCTGTGACCCACAGACGGCTGAATCTAGGTATTCTAGCTCCCCCTCTGGAGAGCAGCAGGACTCTGAGCTGACCTGTGATCACACACACAGCCAACCTGATCCAAGACATCTGAAAGAATGGGCTAATTTAATGCTTATTGGCGTATTGTTAATTTGCTGAGTCCTGCATTTGTCGTTTTTTGCTGATATGAAGGCGCTAATTAAACTCAATGTTTTAGTTTCTTTTATTTTGAAAATCTGTCTCTATGAGAAGATCATGCAGTCCTCTCTCTCCAACCTCCTTCTGAGTTTGTTCCTCTGCTTCGCTCGTCCTGCAGCCAAGGCGACCACCCTCTTCAGCAAACACACCAAGTCCATAGTGTGGGGCATGCAGACCCGGGCGGTGCAGGGCATGATGGACTTTGACTACGTCTGCTCCAGAGAGGAGCCATCTGTGGCGGCCATGGTCTACCCCTTCACGTACGTCCCTTACCTCCGCCCTGCTCCGGGGCTTATCTGTCGACCGTTAACTGTTCATCCAGAGTGATAAAAGTCTCCTCTGTGTGGCTTGATCTTAGTGGAGACCATAAACAGAAGTTCTACTGGGGCCATAAAGAGATCCTCGTCCCTGTGTATAAGAACATGAGCGATGCCATGAAGAAGCACCCAGATGTGGACGTGCTCATCAGCTTCGCCTCCCTGCGCTCAGCCTTCGACAGCACCATGGAGACTATGCAGTACCCACAGGTAAATAACCCCCCCACCTCCATCCTGCACAGTCTGCAAAGTGCTGAACAGCTGTGGGGAACGGCTCAACCGTCTCCGTCTGTTTGCTTCCAGATTCGCACCATCGCCATCATCGCCGAGGGGATCCCTGAGGCCCACACCAGGAAGATCATCAAGGCCGCCGACGAGAAGGGCGTCACCATCATCGGACCGGCGACCGTGAGTCTGGCCTCTGTCCTTTTGCCTTTGCAAAACAAAAAAATAAAAAAGTGTGGCTCAATTTGCACGCTCTCTTTTATCAAGGTCGGGGGAATCAAGCCGGGCTGCTTCAAAATCGGAAACACCGGAGGGATGCTGGACAACATCCTGGCCTCCAAGCTCTACCGGCCAGGCAGCGTGGCCTACGTGTCCCGCTCGGGCGGCATGTCCAACGAGCTCAACAACATCATCTCCCGCACCACGGACGGCGTGTTCGAGGGCGTGGCCATCGGCGGAGACAGGTACGTAACGTTATTATTGTTTTTTCATATCAGCTGCAGGCTGTAGGCGCTGGTGTCTAACCTGAGGCTGCTCTGCAGATACCCCGGCTCTGTGTTCACTGACCATGTCCTGCGCTACCAAGACACTCCAGGAGTGAAGATGATTGTTGTCCTGGGAGAGGTGAGCCATCAGGCCACACACACACACACACACACACACACACACACACACACACACACACACACACACACACACACACACACACACACACACACACACACACACACACACAGGTGTTTACATTGATGGGTTTTTGCGTACGAGTCATATTTTTGCCATAATTTTGATGGTGGGAAGGAGTATTGGTATTCTTGGCAAAACAAGTCATACAGTATCTTAAACCATAAAACACTATACAACACACTGATACAATACATGTCATAGTGTGTAGAGATCTTGGGGCACACCTCCAAAACACCCACCAACCTACTTACATTATGCAAAAAAAAGCCATAAGGATGATAAATCATGGAGGTTACCACCACCACACCAATCATTTGTTCAGTGTTAAAGTTTGTTGACTGTTTTGCTACATCTTGTACCTGTGCCTGCCTGCTGCAGATCGGAGGCACAGAGGAGTATAAGATCTGCGAGGCCATCAAGCAGGGCAGGATCACAAAGCCTGTGGTCAGCTGGTGCATCGGCACCTGTGCCACCATGTTCTCCTCAGAGGTGAGAGCTCGCTGCTGCTGGTAATGTATAGTGACACATTGACAAGGAGCATTTCTGACCTACAGAGCACACGTTTACTCCCCTTCAGGTTCAGTTCGGCCACGCTGGAGCCTGCGCCAACCAAGCGTCTGAGACGGCCGTGGCCAAGAACAAAGCTCTGAAGGAGGCAGGCGCCTTCGTCCCGAGGAGCTTTGACGAGCTGGGAGAGATCATCAAGTCAGTGCACGCTGTCACACCCCGGTCCAACCGCAACAACGTGTTATTTCTTTGTATTCCTTGAGCTCACCCCACCGGTCTGTGTCCTTTTCCTCTGGTGCAGATCTGTTTACGATGACCTTGTTGCCAGAGGCGTCATCCAGCCAGCCGAGGAGATGCCTCCTCCCACGGTTCCCATGGACTACTCCTGGGCTCGGGTGAGTATCGGTATAAATCAAGTGTTCACTTGACAGACGAGGGCAGAACAAGAACTGAAAAACAACGTTGAGGGCGTGGAGTGAAGGTTTATCCTCTCTGTCCTGCAGGAGCTGGGTCTGATCCGTAAGCCTGCCTCCTTCATGACCAGCATCTGTGACGAGAGGGGTCAGGAGCTCATCTACGCAGGCATGCCCATCACCGAGGTCTTCAAGGCAGAAATAGGCCTGGGAGGAACTCTGGGTCTTCTCTGGTTCCAGAGGAGGTGAGACATCTTCAAGTTGACAGTGAGTGATCAAGAGGTTCTGGAGAAATCCATTCATTTCACCACTGGTTGTTTTCTTTCCTGCAGATTGCCACGTTACGCCTGCCAGTTCATCGAGATGTGCCTGATGGTGACTGCCGACCACGGCCCGGCCGTGTCCGGCGCCCACAACACCATCGTCTGCGCCCGCGCCGGCAAAGATCTCATCTCCAGCCTCACCTCCGGCCTGCTCACCATCGTAAGACCCTGTGGCCTCTGACTCGCAGCCCCATTCACAGAGCTGCTTGCAGTTCACCAAGATAATTTCTTTTTCTCTTGTTTTCCTTCATCTCTTTTCAGGGGGACCGTTTCGGAGGCGCTCTGGATGCTGCAGCGAAGCAGTTCAGCAAAGCCTTCGACAGCGGCATGCTGCCCATGGAGTTTGTCAACAAGATGAAGAAGGACGGGAAGCTGATCATGGGCATCGGCCACAGAGTCAAGTCGGTGAGGAACAACGTGATGCTGTTGAAACAGAATAAAATGGTGGCAATATGGTGATAGTATTGCTACAGAAGTACACAGAGTGTTTGAACTAGGACTGCGTGTTCCCTCAGATTAACAATCCAGACATGAGAGTCCAGATCCTGAAGGACTTTGTGAAGCAGCACTTCCCCTCCTCGCAGCTGCTGGACTACGCTCTCGATGTGGAGAAGATCACTACATCCAAGGTCAGATCGGTCGCCACACGTTTTCACAGTATCACTAAACAGTCTCATACTCTGTTTCTAAATGAGATCTTGTGTTGATTATGTTCTTTTAGAAACCTAACTTGATCCTGAATGTGGATGGCTTTATTGGTGTGGCATTTGTGGACTTGCTCAGGACTTGTGGTGGTTTTACAAGGTGAGTTAATGCTCTTCAATGTGTTTCACAGCTTGTTCCTCTTCACAATGGACACCCTTAATACAATAAATAAGTGACAAGACAAGCTGTGACTATAAGAAATTATTTTAAAAATCTTGTTTATCCCAATTTTAAAAATGTCAAAATGCCATCTACTCATTGAAATCTGGCTCAGTTTAAGTAGCAGTGCAGTTTTATCTTGTACAGTCAGCATTATCCTAACTGTCTTTCATAACAACTACAGGGATGAAGCTGATGAGTTTGTGGAGATCGGTGCTCTGAATGGCATCTTTGTCCTGGGACGCAGCATGGGATTCATTGGTGAGTCCCCTCTACAGTATATACAGATGGAACTCTGCTATGTGTAAAATCACTCAGAATACAAGATGACAAGCTTTTTTCTTCCTCCCCAGGACACTACCTGGACCAGAAGAGGCTGAAGCAGGGTCTGTATCGCCACCCCTGGGACGACATCTCCTACGTGCTCCCAGAACACATGTCCATGTAATGACCACAGAGTTTCAGCTCTGCATCCTCAAATCCCGCCCGCCTGTACTGTGATTATGTCGCCTCAGAGTGGTGGTGTGACACAGCAAGATGTTACTTTTAATAGAGCTGTAAAACTGCAAATATTTGGAGGAAAGAAAATAGATTATGTTTTTAGTTTTGGAAAACCTGTTAGTGCTGCAGTTCTCTGAGTATTGGTAAAAAATAAAAACCCGCTAAACTGTGAAGCTCCAGGTGACAACATGTCAGGGAGACCTGAAGGTGACTCAAGTTCACAGGTGAGAGATTAAGGGTGGGTTCTCCAGCGACTTACCATCACTCCTCTCACTGCTAGTGAAGCATTACATCAGCGTCGTATTAACCAAGCATGTGTGTCTGTCCCACAGACTGTTGTGTCTCTGTGCAGCTCTTGTCATTGTGCCACTTGAGAATCATGAGCTTGCTACAAGAGGTGAACATGTCGTGCAATAATACCTAGAATAAGAGAACATACTGTAGATCAGAGCTTTATTTATGTATAGGTGTGTTAATGGTGAAAATTCAATGGTACGAGAATGTTTTAGTCTTAATTGTCTTTGATGTCTTTGACACAGTGGCCAAATGAAACACGAGTACGTTCACTCTGGCTGCCGGGACTGAGTTATGAGTCGTTCCTGGCAGGAATCTCTCTCAGCTGCTAGTTGTTTAAATAAATGAAGGGAATATCGCCTTTAGCCCCAGCAGAGAAAAAGAAATGCACTAATCCCACTAAAATATATTTAATATTATCTACTCTGTAAGACACAAACTATTTATTCAGTTAAACCCCTTAATGTGTCAAATTAGCATTGTTGATACATTCAGGCTTCAGATGTTTTAATCATCAGTCACAAAACATTCAGCTCAGCTCCACACAGATGGTAAGGGAAGGAATCTGTATGTGGAAAATCTGCTCATACTTATTATCGTTCATCTCTTTGAAATCTGAGGATACAAACATCCCCCACAGTTTATGAGATTAGAGGTAAAATGTAGGGCAGTCATTGAGTGTCATCTTTTCTGTGAATGTTACAAAACTAGAGAGATTCAACACAAACCCCACCAGTGTTGTCACACCACATGTATGTTTTTAAATGTTTTGATGTGAACTAAACGTGCCTCTCTATGGATTTGTTGTATGTTGACAACTGTGAAAACGAGTATAATAAAGTGTAATTCATGTAATAATGTGTGTAATGTTTTTATTCTGTTTGGAGTGGCCATTAGTTTCATAAGACTTTTAGCAGCTGTTCAATAAATGGCAATAAAGGCTCTACTTCATCAACCTCCCCGTCATCCACACCTGGCACTTTATTAAGACTCCATTGTCAGGAATGTTAGGAAAAAGTCTGCAGCCACTTTTTGTTTTCCAGGTACAAAGGCAGCAAACCTAGAACACGGAAATGTTTTAAATATTATGGAAATCTTTCCTAGCTTCCTGGCAAAGCACCCCCTCATCCAAAATGCTGTCATCCATGTCAGCCACAATGACATTCCTGTTGAGACTTGTGGAATCTTAAAATTAGATGGGTGTTGCCTCCGAGATTCCTTCATGAAAAATGGATCCGTCTTTATGGCCCCACTCTTAGCTTTCACTCCTGGCTGTAATCGACCTGAAGTGTTGCCTTTATTTTCCCGCTATCTGTGATTTTATTGCTCCATCTTATCATTGTTCTTGTTTTAATCGCCTTTTAATAGCTTGTTTATATTATGAATCATATGCAGCGAAACACATTGGATTTTATTTCTGTAAAAAGCTCAAAACTTAAAGCTCATCAACATGTTTTAGTGGCTTAACCTTTGCTCATCTCAAGGTGAAATCTTGCAAGTGAAGACAGGCAGGCTCACTGTATGTGTATGTGTTATAGTCCAAACAGTTTTAGATAGATAGTCCTTTATTTATCCCTGAAGATAAATTCACATCATGAATTAGCGCGTGAACCACACTTGCTAAAAATAACAATAATATCCACATTGAAATTAAAAGTGCCACTGTCTAGGCCTTAAACCTAGAGGATACAAAGCCTTCTCTGACTTAAAAGCAGGGTAAGGGTCGGCATTCACAGTGTGATTGAATGGCTTGACCTGGGGCGAAAACCACATACATGTGCAAGTTTTTCTACCCATGTGCAGAAGTCGGCGGCGGGGACCGGATCTGACGTCAGGACGTGGTGACGCCTTTCACGCACTGCGCATGTCAGCAAGCCTGTGTGTTTACCAAAGTGAAGTTGGTTGCACATTCGCAGTGCATCATCGCAGCAAAATAAGGGGCTAAAAGGTATTTATTCCAGCGTATCAATGAGACATAGCACATAGAAAAAATAAAAACTATATAATAATATCTTACTGGAAGGTGCATGATGCTGTCTAGCTGCTGGATGACAAATCCCCATTCAGTTTAAACAGATGTAACCATGACACTAAGATGTAGAAACGTAAATATTTATTTTGATCAGTCCCATTATAGTGAGATTGCGTAGTTACAATGAAACCAATGTGTGATTCGAGGTTATCGATCATACGTTCTTACGTTAAGACCAGACTGCACATGTGAAGCGCACTTCGCTCCGCCTCCCTCCGTGTTGACTCCCTGTATGTGTGCCTGCGTATGTCGCCTCCTCTCCGCCTCCACTTTGCTTCATCTCCCCGCACTGCTCACCTCCAGAGCCGGCAGCAGAATGGCAGCGGCGGCCCCCAACCCGGAGGACACCGCCCGGAGCAGCAGCGGCGGGGGCGGCGGCGGTGGTAGCGGTAGCGGCGGCGGCGGCGGCGGCGTCGGCGGCACCGGCACACCCAGCGCCCTGGCCGGGGACGGGGACGCGGAAGAGACGGAGGACTTCACGTCGTCGTCGCACTGCTCGGAGCTGTCTCGGCGGCAGAATGAGCAGAGGAAGCAGGGCTTGTTCTGCGACGTGACGCTGGCCTTCAGCAGCGGAGCGGCCTCCGGCAGCGTCCAGAGCTGCGAGTTCTCAGCCCACAGGTCGGTGCTGGCCGCGGCCACAGATTACTTCACCCCGCTGCTGGGAGGACAGTTCTCCGAGTCCCTGTCGGGCCGGGTGGAGATGAAGGAGTGGAGCTCCGAGCTGGGGCCTGACCCGGACACGGTGGAGAGTGTCATCCAGTACATGTACACTGGGGAGATACGCGTCAGCACCTGCAATGTGCACGAAGTGCTGGAGCTGGCTGACAGGTATGATCTGTCTGCATCATGTACGTCTGCGTGTGTGAGCAAGCATTAGGCCCTTAGTCATCAACCATGCCCAGTTCTGTAAACATATTCCATACATACTGTATTAACGATCTGTCAACATCACATACCTGTGGATGTGTACGTGGAGGCATAAGGCCTTCAATCACAGGGCTGATCTTACGGTTGAAAGGAGAATAGCATCATCAACCATGCACAATTCTGCACGTACATTGCATGCTTACTGTGTCCAGCTGTGATTTATTTTGTGTACATTACACATTCACTTGTGAGCGTGTGTGTGAGGGAGCATTAGGCCTTCTAAAGATGCTAAATAATATTGCTTACGGTAGAAAGCTGAGTTCTATGGTAGTCTTATCAGTCATGCTCAATTCTGAAAATATGTTGCATGCATATTGTGTCTAGATGTGATGGATCCTATGTACCTGACATTTATGCCTGTGCATGTGTGTGGAGGAACAAGGCCTTCAAAATATGCTAGAGTATTGCTATCGATATAAGCATTCCATGCTTTGTTTACAGAAAAAAGCATTGCATGGATAAAATGCTCTGTCTACATTACATGTATATCTGAATGTGTGTATGAGTGAGGAGCTGTGATTTCCACATGTTAAGCGTTACGTCTTCACTGGCTGTCAAAAAGTGTTACTTATGTGTTCTCCTTACAGACAAAAGGAGCATTTATTAATTTTATTATCACATGCCTACATTTGTATATTTTTTTACTGACCTTATGATAAATTGAATGGTACAGTGGCTCTCTGGTCTTCATGACCACAGACACAAACCTTTACACACAGACCCATCACATTACACAGACACAGGTAATGGAACATGCAAGCTCATGCAAGATTGAGATCCTCATTTTGACATTTACAGGAGAAACGTATTCTAACTGACTCCCTGGACTGTGCCCATTCTCTATACTTTAGGTTCCTCCTCCTGCAACTGAAGGATTTCTGTGGCGAGTTCCTGAAGAAGAAGCTGAGCCTGACCAACTGTGTGGCGGTGCACAGCCTCGCTCACATGTACACCTTGGACCAGCTGGCTCTACGGGCCGCCGACATGATCCGCCGCAACTTCCACAAGGTCATCCAGGACGACGAGTTCTACACGCTGCCCTTCCACCTGGTCCGGGACTGGCTCTCTGATGCAGAGATCACAGTGGATTCGGAGGAGGTGCTGTTCGAGGCCGTGGTGAAGTGGGTGCAGAAGAACTCGGAGGAGCGGAGCCGCTACTTTGAGGAGCTGTTCCGGCTCCTGAGGCTGCCCCAGATCAAGCCCACCTACCTGACCAGGGTGGTGAAGAACGAGCGCCTGGTGGCCTCCAACGAGGCCTGTCTGCGGCTGGTGTCTGAGGCTGTCGAGGGCCACGCCATCCGCTTTGAGAACCTCAAGTCAGCAGATATGGAGTTCTGGTCCTCCCACATGGCCTCCTTTCAGCCTCGCTTCGGCCAAAACATGGACGTGATCATGGTTGTGGGCGGCGTGTCCGAGGGCGGGGACTACCTGAGCGAGTGTGTGGGCTACTTCATCTACGAGGACCGCTGGGTCAACCTGCCGCACATCCACAACCACCTGGACGGCCATGCCATCGCCGCCACCGAGTCCCACGTCTACGTGGCCGGCTCTATGGAACCCGGCTTTGCTAAGACGGTGGAACGTTACAATCCCAACCGCAACACCTGGGAGCAGGTGAGCAACCTGACCACGCGCAAGCACTCCTTCGGCCTCACCTGCATCAAGGATATACTGTACAGCATCGGCGGCCACGGGAACTTCAGTCCGGGTTTCAAAGATGTCAGCATATACGAGCCGGAGCAGGACAAATGGCACAACCTGGAATCGGCGCCCAAAATCCTGCGCGACGTCAAGGCGGTGAGCGTGGAGGACCGCTACGTGTACGTGACGGCCCGCACGCCCGTCGACACCGACAACGAAGACGGCCTGAAGACCGTGACCACCCGCTACGACACCGAGAGCCGCCAGTGGCAGGACGTGGACTCGCTGCCTCTCATCGACAACTACTGCATCTTTCAGATGGCGGTGGCCTCCACCAACTTCTACCACACGGCGTCCTGCTGCCCCAAGAGCTACGCCGTCAGGGACGAGGTGGCCAAGCAGAAGATCAGCGTGCGCATCTCCGACGAGATCCTGGAGAGCCTGCCCCCGGAGGTGACCAGCATCGAGGGCGCCGCCATCTGCCACTTCGACGAGGACGTGTTCATCATCGGCGGCTGGAAGAACAGCGACGACGTGGACAAGCAGTACCGCAAGGAGGCGTACCGCTACTGCGCCGAGAGGAAGCGCTGGATGCTGCTGCCGCCCATGCCGCAGCCGCGCTGCAGGGCCACCGCCTGCCACGTCCGCATCCCCTACCGCTTCCTGTACGGCTGCCAGCGCTACCCCATGCCCCAGAACCTGGCGCGCCAGCGGGATCGCATGCAGCAGATGCAGCAGCTGCACCGGCGCACGCTCACCCTGCGCCGCCAGCTCCAGTCCCAGATCGAGTGCTGAGCCGCCCGGCTCCGCCCAAGGAACTGCGTTACGTCCTCAGAGCGAGGATTCACCGCAAGCCTCCATCACCCGCCACCATCTTCACCCGACGCCCCCCTCCCACCCCGACTCATGCATAATGTGCTGCAGAGGGTCCTGTGTTGAGGCCACGCTGGATTTCATTAAACTGAACCCTGTGCCATCGGCTCTCATGCTGTGTTGTGTTAATGGCAGATGCGTAGAAAGCCATGAGGAGGTGTGGAAGCGGGTGTGTGTGCTGCTCAGCTGGTGCTCTGCGAGGAGGGATACGGCGAATGTAAACATGTGAATAAGAGTGTTATATAGCAGCCAACAACTGAATATCCTTTTTGTCAAGTATGTTGGTATAGATCCTGTTTATCCGTTTGTACATAAATAGTATAAAGCTGTATATGTAAACATTTATATGGATATTTAAGTTCCTTTACCGTATGCCTGCCCTGGGGAGGCCGTGTGACGTTATTAACTGCATTCCTGCATCCAGTCCGACTCGCTTAATGAAGACTCATTCCATCGTAACACTGTGACAATCTCCTCATGAAAAGATAACACGTACTCACAGAGAACTTAATCATATCTGCTTCATTAGAATGGCTCCTTGTTATCGTGCAGCCTCGACAAGCAAATGTGAATTACTTCATCGAGGCTGATCTTAAAATCTCGTAGACTAGTTTTGCTGTTAGATTGCAGTTTCCCTTCCGCGGTCATACTGAATATATTGCTGTCAGTTTCGTTGCCTCATGTAACGCTTGAAAAGCAGTGGAAAGGTTTTTGTTTTTCTCCAGGTGTCTGAGCAGGTGATATCATGAGAGTGCTGTTCTGTTGAGCGATATGTAAAGAAATCATTCCGTTTGAGTTGAAGCATGTCGGCGCTTTCTGTTTGGCTGCCGTGTCAAAGGCCGGTCACTGGCGATGCCTCCGTTATTTCTTTGTTTTGCACTTTGGCAGTGGGTTGTTCAGTGTATTCCATTCAATTCAAAGGATACATAGAGAGTGTGTGTGCTGCCTATGTGTGAGTGCGGGAGTGTGTGTGGTTTGTGTTTGCAGAGCAGAGCTTCACTACAATGGCACTTTTGAACATCATGAGTCTTACATAAACATATGGATTTCAACTGCCAGTGCACTTTGCTTGTTTTGTTTGTTTCATATAAGACAAGGTGATTGTATTTTGGTAATGTTTGCTTTAATAAGCTTCCATATGGCAAGATTGAATCTTATTTTTGGGGGTGAAGACATGTTATCATTAATTGTGGATTTGTTCCCAACATTAAATGTCTTGTAAACAATGTGTTATTGTGCTTCACTTCCTGATGGATGTATATCAGTGATCATCTTGGATTCAACCCCCCCAGAGATGAAAAGAAACTAAGAAGCGAAATAAAAGGGATTGTTAAATGAATGCATTGTGACTGACATTCAGAAGATTTCACTGTCAGAGCATAGAAATGATATTCATTTCCACTTTATGACCAACATCAATGGCACTAAAAATATTAAATGGAGTAAGATATGTAATTTGTTTTGCATGTGATAATCTGACATTGTGTCCTTATATTGGATGTAAGAAATACTAATGTCATCACTTGCAATTAAAGTTGTTTTGTAAGACAGATGAATGTGCACATAGTGTATCATTACTTTGTTAGCCCCTAGCAGATGGATTCACCACACTCCACAGAGGGATCCTTACCAGATGCCTGAACCACAGCACTTTGATCTTCTCTTGGATTCTTTTGGCCATAGCCACAGGTTAGGGTTAAATAGGGAGACATAGGCGAAGCTGCCTTGTAGGTCAGCTTTCTCTTCACTTTCACTTCATGAGTAGTTGACATGTAAAAACGGCCAGACAGCAACTGCATGAACTACTCGTGTAATTTGTTCTGTCCAGTGTTGTTTGAAACCCTGGGGTAGATTGGGTAGGAACTATTCTCATTACCCTTGGCTCAGAGGGAAGATTTTACCCGTCCCACCTCGATTTATGCAAGGAGGAGCGGTGTTGCCTTCAGGCGTTCCTTCTGGGCTCGCACTTTAGCCCTTAGCAAATATTTAATCACTTGTATCCTAACACGGTGACATCTATAATTCTTTTTACAATTGTTGTGATTATTCTGGACAGATTTAATAGGCTTTCTTTGGTGAATGCCACATCGCAGCCAAAGAAATTTGATTAAAACAACAAAGGACTTTGCAGCGTCATGCGAGTGCGATATTTACATTTCCGACACGGACGTTAGTACGTGAACGCAGCAGGACTGCTTTCCGGCGCAGCCTCGCATAGCAACAACAACGTTAGCTACACGTCAACGGGGACTGACAACCGATGATAAAGTAAAATTAACAGATCGACAAAAGATTTCAACATGATGGTAATCTTCCTCACCAAGCTCTTCCAAAAAATACAAAGCTCTAGAAGTAATGAGCCACACAAACAAACTTGCTAACCTGCCATATGTCTGTGTCTCTGTGGTGCGGCTAACATTAGCTAACATTAGCGCTGCACTGTGAAAGCTGCAACCTTTACCCAAATTCATAATGAAAATATAATGAATGTGTTCTGCGTCAGTGTTTTGATACTGGTACATGTTATGCAGAAGGGGAAATGCGCGACTAAGACGTGTGATTATAAAAGCGAACATGGAATCTAGCTCAACTATCAATGTAGCTTAACTCCACTCTGATGCCTAAAGGAACAGTATGTGCAGAACGGTGCGGGTGTGTTGAGTGTGTAAAATACTTGTGTTCTCATGTTTTTGTACAGATTCCGGAGTTATCCAACAAGTCAGTGCTTATGAGGGACCCTCAGAGGGTCCAGGAGATCCTGCAGTCCATGGTGAAGGCTGGCTCCAACACTGTGCAGGTCTGTGCAGGTCTTACATCTACACTGTTCCCTGTCTAGGTACTATATTTCTTACATGTTTTTTTGTCATTCAGGTGATCTCAGATTTTGACATGACCCTCACAAGGTTTGCATACAATGGCAAACGGTGCCCTACCTGTCACAGTAAGTTCATGAGGCTGTCCCATTTATTAAGGTTGGCTCAACGCTGTATTTCTGTGACAGTTTGATTGTGTTTTGTTGACAGACATTCTCGACAACAGCCATCTGATCTCCAGTGACTGTAAAGAAGAGGTAGGTCTCCTGCTGAAAGCATTTTCAACACGTTAGATGTGTTATGTTTGCATGAAAAGCAATAGGCTGCATTAACGTAGTCATCCATATATATGGTGCAGCTTGTCTGCCCTCTAGTGGAATATAGCAAGAATTGAAATTGACATCCATTCATTATCTTAACTTGCTTTGTACTCAGTAGTGTTGTAGGGGTCTGTTAAAGCCTGTATCAGTAGAAAAATGGCAAAAGCAGGGAATACAGCTCACTAGTCCATTACATACCATTTACTCTCACACACGTACCTGCTTTCACCCCCTATGTGCTATAGGCCCTATAGGCTCCAGAAGTGACACGTTTAGATACAAATTAGGCAAGATAATGGATGGATGGATGAAGTGCATCTGACTGAAACTACAGTTAATGCATGGACTTAAAGGTACCTGGTTAGTGTATCTAGATTTCATGGATCTCTTCTATTGTGATGTTTACCTAGCAGTTTGTGACAATTGTCTTGTCTGTAACAGTTGAAGCAGCTGCTCGACAAATACTACCCCATAGAGATAGACTGTTCACGATCAGTGGAGGAAAAGCTGCCCCTCATGGTGGAATGGTGAGTTAACTTTTATCTTATAAATTAATTGGGCATCCTGTATATAAATGAAGTCATAAGATCAGGCTTTGTCTTTTTGTCACAGGTGGACTAAAGCCCACGAGCTACTGGTGCAGCAGGAGATCAGGAAAGACCAGCTGGCTGTGGCCGTGCGGGAATCTGATGTCATGCTGAGGTCAGAAAATAATGTGTGAATTCAGAATTTGGAGCGTTAAAATCGTTTTTTTTTTACATTTCAGAAATGTAAACTCTATATTTTTCACAACATTTTTGAGCCAGGGGGAAAAATGCTTATTCATTCTAGGTCATTCTATGTCCCCTGTAGTAATGAGTCGATGTTTTAACCCACAGGGAAGGCTACAAGCTCTTCTTCGACCACCTGCACGAGCACAGCATCCCTCTGCTCATCTTCTCTGCTGGGATCGGAGACATCCTGGAAGAGGTTGTTCGCCAGGCCAGCGTCTTCCACTCCAACGTCAAAGTTTTCTCCAACTACATGGACTTTGATGAAACTGTGAGTATCCACGGGTACAAGCTGTGTTTCAACTATAGCGGCATCACGGACTGAACCGAGACGTGTGTTGTGCTTTGCAGGGAGTGCTGAGGGCTTTCAAGGGAGAGCTGATCCACATCTACAACAAAAGAGAAGGTGCACTGCTCAATACCGGACACTTCCAGGAGCTGCGGACGCGGCCCAACGTCCTCCTGCTGGGAGACTCTCTGGGAGATCTGACCATGGCGGACGGAGTGCAGGACATGGAAAACATCCTGAAGATCGGCTTCCTCAATGACAAGGTGAAACAAACAGTGAGAAATGATTACTGCTGACTGCTACCGCTGCTACTGCCCCACCAGCCCTATAGAATGTTTAATCAGAGTTGCCATGGCGACGTAGCTGCTCTTTGCGGTCGCCATGGCGACAGAACTTTTAATCGAGGTTGCCATGGGGACGGCAGCAGAGCGAGAGCAGAGTGGCTCTGCGACCGCGATCGTCAGACAGCAACTGATGGAGGACTATAGAAGCTATTAAAAGGCTCCACACCATCAACAGAGTGGACCTGTGTCTCCAGTTCAAAGTTAGAATGATGCGTCCAGGTGAAGGCCTGCCCGAGCTGGTGATGTTTGAACAGGTCCAACAGTTTTATTCACCTTGTTCCATCCAGTTGTTAGGAAAACTTTTGTAGTTTTTCACAAATTACGTCACAAAACACTTGTATTGTTTTCAAGAGACATCAGACAGCACACTCAGACAGCAGATTCTGTGTGAATTAGACACATTTTAGTGTATAATTCCCATGTTATGATGAGCAATAACATGGGAATCATCTATCAGCTGTTATTCATCTGATTGCCCTGTGTTTTGTCTCCAGGTGGAGGAGAGGAAGCAGTCTTACGTGGACTCTTATGACATTGTGCTGATAAACGATGAGACCATGGAAGTCCCGAACGCTATTCTGCTCTACCTCACTGGCAACAAGTGAACTGAGAGTTGACGCCACTGGCCCCTTTGGTAAAGGACTTTGCAACATTTCTTTTCCTTTTCTTTTTTTTTTTTTATTATCCACAAGTCCAGCTGATAACAGCAGCTCAAGTGCAGCTCATCACCCTTTTCTATCCTTGTCCATCTGCTTCTCCGTCATGTTTACAGTCAGTGCGTACACAGTAAATGGGGCACCCACTGTCAATCATGTCGAGCCTGTGTCTGTGTGGGGCGGGGGGGCAGACATCGTCATTCGGTCTCTGGTCTTCGTACAGAATGTAACGATAAAGGGAAAGAAAAAGGCACAACGCACGTGGCAGCGCTCGACTCTGCATACGGTTTTAAAGTGATCTTTAAACTGTAAAAATAAAGCAAATTTTCCAGCAAAACTTACCTGAAACTTGAAGTTTTTAAAGAAAAAGATTTCTCACTTTCCTACACTGTTAAGTCTTCCAGTTTCTGCTCATCCTGTAGAGGTGAGAATGAGGGGTGTCCTTTGTTTTTTCGGATGTGCTGACACAGCGCCACCAAGTGGTGAAGTATGATAACCACAATTGTATTTTTAAGGAAGAGGGAACAAAATAAAAAAAAATGCATGGCCTTATTGGAGTTTGAGTTGGTTATTTGTAAGAACTGCTACCTCACATGTCTGGGTATTATGAGAAAAAACAGGATTTTGTGCATATTCATTGACTTTACTCACTTAAACTGTATGGGTTTGAAAAATACTCAATTTCTATGCTACCATAAGAAAATAAGTTTCCCCGGTGCCTCCAACCTGAGGTTCAACATTAAGCATGTTTGTTTTCTGTTTTTTTCACTTGCAAATAATGTGCCACAGTCACCCATTCATTTTTGTCATCCTGTGTCCAAACTCGTCTCTTCCCATGTTCCTCCTGGTCTGAAATAAAGTTCAGCTTCACCTCCTTGTGATCGCGTTTCATTCAAATCTTAAGACGTGCAGGCCACCAAATAAAGTCTCCTGAACTCACTTAGCTGAATAGTGTGGAATTAAAAGTCTTTTATTATAAAAGTTTCACTTGCACTCCACAACACACTTTATAATACTTCTATAGAGTTTAACTCCCTAAAATACTGTACAACCAGTGGTTCTTTTCATCATTTTGACACAGCACTGACTACTGATCTTTGGCATGTAATAAACTGGGAGAAGGGCTTTGCCCAAACGCCTTCACAGGTGGCTCGACATAGATCATCTTACTTCCTCTCACACATATCATGCTCCCCACACAACACACACACACACACACACACACATACACATGGCTTCTGGTACTGTCAGCTTCTGTAGATACTGGCCAACAGATTCAGAGCTGACAGCTTGCACCTCGGTCACCACTCGGCCTGAAACTCCTCCATGTGCGTCTCCTTTACAGCTCGTCTCGCTGCGACCCCTCGTCCCCTTGAACCTTCAGTTCCTCCTCCAGGATCTTCCCGTCCTTGTTGTGATCCTGGTTGTTGAACATGTCCCTAATGATGCTGTCGGCATCAACTCCTGGCCGCAGGCGACCTTTGCCCTCTATCACCTGGAGCATGATGAAGGCTGTAAACTGCAGAAAACACAAGATAGATGTAAAAACAGATGCATAGATACAAACATATAGATGGACAAATAGATGTATACATACATTGGTATACATATGCATAGATGGATTGATCTCAGTCCACATTAAAAAAGTGAACTTTATAAACTGTATTTACAGTATTGCACAGTGTAAAAGAGTTAACAGTAAATCCAACATAGCACTGCCTTACTGTTGCTCTGTTTCTTCTTAATTTATTCAATGAGAAATTATGAAAAAAATATAGTCATATAAATAGGATTTAGTTCAACTCTACAGAATGTGTGTAGCTTAAAAAAGCAGTTTTAAGCAGCTACTTAATGAGAAGAAATTAGTTAAAAACAAAACTCCAGAGACACGTTGCAAAGAGGGACTGACTGTGAAGGCCTGACTCGGCCTGTCCGCTCACCTCCTCCAGTGGAACCTCTTTGTCACGGTTGAGGTCCATGGCAGGAAAGAGAGGCTCAGGGCTGTCTCCCAGCCACACAAACATGAAGCCTTCCGGCACACCCTTCTGCAGCTCCACCAGCTCCAGCTCAAAGAAGAGCACCGCGCTCCGGGGGACGCCTCCCGCTGGAGACGGACACAGACACAGAGACTCAGAGACAGAGAGACTCACTGTGGAGACTCAGTGTGTGTGTGTGTGTGTGTGTGTGTGTGTGTGTGTGTGTGTGTGTGTGTGTGTGTGTGTGTGTGTGTGTGTGTGTGTGGACGAGGGTGTGACTATAGATGGATGGATGGATGGATAAAAAATGTAGATGGAGGATAGAAATAGAAACGGCAGAGGAATGGCAATGTTTTGGTGGAGCAGTCAGAATGTGATGTAATGTAATAATTACAGTGCAGCTGCAGCATAACAGTAAATGAGAGTTATACACAATATAAAGTCTATATAAATCACCATAAAAATACCAGTACACAAGTACCAGTAACCTGCTGAGCAAGTAAACCACGAACTTTCCTTCCTGCTGCTGTCAGTGTCTACAATCAACAGTTAGCTCTATTTCATGTTTATTTATTTGTATTTCATTATATTATACTCTCAATCATCCTATGTAATCAGTGCTGTTGTAATGATGAAATTGCCCCATTGCAGGACAATTGAAGATCTTCTTATTCTTATTCTTGTGTATGAAGTGAGACTATAAATACCATGTACAATCAGACAGAGTTTCTACTACCGACCTCCATCCTCTCCGTGTCCCCAGTGCGGAGGAACGATCACCTCTCTCCTCTCGCCCACACACATCCCGCTCAGACCTTCCTCCAGACCCAGGATCAGCTGGTTCGCTCCCAGAGTCGTGATGGACGGGGACTTGAACTGGTCCCTGAAAACCCCACAGAGCGACCTCTAACTTCACAATGTGGACGATCCAAGCGGAACTGAACCTAAAATAAAACCTTCAAGCCATGCAGACGGACGTGCTGGTGCGGTGCGTGCGGTCCAGTGAATGTCCAGTGAAACCAGTCGGATGATGGAGCCAGCAATGGTGGCATGCAGTGCGGAACAACATGGAGGAGGTGCTCACGAGGAGTACAGCAGGGTGCCGTCCATCAGGGAGCAGTTGTAGCGGTACTCGATCAAATCGTCCGCCTCGCTGGTGGTTTTGCATCCCTGGGGCTTGTGGGTGACTTTCACCTGCACCGGGTCTTTGGGGTTGTGGAAATCGATGACGTGGATGTCAAAGACCAGCACGGCCGAGCTGGGAATGAAGTCTCCTGGAGCGGGAGAAAGAGAGATAACAGGCCAGGGATGCACAGGGAGTACTCAACCTTGTTCTACCAAACACTGCATTCATTAAAAACTCCTATTGTACCAGCACTTACAACACTACTGTACATTTAGGTGTTGGGAATATGGCTCTATTTCATGCTTATCTGCAACAACAGAGATATGCAACTTTTCCCAGCCTTACATCTTTGAAATCAGAGGAGGAATCAGATATTGAGGAGGAAGATGCGTACATCTTTGTTTCACCAGTAACTTAGGGTCTGATTCCTTTACAATATTTAAGTAAATGTTCCTGCAAAACCCCATAATTTTCACAGAATCTCTTCCCCCAAGATTCCTACTTGTAGACAGATGAGACAGACATCTTAAACATTGTTTTTTTTTATTTCATTTGGATTTAGAAAAAGTTAGTCTCGTTTAGTCTCCACACATTTTATTAGAGGTGATCTGGTCATGATAGAAAAGTGTTTTCATGATGCTTTTGTGACAAACTTCTACATCAAAACATCTGAAAGACCATCTCATGAGAGTATGTAAACGTTTTAGGAATCTGTGCTTTATTTTTATCCAAATTTTACAGCTTAAAATATGTTTTATTTTATTATGATATTTAGGTGTTTTTTGCATTTCTCACGGTAATGAAAACACACCTACAGTTGCATGCCTTCATTTACTGAGGTACCTGAACAGAGGCCGGTACAAGCATTTTGGAGGATGGATGGACTGTTATTATTCAGTAAAGCTGAGGTATGAAAGTCACACTCACCCACTCCGTCCTCGCCGTACGCCAGGTGTGGTGGCACAATGACCCTCCTCTTCTCCCCGATGCACAGCCCCTGCAGGGCCTTGTCTATCCCCTGGATGACGTATCCCATGCCGACGTACGTGTTGTAGGTGCTGTTCCTCTGGTAGCTGCAAGGAGAAGCGTTACAACTCAGTGAAGCTCGCCTCTGTTCCATAGCTTTTCCGGGGACGGAGGAACCGTAGGGTCACCTGGAGTCGAAGGCGGTGCCGTCCTGGAAGGTGCCGTTGTAGTGGTAGCGGATGTAGTCTCCGGGCTCCGTCCTGCGGGTGCAGCCCTGCGGCACCTCCTTCACCTGCACGATCAGATCGTCGTTGGGGTTGAAAAGGTCGACCAGCAGCGCCTCGAACACCAGCGTGGCCTGGGGCGGGACCCGGGTTCCTGGAGGACACCAGTCACACGGACTTCACATTAATATATGCAAGTCGTTTGGTTAAAAGCATCTGCTGAATGACTAAAAGTAACATAAGCTTCAGTGATTCTTGTATCATACTCGAGTGGTTGGAATATCAAACTGAGGATAATACAAAAACATTATGTGGATGTGATCTGATTTGGTCCATGTCTTGCCAATTTTTTTTGTCGGATTTTCTTGTCTCACACATATGCAATTTCCAGTCCTCCAGAGCAAAAGCTGCCTGATAGTAACTGAACTGAAAACATATCAGGACCAGATTCTCTTAAAAAAAGTGTTTCATGAGTTTAGGTGAAAAATCTTCCAAATCCACCCTCCTTTGTGAATTCAGCACACATTTAATTCTCGCATTGAATAAAAGTCTAGTGTGGTTTTGTCCACGTATGATGATCTTATTTCACCGTTCTGCTCAGCAGCACATTTTTGAGTGCTTCCACAGCGCATAGTAAACATATAATCCATAATTACAGGTCTGAGTCTTTGATTGTTCTCACTTGCTCACTCCCTGAATCAGAAGAGTCTGTATTTAATGTTGACTCGAACAAAAACTTGTGCATCTCTGACTACGGTCTGAACACAAAGCCAGCCTGTGCTTGTCCTTCTCCACATGCAGATCACATTGTTAAGACCAGCTGAGACACTTTTGTTAGGGATCCTTTGCAGCCAGGCCAAAAACAATAATCAAACTCCACGAGAATCAGAGTCTCAGTAGACACATCCGCCCTCGCACACCTACAGCGAAGTCTTCTCAAGACAGTCTGAGCTCTCCACATCGGAACCACCTGACGATAATGCAACTTGACAAAAGGAAGTTAGATAAAACGCTGTGACCTATTTAAAGCTAGTTCAGTTGTCACGCTGTGCAGAGACGATGTGAAAGCCATTACCCGAGCCGTTCTCTCCGTACGCCAGGAAGGGCGGGACGATGATAATCCTGCTCTCCCCCACACACATGCCCAGAAGACCCTCGTCCAGGCCTTTGATGAGGTGCCCCTTCCCCAGGTAGGTGTCGTAGGTGGTGTTCCTGGAGTAGCTGCATGAAGCGGGATGTTTGAATTAGATTAGATCACATTTTGGCCTCATATGATCGGATTGGGGGACATTCCCGGTTTGAATTTCAATTCAGTTCCTGGGTTTTAATTTCTAGTGGCTGCCAGGATGCAGAAGTGCAATAAGCATCAAAGTTAAAGGAAGTAGAAAAGACATGACAATTCTAAAACCCTTTTGTCCGGCCTCACCTGGAGTCGAAGGCCTCTCCGGAGAGCAGGGTGCCATTGTAGTGGTACCGGATGAAGTCCGAGGCTGTCGAAGTGCGGTTGCAGTTCTTGGGTTTGCTGAGCGTGCGGATCTCCACCTTGTCCTCGGTGTTCCAGACGTCCAGCAGCAGGACGTCGTACACCAGCACGGCATCCGGGGGGATCACACCACCTGTGGCACACACACACACACACACACACACACAGGCATCAAGCAGCGTACACGCAGCATCCGACCCGAGCCTTGCTCTGCGTGCCCCGTCCGTCTGCACCTGTGCCAATGCTGCCGTAGGCCAGGTGAGGCGGGATGGTGATCTTGCGCCTCTCGTTGACACACATCCCCTGCAGGCCGCGGTCCATCCCTGTGATGAGTCTGCCCAGGCCCACCTGGCTGATGAAGGGTCTGCCCCGGTCATGGCTGAGGCGAGATGAGCAGGGGGGAAGAGTCAAAATGGAGAGGAAGAACAGGGGCTGAGCAAATGTTGGCTTTACTGTGAAATATACTGCATTGATTGCATCCAATGGTTCATTGTTCGAAGCTCGCCTTTGTTTGGGTTCTCTTGCATTTACCGCTTTTGCACAGTGGAGATAGAAATATAGATTGATAGATTCTATCTATTGGTTTCTTGTAAAAGAAAAACCCTGTATTTTCCATTATTCATTGTCTGGATCAACAAGAGACTTGATACTTATACTGTAGATGAACGCAGTCTGACTTTGTTATCGTTCCTCCTATCAGATAATCTTCTCCGTCTCCTCACATCTTGACCCAAAGAACTTACTTCAGATTTATCTCTACATACCTCTGTATAAGTGACCATTATTTTTGTAGATGCTGTTTACTTTCTCAGTTGAACAATTAGTTGTTTGATTTATGACATTATGCAAAACTGTGAAAATCTTGGTTATTTTGACATCAAAAGCTTTGAATATTTCCATCTATCTATCTATCTATCTATCTATCTATCTATCTATCTATCTATCTATCTATCTATCTATCTATCTATCGTTCTCAAAATTAGAACATTAGACAGAAACTAACAAAAATGTTAGAGGTGTGAAAACATCATCAACAACAACAACAACAACAAACCAAATATGGATAATGATTACATTCCCACTATACCAACTAAACACTGGCATCTGGAGTCACCCACCACCATAAACATGAAGCATGTCATCATATTGACATCACCAGCCCCACCTACTCACAGCGACTAACCCGCTGCTAAAGATGGACGTTTTCTCGTGGAAACACACCATAGATCTGAGGCTGTCAGAGCTGCTGCTCAGCATCGATCTGCTGCACAGATTAGAGCCACCACAGACGGACACGTGTCAATGGTTTTCACAGCTGCAGCGACTCATCTGCAGCTCTGCAGGACTGTATGCTCCCATGCTGTGACACAAAATCAGTGTGCAGAGATTTTACTTAATCTGCGCTGGTTTAAACACTATTTTAGTTGGAACCAGAAAAGTATGGGCAAACTTTTTCTTTTTCCAATCACTCATAGCCAAGGAGAGAAACTAGAGCTGATCATAAACGCAAACTGCATGCACTGAGATTATGAAAGCAATCTTCACCTGGAGTCAAACTTCTTGCCGTCCTCAAAGAAGGTGCCGTTGAAGTGGTAGCGGATAAAGTCCTCGTTGTGCACCTCCCTGCGACAGACTTTGGGGATGTAGTAGCGGTCGACCTCCACGTCCAGCTGGAACTCCGATCTGCAGCTCAGGGTGATGGAGAGAAGGAGCCAGAGCAGCGGGGACAGAGGAGAAGGACCCATCAGGAGAGGTGACGGAGGAGCCCGTCTGTCTGCAGGAGCTGCAGCTCCTCAGGAGCCAGAGGAACCGCAGCCAGCCTGGAAACACGGAGCTGAAGCCAGTTAACCAACTTCACATGACAGGCATCCCGTTTGGATTACAAAATAAAAGCCTGGCTTTGCAGGCGTAAATACTCACATCGATTTATGCGTCTCTCTATAACCATAATGTAGCTTTAATATAGTCATCTGATGCACAATAAACGTGACAAGTATACATAAAGGAATATCTATATCTTCTTTTACTACCAGTGAGTGTGTGATGGACATGTTGTTATGAATTGGCAACTTAAATAGTCAAGTTGAACTTTCTCGCAACAGTCAGATTCCTCATAGCTGTATAACTAAATTGGTATAAAATTGTTGTACAAAATATTCCAACCACCCCTAATCTTACCCTGTCTGTGCTTTACTGGTGTCACTGGGGTGTGATGGTACCTACAGTATATCTCCAGAGAATACACCGTGGACATGACACCAGTCCATAACAGAACACATACATCTGGGGGTCATTTGGAGTCAGGAGAGTAATTGATGTTTATGCATGTTTCTGGAATGTGGGAGGACACTGGAATACCTACAGAAAAGCTGTGCACAAACATGGGGAAAACATGCAAAAGATATCTGGGACAAGCTCAGACTAGAGCAGCTGTTCCTCTGCATGAAAAGCAGCCAGTTCAGGTTGAAACATCTGGCCAGGATCCCTCCTGGACGCCTCATTGAGGAGTTGCTCCAGGGAGGAGATGTTTGGGGGATGCCCTAGAGGAGCACCAGTGGATCACCAAAAGGTTGAAAAACCTGGGGAGAAGTGTTTGGGATGAGAGGTGAAAATAGCAGCTTGAAAAACACACATTCAAGATTTGGGAATTAAAGGCAGTTCCTAAAGGAGCTACTTTTATACTTTTTTTATTCTTAAAGGAAACTTGACAAGACTTCCTGCCTTGTCCCGTCTCTCTTTCTCTCTCTTGACTCATGTTTGGGGTAAGTTCTCAAACCTCCAGGAGCAGGAGCTGAAGGAGGAAGAGGAGGAGGAGAAGGAGGAGTATACCTTGGGCTCCTCCTACTTTTTAATGGAATTCTGCAAACGTGTAATGCCTGGCCCACAGGCCGGGCCGCATGATCCCACTCACGTATGACTTTTCCAGAAGATTATAACTTACCCTCCCTTCAACTGCTGGTTTTTCCTCTCCTATCAAAATAAAAGCCAGCACGTTAACACTACCCAGCATTTTAAAGGTATCATTCTGACTTGTGCTACTACTACTATTACTACTACTACTGAGTTTTGCAGACTGGGACTGATCAGACTGGGACAGATGTGATGTGGCAGCTGGACCTTGAGGCTCACCTTGTCTCAGCTTGTGGGGGAATGCAGATAAAAATCACAGCCATGCCTTAAACATAAAAGACCACAAGACAGACAATCAATTCATCTCATCTCAGTGTGAGATGAGCCAGAAGTCAAACCGGAAAACTTATTGAATGAATAAAGGACAGTGAGATCTTTTTTGTTGGATTAGAGGTTTTGGTCTTTTGTTTTTATGATTCTGGAAAGATCTTTGTCATCCTGAGGTCCAGACTCAGACTGAAACGACTTGTGTCAAGTATGCCAGGATTACAGCTGATTACACAGGAAGTCAAGACTTCTCCCTTCAAGTTAACTGTCAAGTGTTGCGTCAGTCAGGAACAGCTGAAACCACCTGCAGAGGATTACCCTTACTATTTCCTTTACATTAGAGTCCTTGTTTTGTTTTTTAAAAAAAAAACAAAACAACTTTGTTCCCAGGGACAAATCTCAGATAAAAGAAAAAACAAACAAACAAAACACTGTCATTTTACCACCTCTTAAGATGATGTGATATTGCGACATCTTTACCATGTAATGCCTTTGACAAGAAACTTTCCCAGAGAATCACAAATTCACACTGAAAGAGAATCAGTCTCATAGAGTCTCGTACCTCAATGGATTATAAGAAAAGATTGAATACATAGCTGTAAGAATTCAGATTTGCAATTAAGAATGGTGTACAAAAACGCAAAGTACAGATTTATACAACTTGAAGTGAGGAGATGAGAATATTATATTGAAAAATGTCAGTGAAAGTGGTTTGCAGTGCCAACATTACTGCTGCAATAGTTTAATTTCTGAGACTAATGATGAAAAACTCTGTTCCATCTATATTATGGAGTATTTTAGTTGTAAAGCATCTGTGTCAGTTGTAAGGACTAGTATGGGGTGCAGAATGTAAAAACAAAGGTTACAAATTTAACAGATTTAGCTGATTTTTCTATCATTTCTGAAAATAATTCATGCAAAACAACTTGTCATATATAACTGCTAAAAATGCATGAACATAACAAATAATTTTAATCTATTTGTTGAATCTAAATGTTTAACTTTACATCTACATGTTGACTCTGAATCTAGTCTTTACCATGAAATGGGTTGAACGGGTGGGTCGGAAACTTCTATTTTGAAAGTCTGGACCAGAAGTCCTTGTTTTCTGCCCCTGGCTTCACGCTGTTCTCTCTCGCAGTCTTCCTACGTGCAGGCAGACATGAACATTCCTGGAGAAGTGTGAGGAAGTTCCATTCAGAGCCCCTCAGAGCTTCACTCTCCTCCTGCTGGAGCCGGTGGAGGTGAAGATGCTCCTGGACCGGATCAGGCTGCTCCTCAGCTGCTCTCTGCTGCTGCTGCTGCTGCCAGCGCTGCTCCAGGCCCAGTATGAGAAGTACAGCTTCAGAAGTTTCCCTCAGAAGGACATCATGCCTCTGGACTCTGCCTACAACTACGCTCTGGAGCAGTACGCAGCGCAGAACTGGGCGGAGAGCCTCCGGTTCCTGGAGCTCAGCCTGCGGCTCCACCGGCTCCTGCGGGACAGCGAGGCTTTCTGCAGCCGGAACTGCAGCTCTGTGAGCCGGGGAGAGGGAGACGCTCCGCTCCCTGACAGCAGCCTGAGGGTGGTGCGCCACGTCCTGCTCAGAGCCGCCTGCATCAAGCAGTGCAAGAAGGACTTCCCCGTGTTTACCCTGGCCTACCCCCGCAAGGAGCTGCTGGACACCTTCGAGAAGAGGATCCCCTACCGCTTCATCCAGTACGCACACTACCAGGTGAGACACTGGATGTGGAGCATAACCAGGAGAGTGATGCAGTACTGCAGTACTACTGCTTCAGTACAAAGGAACTTTGTTTGGTAGCTCTCAGTGACCAACAGCAGTCAGCAATAGAAAGACTAAAGGCAACTCAATACAATGCAGGATTGCAAAATACAATAATAAAACACAGCAATAGAAGTTCTACTACTACTATTACTTAAATTAATTCCTCTACTACTAGTACTATTCCTTTCCCTTTTATTATCTGTGAGGAAATTGCAATTAAAAAGCAACATAAAATGACAATAAAACAGAAAATTAAAAGCATGGAGTGGATTGTAACAATCATGTTAATAAAAGTTCATACGATAATGCATGTCACAGCTTGACATCTGAGTATGTTCCAACATTCTTGTGATTTATTCATATTCAGTGTACCATACTTCAATGTCTGTGAATCAAAAACAGAATTTCTACCACACAACATACACCTTTCCTACCCTCTACTGCTTCATAAGAAGTGTTTTTTCCTTCATCAACAAACTATAGTAATAGTATTTATAGCGTAGAGGTTCTATTTAAAACACCACAGTAGGAATACTCTGGTCATTTTACTGTGAGTTTAAAGGAAGTTCAGACAGAGTTGTTTCAAGTTTTCAAAGCTTCTGTGGAGGCTGCAGAGTTACAACAACAAATGCATGAACGTGTGCCATTTGTTTTTAGTCTAGAGTGGGGGATGACCAGAAGGTCCTGTGAGACCTACTGGTCTTACAGGGGTGGAGAGAAGGTCAACTGGAAGTCAGTGTAAGATGTGTGTGATGTGTGTCATTCCAGCAGCTCTCTGGTCCATTTGTAGGCGGCTCAGAGACGCTCTGCTCAGACAGGTGAAAACAGATCGAATGATTGTCTCTCCCCAGTCAGTTTTCAGAGAGCAGACCTGAGCTGAAAAACAAAGAAACTACTTAATGCAACAATGTGACCCCGGAGCTCTCACAGACATGTCTTTTAAATAAGATTTGGACCTGTTGCACACAAAGCAGATCCAGACAGGATTGTGCGTAACAGATGCTCACAAAATGTCTCCGTTTGGTTCCACGACGCACGTTGACTCAGGTTTTATGCACGGTGCAGGAATCCGGGCTTTCTGTGAGGAGAGCCCCTGCTGCTCTGTCGCACCCCCCTGCCTGTTGAGCATGTGCCACGTCTCTTCCACTGTTTCCACCGCAAACAATCCCCGTATTCTTCCCTGCCACACATGGGCCCGGGGGGCCTGGGGGGGCTAGCCGGGAGAGCGACTGCTCACACGGCACAAAAAGGGGGGAGAAAATAATAAAAAAAAGGTGCAAGAGTACTGAGTTTCCATCTCCAAGAGAGTGTGTGATCTGCAGGTAATGTGGGAGGGAGAGCAGAGGGGGAGCTGAGGCCAGAGGTGTTCATTAAGAAAAAAGAGAGGCAGGGTGAAACTTTAAACTGGAGTCTAGTTTCCTGCAAGAAGGCTGGAAGAAAGTGAATGAGAGCTCCATTATTCTTTAAATCAGGTTGGCATGACTGTGATTATACTGAGATTGGATGGAACTTAATTATCATCGCACATTGCACAGGTTGTTTTGCAACCAAACAGTTTGGTTTGGTTTGTCATCTAAACAGAAAATGTGGGTGTGTGCAGAGTTTAAACACACAACAGAAAGTTTAGTGCTTAATATGATCTCATGACACATCCTCCTCACATAGTGGCCTTTATTCCGGATGTTTTCACACAGCATTGTGTCAGACCTTTGAGGGCCTTTCTGTGTGGAGTTTGCCACACGGTGTGGAAGGATTTTCTCCAGGGACTCTGGTTTCCTCCCACAGTCCCAAAATATGTGTGTTTAGGCTGATTGGTGAGTCTAAATTGCCCCCAGGTGTGAGTGTGAGAGTGAAAGGTGACCTGTCCAGGGTGTATTCCAACATTTACTGCAGCAGACTCTCCACAAACACCTGAAGGGTACAAAGCAGATTAAAGAATCTTTGGATGGAAATCACCACATGTAAAGTCTCACATCTTTGAGGCACAGCTGTTTGTAGCTCCCACTGAGCAGTGGTGATAAAAGGAGTTGTTTTCCTTTGTCTCCTCATGAGAGTAATGACTGTGGAGAAAGAGGAATTGTTGCTTAAATATACAGAAACTCAATGTGTGAACCGGCAATTAACACATGAATAGTTCTGATTCTAAAACTAGTAAAAAATGCAGCATGCAAACTACTAACAGATCTGTTCCATCTTCCAAACCCCAGATTTATATCACAATTGTCATAACCAAAATATCATATTGGGATCATATCACTATTATACAGTCATATCATAATTATTTCATACACCATATCATATAATTATATCAAACATTATAATGTTTTTATCCAGCATCCATTTTCTTCTAGGTTGAGGGAGGAATAACTGAGGCTGAGTGTTATCTTTTAACACTTCTATAAACCCCGTCCCATCGTCTCTTCCTCAGCTCAACAACGTAGAGAAGGCCATAGCGGCGGCTCACACCTTCCTGAAGAAGAACCCAAAGGACCCCCTCCTCACCAAGAACATGGACTACTACAAGTCCATGTTCGACGTGGATGAGCATCTCATCGACCACGAGGAGCAGCCGTACGAGGTTGGCGGACGGAGCCCAGCCGTCCTGTTTCTAAATCGGTCCTTCCTCCCCTCACCGTCTCTTTGTCCCCTCCCTCCAGAGTGTTTTCTTGAAGAGCGTGACGCTTTACAACAGCGGAGACTTCAGCAACAGCGCCCGCAACATGGAGCAGGCCCTCACGCAGTACTTTGAAATATACAGCAACTGTCTGGCCTCCTGCGAAGGATCCTACGAGATCCTGGAGTTCAAAGACTTCTACCCCACCCTGGCAGGTGAGGGGACAGGCCTCCCAGGTCCTTGAGCTTCAGAAAACAAAGAAAGTGAAAGCTTTTTCAGTTTGAGCACTTTCTCCTTCCCTTTGTCCTTCAGATCTCTTCACTGACGTTCTCAAGTGCAAAGTGAAATGTGAGGAGCAGCTGACGCCCAACGTCGGAGGCTTCTTCGTGGAAAAGTTCGTCGCCACCATGTATCACTACCTCCAGTTTTCCTATTACAAAAGTAAGAACTGAGACAAAGGCATCGAGAATCATTATGAGAATGAGACTGATCTATTATAAAGTAGAAAAGGACGAAGTTTTTCTTAAGCTTGTCGATTATAGCTCCAGTTACCACTTAGTTCGGGAAAACGTTGCTAAACTTTGCTGAGTAAAGAACTTAAAGTCATGTGTGTGTGCGGCAGCCATGACAGCCAATCAGTGAAAATGTGTGGTTGCCAGATGAGTATGAAAGGGCACCAGATCTGTGCAGAATTGGGCCGTAAAATTCCCAGAATTGTGAAAGGGCTTGTTTAATATCATCTGATGGAACCAGTGTTGCATAGCTTCTATGTCACACCAGAGAACAGGGCCATTCAACCAGTCTAGGTCCCCTTCAGTTGAAAGTTTTGACCTGAAGGCCCTCTTGTCTTCTGCTCTATCCTGTGACGTTTTGCAGTGAACGATGTGAAGAACGCGGCTCCGTGTGCAGCCAGCTACATGCTGTTCGACCGCAGCGACCAGGTGATGCAGCAGAACGTGGCCTACTACCGCTTCTACCGGGAGCAGTGGGGCCTGGAGGAGAAGGACTTCCAGCCTCGGCCTGTGAGTGACACCGGACCCCGTGCTCTGAGCAGCTGCTTCTGGACGCTCTTCAGAGGAAGTTCGCACCGGCTTGTGTTTCCGAAAGTGGGAAAACTATACAGCAATGAATAGGCCTCAACACAATGTTTTGGTGCTAATTAGACAGCTGCATTCTCCCGTAAAACTGAATTTGGTTCCTGGTATTTTTTTTTTTGACTCGAGCTGCATTGGCCTGTAAACACTGTCGACCTTCTGAAGACGCTGCTGTAAAACAGTTTAAAGCCTCCAAACTGAGAGGCAACAAACGCGGCTTAAGAAAAGGCCAAATCAGTCGCTCAGACAGGATTAGAGGTCGACCTGTTCTCGCCTGCAGCTCGAATCGACACAAGAGCTGACACCCCACGTTTGTTTTTCAGGAGGCTCTGAGGTATTTTAACGAGACAACCAAGCAGAAGGAGATGCTGGAGTTTGCACTGAACTACCTACAAACAGAGGACGAGGTAGGCCCGCTACTGTTCTGGGAAACTGTCCAGCTGATGTCACTTTCAGCTAATCCCCCAGATGGTGTTTATGTTATAAAATGAAAGCAACAGAAACTTTCGGGAAGTTCCGTAGATGTTCTGTTTTCTCTCTTTTCTTTTGTCAAAGGGAGAACGGAGGATGTGTGTTACTCAGAGCAGCAGAGATGCTGCCGCAGCAGAACAAAATGCAATTGGACTCGGCTTCACCTAAAATCGAGCCAGCTTATCTTTCACTGCAGAGGAATAATTATGCAAGAAACATATTTAGCTGTAGAACAAGTAGAGAGAGAAGTGCTTAATGCAATAAACCATGTCAGTAATGTCCGTTCCACATTTAGCGGCTCATTAGCGAGCAGCAGTAGCAAAACCTGCGTTCTTCGGATTCAGTCTTAAGACTTTTCACATCTAATTTCTCAGCTCTTTCATCTGTGCTCACATGCTCTCGCAAAAAAAAGGTTTGAAGAACCAGTTCACCTTCTGTTTTTCAATCTGATGAGTTCTTGCAGATAGCGCTCCCCTGAGATTTGTTTTGCACAAACAAAATTCCTTTCACCTCCGTGGTGCTGCAGAGGTGGAGGAGGTGTCGTGAAAACCTCAGGAGCTTAAACTCAAACAATCTGCATGACTTGACACCCTCGGGGGACCATCAACCCGAAACGTGCTTGTTTTTTTTCCTGACATTTTGACGTAGTTAAGTTGATCTGGTTGGACTTATTTTTTAACCCCAAAAGCTGCAGCCTTTTATTTGAAGTTAATCAAACTATTCTTAAAGTGGTTGGATATAACAGGAGTGTTTGCCCCGGAGCGGAGATGCAGGCGGGCTGAGTGAAAGCTGCTGCTGACTGAGGTTATGGGAAGGGGAAGGAAAAAGACTGAGAAGATGAAAGGGCAGAAAGAAGAGGGGATGAGGAGAGCGGGAGAGGCAGCGGGAGGGGGGCTGTGTTTTCTGCCAGCAGCGCGTGGTATGTGGCTGGGAGGTGTTGACCACTGAGACTGTGCCACATCCATTTAACTCAGACCCGCCCCTCCCATCCGCACACATAGCCCCGACCTGAGAGCCGAGGGCCAGGGAGGCTAAATTACAGGCTGCAGCAGCACGCTGCTCAACCTCTATTCTTGAAACCATTTTCCACAACTTTTTTAGTTGCTACAGTAGGAGATCCTACTAGCAGGAGATGTCCAGCCATACACTAATATATCTCCACCGCGTTTTTGGTAGGGCCTCTTCTAAACTATATTCCACCACAGATTACAGAATACATGCCCTCATATGTAATTTGTAATGCATTACATTAGATTACTTAATGTAAGTAACGTATCTTTGTGAATTGCCCTGTTGTCATATCTCACCTATAGCTGATGTTACCCTATTTTATTACTTTGGATTGCTCAAAAATGATTTCACAAAAGTGCAACAGTATGAATATGACTCTCAGGATCACAGCTACAACGTCAAACTTTGATTCACAGTTTTAACTGTAAATCACACCAGACAAGAACCCAGAGCATAATACATTTACAAGTGCTTGTTTTAACTCGTATACAGAACTCACTAACTTATATTCTCCTTAACTTCCCTTAGACTGTTCCATTCCCATATTGCTGTCATGTATGTTCTTGTTCTCCTATCAGCCTGGCTTGTCTGAGTCTCCTGTGTTTCCTCTAAGGATGAGGTGAGTCCGGAGGAACTGGCCACAGCGCGGTCGGAGAATTCGGACACAGAGTTCGAGGGGATGGGAGACTACGAGGAGTCCTTCCTGGCTCAGTGGTGGCAGGAGCCCAAAACAAAGTGGGACACCGGAGAGGTCGCGGACTGACACTAGAGGGGCGTCCAGCCCTCCGCGGACAGACATTCCCAGCAGTATTAAAGCCGAGGAAGCACAACGGAAACCCATCTCAACCCGGCTGGAGAGAGAGAAAGAGAGAGAGAGAGAGAGAGAGAGAGCGGGCGGACAAACGTCTCATCATGTTGATCAAGATCACAGATTGACATATTCTATCTTGGCTGTCATCAGCCTTTTAAAAGTGCTATTTTTACGATCGGTGCCTGTTGCTAGTACTTGTTAAAGACTCCGTCAGTATATATTTAGTTTGTTTTTTTAATTTAATGAAAGCTGAATGCCTCTGTGCCGCTCTGTAAGGCACGTGACATGTAGCGTAACTGTTCCTCAGCCATCAATCAGGTCGTTGTTATACCAATTTGCTCATGATTAAGATAAATAAAATATTTTAATACACTTAATTTCTCATTATTGTATACTAAAGATCTAAAAAGGCAAGGATCAGTTTGATCTGTTGATTCATTTAAACACAAAACTGATCAAAAGTTGATCAAAAGCTGCCAGTTGCATGTTCCTAGACATCTCTTTTGTCCATAAACTGGAAAATATCTATAGACAAATACTTAATAAAGCCTCTAGTGTGACGGGGGAAGATTTCTACTTCTGTATATTGGTCTTTGTTTATCATCTGGCAACAACAAACTCTTTTCATATTATTTTCCTCTGATCTACTGACATGATGATTATATACATAGTAAAGGCCTTTCAGAGGAAGAAACACAAGGCATCTCTGAAAATACAGAAACAAAAGCCAGGAAAGAAAAGTGTGATGAAAGATGTGAGAGCAGGGGGTGAGACTTCAAGTTTTAGTACTTTTATTTTCTTTTCCTTTCAACCATTCAACTACAAGCCTTAGTTTATCTCTTTCTTTTTGTCTCATTTCAAAAAGATAAGTGTCTAAAAATATGGGATAAGATGCATCTTATTTTCTCTTATTCCCCCCCCTCCCCAAAAAAAACTTCAAAATCAAACAGATTGTACTTCATACCAACTCTGTACATATTGTAACAATAACAATAGTGCATCCGCCATAGTGCAAAGCTCAAATGAACCAAACAGACCTCATACACGCGTACGTAGAGTTTCAGACAAGCTGCCTCCTGGACCCCAAACTCGATCTCTTTAATCGCATTTACAGCGGGGATCATTACAAAGCCTCCGGGCTGAGGCATTCACCCAGGGCTCGAGGGCTATCCACAAATGTACAAAAGGCTCATGACATTTAAGTGATAGCTGGAATGATACGAGAGATGCGAGGCAGCTACGACGGCTGCCCACGCCACATTAAAAAGATGCAGGGACGGTGTTGCCTACAGGAGGAGTTTTGCAGATGCAGGTCGCGTCGAGAGGCCGACAGCTGTGTGTTTGCTGAAACAGGTACGACTTTAAAGTAGCTATTTAAATAAATCTTCATACAGTGCATTTAACATTCAGTATATCTTGCACGTATTTACAAACAGGTGTGCATACAGTTGGCTAGTGCTCGTTTTTCCGTAGTTACATGACATAAAAACTGTTGAAATCTTTATTCATGTGCTGCCTTTGTGGTAGCATGGCTGCAGCGCACAACGGTCGGTAGAAAGACATGATATTCTAGAGGTAAAAACCTGCCTATCTACCTGTGATAGGAGGAGTGTTAAGGTGTACGTGGACACAACTGCCCCTAACACTAATGTAAACACACATACATTCTCCCGTTCTTTTTGAAAAGCGCCTACATTCACTCGTGAGCAGACACACAGATTAAACCTCCTGCGCGTACAAACTTTTGGCCTGAAAATCGTGAGCAAACACACACACGCACACACACGCACGCACACGCACACGCACACACACACATACACACACAGACGGGTGTCGTGGAATGTATGTTTGTCGGTCTGTGGTTTGAAAACACTAAGTGACGGTCTCTGCTGCTTCAAAGTTTAAAATGATCCCAAAACCGTTGTACCTAGCTTCCCTTTTTGTACCTGAAAACGCGTGTATGTGTGTGTGTGTGTGTGTGTGTGTGTGCGTGTGTGTGTGTATAGGGGTGGGTTTGTGTGGGGCAGGTAAGATCTCAGGGTAATAGAACAAATAACAATGAACATAAAGTCATTCATCAGTCTGGGCTCTGGCTGACGGTCGACTGGTTTCTTTCCTCAGTCTCTTTGGAAAACATGCTAACAGCAGCCCAGTGTTTCTTCTCAGTTAAATCCACTTTGCAGGTTAAAAACACACAATTTGTAGATGCACGTAGTCAAGGCTTGGCCTTAGAGTAAGTGCCTCAGGTCCTTTTCTTTTTTTCCTTAAAGACAAAAGAAACAACTCCTTTCTGCTCTTTTCAGTCCACTCGATGGCTAGTCTGCATGCTAGTCCAGCATGGACTCACTTGGCGGCCATTTTTGTTTTCTGTGCAGGCAGGCAGGCATTGGAAAGACAGGTCTCTTATTAAATTGGTCCACCGTTGATATGTTCTTCATCAGTCTCGTCTACGATGTGTGAAAAGGAGGTACACAGACACCGAAGCACGTTCTTGGAGCCACCGGAGCAGAGGAAGACCTTGGTGTTTCCCGTAGGGAGAGCCACCTGTTCGCTCTGAGCACGGCATGGACGGAGTCCTTGGCAGCCTGCTGGCAGCAACCACGCGGGAATGATTCGGCTGGTGTGGTGAGAGAAGGAGGAGCTCCGTAGGCCTGGGAGAGGACGGGTGGAGCCCAGGCAGGAGGACAGACAGCAGACGAGAAGGGCAGACGGTCGGGAACGTGGAGAGGAGACGATAAATCGGAAGAGGTTTCGAAGAGCTTTCAGGACTGGCATGGAAGACTTTTTTCTTTTCTTTTTTTTTGTTCCCCTCTTCTCTGATGTGGAAACGACACAGTGCGAGGAGGAAGACAGGAGTAGACAGGACACAGAGACAAAAAGACACACAAGCACCTTATCCTCCACCAGATCTGAAAGAGAGACGGCAAAGATGGCTTTTGTCAGCAGAGGGAAACAGACAGGAAGTAGCAGAGGACGGGGATACATGAGGAATAGAAGAAGCCATTCTACTCCATAACATCTAAGGGAATCTTGAGTGATTTGGGACGGTTTTTCTTTTTGAAATATGGAAGTGAGAAGTGAGATGTTACTCAGTGGAACTGCACTTCAGAAAGAGTATGAAGTTATGCAGCAGGAATTGAAAAGCTCAAAAACAAGCCAGCTGAATAGCAAGCTATCAAGATTCTTGGTGTATGGATGGGACATTCTCAATTAACAGGATGTCAGGATGTGTAGTGTGTGTAGATAGACAGCAAGCTAGCTAGCTGGATAGCAAGCCAGACACTGTACATTCATTAAGTATGTATTGGGTGTTCTCTCAACAGAATATCACAAGTTTGTGTAGATAGACAGCAAGCATGATGGTTAGATAGATAACTAACTAGATAGAGAGCTAGTGTTCTTGAAGTATGCATAGGATGTTCTTAATTGACAGAATATCACAAGTTTGTACCTTCCTCTCCGAATGTTCCTGCATCCCATGAGCACAGAGTGGGAGAGAAAAGAGAAAGTCAAGACAGATCAGTGAGCGTTGTAGAAGTTAAAAGCTGACTTTTTGTTTTTCAAGAAGCGTGTTATGAAGCTGTTTGTCTTGTGTTAATTAGTTAATAAGGTGTGTAAGCAAATAACAGTTTAACTGCACAAGAAAAACATGATCCATTAGCAGAGTAGTTAAGTAGTGAGGTTGCATGAAATTTAATCAGTTACTATTTGAATCATCGTCTGTCACGTTGGACTGGGTTTGCTTGTTGGTTGAGATTTAACCAAAACATATTCAGATTTGAGAACCAACAATGAGTCATACATGGCCAATATTCATCCACCAGTCCCCTCCAGATTTTCATATTTTTCCTGCCAAATGATAGTGATGATACCACATGCAGCAGGTCGGCAGTAGTTGTAGCTCTGACAAGGCCACAACACCAGAGCTTTGACTGTGAAGAGAACATTTCCTGCTCACAGCTCATGCAAACATGCACAGACACTTACCTCTGGCCCTGAAAGGACTGACTGAACCCCGGAGGTCTTCTACTTATGCGTCTCAACTAAGAGGGCTTTTCATCGGCCACGGTTATCTCCTGAATCTAACTGTGAGCAAAGCAGGCGCAGTCCTCTCAGGTCAGAGCATAAGGAGTGAACAATAGCGAGCATGCATAGGTGGAGCAGTGCAGGAGAGGCACTGCAGCGAGGGGTTGGGGATGCTGCCAACAGGATAATGCAGGCTGAAAGAGCACCAAAGGTAAAGCATATTCAAATAATAAAGTGTTTAAGATGATTGACTACTACTGTTAATACTTTTTTATTAAAGGCTTGTGAATCTAATGGACCTGAGAGAATTGCTGCAGAAGTTCCTGGCAGATAAACATCTCAGTCCTGCCCTAAAAGGCTTGTGCTACAGGGGATGGGGTGGAGGAGAGGTGCAGGATGGAGCTCAAGGTTGACTTATAATAAACGATCAGAGGAGAGATAACGGCCAGTTTGCCAGTTTTTTTTTCTTGCATGGATTTTATCTCAGTTCAAGTGCAATCAAGCTCAGACTCAATTTCCCAGTTCCCCTCCCCCGAGTTGCAAACGGGCATCTACTTGAGAGGAGTGAGAGTGGCAGGGCCAGGCCGGGGCGGGGAGGGGGTTTCCTTTGGGTAGAAGCAGACAGGTACACAGAGGCATGCCAGAACTCTTACTTAAATCCCCATCCTGTTCCCCCTAGGACTATAGCTGCCAGGAGAATAGCACCTGCGATGGACCCTATTATGATATTGGTGCCACTGGGACCTGCGCAGAGGAAGGAGGAGGGAGGAAGGGTGCGGAGGAGGAGGAGGAGGAGGGAGGAAGGGGAGGAGGAGGAGGAGGAGGGGCAGAAACAAAACAACACCACTAAAAAACACACATCAGAGGACAGCATCAACACCGTACATCAACAACATCAACTAGAGAAAGAGAGAGAGAGAGGCAGATGGAAAGATACCTGCACACAGAGAGAAAGAGAGATGGAGGCAGGAAACCAGCACGTGGGGTAAAAGGTGGGAGAACGGGTGGGTGAGCGAGGGAGGTCAGGGAGACAACAGTTACATATATCAAAGGGAAAACAAAGGAGAGAGAGTTTTATTACTTTGTTCTCATTCCCCCTCTCCTGCTCTCAGCTGGACACCCTCCTGCTCAGGGTGGCTTTTTTGGCCCTATGAGAGCAGCTGCTCAATTGCTCTGTGTCATTGGCAGACTGCAAGAAAGTAAGGAAGACACTTGAAGATGCCTGCAAGACATACAGAACCACACACACACACACGCGCACACACACACACACACACACACACACACACACACACACACATATACACGTACACACATCCCTTTTTCACGAGACAGTTCCAGCACTTCTCGACTCGAATCGGGTCCTTTTTCCAAAACCTCCGGTACCTCCTTCACATGGGTTGCCATAAAACTGCCATAAAGTAACTTGAAATGTGACACAAACACATAAACGTTGGAGGACTTGCTGCTCAGTCTACGCTGTGGTAATGTGTGTGAAAGAAATAATTGTGTTGCTGCTGTTCTGCTGATGTCACAGTTTAATATTAGTTTGCTTAAAACGGTTCTCTACTTCTCTATTTTAAGAGAAAATTTTTTGTCCTGTCATCCTTCTAGCAGTGTCTCATGTCATTGATGTCCCTTGTGTCACTTATTTATTTATTTTTCCTCTACTGTGTAAATTTTGTCTGCTGGAGCACCTTGATGCTTGATACATTGTGCAATGACAGTTAAAACTATACTACTGAACTTGGAAATAGACAGATAAACAAACCATGTTGGAACTGTCTGGTGCAAAAGGCTTAAATGCACACACACACACACATACAGACTCTGTCTAAGTGGATAAATGTTTCTTAACACACACCTCCACTCATCCAACATTAAGACTCAGCTGGAAGGAAAACACTGTGTGGTCTCAGTATCGATGTTCTTACAGGAAGTCAGGTGAGCTACTCTGTGCGTGTGAGGACGAGATTTGTGGACAGAGAAGCTACAGCGACGGTGATGGGCAGAGACTATGAGGGGGAGGAAATATGAGAGACAGACAGGACAGAGGAGAGAGAGAGAGACGGGCAGGCTGAGGCGCTGCTATGGACCTTTCTTCTCCGGGCCGGTTGGGACTGTGGGCTCAGGGATGGGGTCGAACACGCTGCAGTCCTTCCCGGTGTAGTCCCTGTCGCAGATGCACTTCACCTCGTTGCTGCAGGTCTGCAGGAGATGAAAACGATGAGACGCTTTAAGCCACAGATATGAGTGAGTCAGGACAGCAGCACCTAAAACTCAGGATTGTGTCAACATGATGGAGGACACAATCCAATGCGCAAACTTAATATAAAGGACACAAAGGACCCCTTCAGGTCATAGCTACAGACTCACACTCATCTTATTGTTCAGTTAAGTTCATATCACAAGTTAAAATGCAATATAAATGAAGTATGGTTAGTAAAATTTAGTCTATTAAAAGTCTATTTCTATATAATGGTTAAGACTGATTTCTATGCCTAAGTATCGCTTTATCTATTCAACTTCACTTGTCATTGGTTGAGTCCACTTTTCGTGTTTTTTGCTGAATGTTTGTCTGTATTTGCATGTACAGGAATGATTGTTTACATTTATATTTATATTTACTCATTCACAGTGACATACAATTGATGGACAGCATTACTGCTGTAAAGGCACAACGTGAGGCCATAGTTGTTCAAGGGGAAGTGCAGATACAGTAGATTAAAGGTTTTGTTTTATAAGAGGAAAAAAAAGTTTAATTGTGCAAAAACTAAATAATTCCATTAAGTAAGAGGAAAATATAAAGCATAAAGACAATTTGGAGCCAAAGGAAGAAGACAAGCCAGGGCAGCCAGCCAGTGAGTGTGAATTTGCAGGTCAGAAGGCATCCAGGTTCAGCTTTTTAAAGACTCTCTAATGAGTGAAAACCTTTTAAATGTCTAAATAATTTAGGATGTGCACATCACAAATTGATGTTTGCTTCAGAGTCCTTGGCTCTAGTTCTGTCTTTACCCCGTGGTCGGAGCAGATGCGTCCGAAGTTGGATCCCGAGCAGGAGCTGAGGTTGAAGGCGGCCACAGGGAGGCAGCGTCGCTCCAGACACATCATGTTGGGACCGCAGGGGGTGCCGTCCTCCACGTAGCCCAGGTCTGAGCCGTCCTCCAGCAGAGCGTGGCCCCCCCTGAGGGAAGCAGCCTCGGCACGTCAGAGATGGTGCTGCAGAGGGGTGAAACTTCACCTGAGAGGATGGGACCCACTCACCTGCAGTCCAGGTACTTGTTCTGGTGGTAGAGGGTGAAGCTGGTCACCTCCCCCTGGAGGTCTCCAAACTTGGGCTTCACCGTCAGGTTGGCGCAGAACAGGAAGCCACATAAAACATCCCTGAACCGGAAAAAAAAGGTTACGTTTTGGCAGCAATAACTATATTTTTACAGCGCTAAGATTCATGAAAAATGAAAAAAACAATTGCAGGAAAGCACAAACAAAGGCTCAATAATAACATAAAAGCCATAAAAATAAAACCATTATATAACAAGTGACCTGAAACAGGAATAAAAACACATGCATAAAAGCAATTAAAACCAATGGATAGATGATGATGATGAAAATATGAACATAAATGTGGTCAAATCAAGCAAATTCCTGTCTGGGAATATCAGCCAGGGGAACAGAGCGTTGTAACTCACGGCTTGTTGCACTGCAGCCAGCCCTGGCCCTCCGGACCGGGGCCACAGTTGCCCTTCTCCGTCCCCTCAGCATTCAGCTTCTCATAGCAGAACCTGTCCGCAGAGTCTGGGAGGACAAACAAAATGACCATTTCAGACACCTAAATACCTATGTCTGCTCAGTGGAGAAAAAACACATGATGATTCATGTGAATGGCAGAAAGTACAGCCAGTCAACAAGCCTGCATGTGGTTGCCAGGTAAGTGTGAAAGGGTGCCAGATCTGTGCAGAAACAGACTGTAATATTCCTACGCCTGAAAACAAGATTTTAAACAAGCTCGTAAAATAACACCTGAGCCATTTCTGTTGAAAGCAGAGAAGCACCAGAGAACCATTACAGGTCACTTTTTGCTGTTTTAACCATTAGCAGTTTTTGTAGTGATATTGTATACGTGTTTTACAGTTAATTTGATTGAATATAGTTCTGATTCTGATGTGATCCATACTCACTGTAACCCCAGAGTCCCCGACACTGCCCGTCACGTGTCCGGCAGCGTCCCCCGTAGCAGCGGCCCTGGAGAGGACAGGGACGTAATCAGTAAAGAGTGGAAACCTGAGGTGAAAACACACCAGTAACCAGTCTGTACCTGGCTGCTGTCACATATGTAGCCATCCAGCTTGTGGACATTGTGAGGACACTGCAAGAGAAGAAAGCTCATGACGTCCAGGTTGCTCTGGCAGATGTTTCTTATGCTACCACACACACAGTCGACTGTACGGTACCTGGCTGGAGTCTCCGGTGCAGGTTTCTGGAATGTCGCAGTCGTTCACAGCGTCCCGACACACCACGCCTCTCCGCTCATACTGGACAAAAACATCAGGCAACATGCAAACAGAGACTTAGCGAAAGTCCAATATGAGCCAGCGCATAACAAGCCTGGGAGTGGGATATGAAGCTGCACTTTACTCTTAATGGTTTTTATGGCCTATATTTGGGGGACAGCGCTCTATACTCACACAAAGGAGCACACACAACACTCCCTCGACGCTGAGATTAAGGCTGAAGAGTCTCATCGCACACAGGATTAATGAGCAAGACTAAGAAGCTGGAAGCTTGATGTGTTATTCGCTTCAAAATACAACACCAACTGCCTCCACTTTTGTTATTCCCTGCAGCTGTGGTTGTTTATAAGAAATCCCAGCAGACAGACACGTGTTAACTACGCGGCATTGAATCAGACTATTTATGCCTCGTTTCCACTACGTGGTACCGGCTCCGCTCGAAGCGTCTCAGCTCGAGCGCGTTTCCATTACAAAACGGTGCCGCCGTGAGAGTACCCGGTCGCCATAGCAACGTGTGGGCGTGACCTCATCATCATAGCGACGACGCCAACCGCCAGTTACAAGTAGGGGGGAGGAAAACAACAACAACAATGATATGCACAGATATGCAGGAAATGGAAATGGAGGGGATGATGATTTTGATCCTGAGTATCTGGCTGTTTGACACAGCAAGGGGAGAAGTGTTGAGGCTGGAGGCAGCGAAGCGTAATACTGCGGACAAACAAAGACTAGTTCTGGAAATACTACAGAGATCAGAGGGCGAAAAGAGTCTGGTTGCACGGCGACGCAAGGTATGTATTTTTCTGTATCCAGCCCAACTTCACTGTGGGAGGAAAGTTTCCTTGTTTGTTTTTTACAACTCTATAACTGGTGTTTCTGATGACTCCCAGCACTGCTTGGCCCTACTCAGCCCTACTCAGCCCTACTCGGCCCGGCTTGGCCCGGCTTGGCCCAGCAGGTGAGCAGGTACTAGAAAAACAGTACTGGGTTACACAGGTGTAAACACACACCAGGCTGAGCCGAGTAGAGCCGAGCCGGTACCATGTAGTGGAAACGGGGCATTAGACACAGACAAACGTGAAGCCGCTTCTCTGTGCTGGTCCCACCTTGCAGCTGCTGCAGCACAGTCCGTTGCTGCACATGGCGTCATGCGTGAGCGTGCACTTCTTGCAGCAGGCTCCGCCGCTACGGGCGCACTCCTGAGGACAGAGAGGAGGAGACGAATCGTGGGCCGCGTCCCAGCGAGCAGACAGGAGGTGTCGCCCATCTGCACGAGGTTAAAAGCTGCCTTTCACGCGTGACGTCCAACTGCGTACACTCACCACCTGGGATCCACAGTCACACTCCTCCCCGAGCTCCACAAAGCCGTTCCCACACTCCGGAGGGTCCAACAGCTGAAGGAGACACATACGAGCACATATATAAGTAGGAGGCAGATGGACAGCGATGAAACATGCCAATAATATAAGAGATTGTTGGCTGGGAGCAGAAAGATACTTAAAGATGCTTAACAGGAGAAAACACACGTAGCTTGTGGTCCTGTTGGGTTAATATGTGTTCAAATGGAAATGAGGCTATAATTATATAATTAGATAATGACTTTAGCCCGTAATGATTCTGCTCACACACATCCTACATGGCCACATGGCCCCTCACCTTGTTAGGCTTGTTGAAGAGGCAGCTTCCGCCCCCCTGGAGCAAGAACTGGATGTACTCGTCAACACTGCAGCGAGAGAACTTTCTGGGCAGATAGTATCTGCGTTCACACACACACACACACACACACAAAGATCGAGAGCAGGACATTGCGTCAAAAAAACTGAATAAAAAAATAAATAAAAGAAACAGCACAATGCTCTTCTGCCAGGACTGAGTGCCAGAGCCACTGTGGGTGTCTGTGCCACTTTGCAATCTGACAGAAATGTTACCATCTGCAGCAAGATATTACTCAAATGAATAATAATTGAGGTCTGCATTGTCCCATCAGGTACAAACAGCCAAATCCAAATCCCTCGCACTGCGTAGTAAATATCTTTCACTCCCACGCGCACGTTTCAACAAGTTCGCTTTAACTGTCACGTACGAGCCGGCGCGGCTCATTGAAGAAGTGGAAGTCGACGCGTTCCTCTGTTACAGGTGTTTAATTGTTTAATTGGGTGAAATGAGTGGAACGAATCACGGCTTAGAGGAAGAGCGACGGGGAAACAGGCCGCTGCTTCTAAACCACATCAACAAAGCGAGAGGAGCATTTTAGAGGTGTGTTCAGTGTGTTCAGTTAAGTGTGTTGTTGTTGTTGTTGTGTTGTTGTTGTTACCCCGTGTCCTCCATGATGCAGCCCAGCCACGCGTCTGGACACCTGCAGTCTCCTGCGAAGAAGACGAGGAGGAAGGAGGATGAAGATGGTCGAAGATGGGTGACAATGAGAAAAATGTGGATCAGAGAATCATTTATGACATTTATCAACAAGAGATAGTGTGATAAAAGATGTAACTTATCACCGGGGACCCTCATGTAAATTTCAACACCTTTTTAAGACTTTTTTAAGACCTTCCAAACAAACTTCAAGACCTAATTGCCATTTTAAGCTGTAATCGGCAACACATCTTTAATTTCCTAAACAGTCAAATTTGAAATGTCTTGTCATAATGAATTTAATGTTGCCTTTGGGTTTTTATTAATGCCAAACTGCAATGCACTATAATTGCAGGGTTTTGTGAGGGAGTAAAATCTTGTCATTCTTGAAGAAGATGTTGAAATTTTCATCTTCTTTGTTTTCTACCCAGGGACTACAGACCACAAATTAGCCTGAACTAGCTCTGGAATGGGTCAGAGCTCTGCATTGCCCCTATTTATTACTACTATGAATCTTATGGTTAGATGTAATCTGCATTTAATTGAATCTAGTCTGATCTAATCTAAATAAATGTAACGAAACTGGAGGGAATAACCAGTTTTTGAGCCTTTGTTTGAATGTGACGCAGGTTATGTCCAGAGTGAGAATCATCCCTCATAATGTTTTTGCTTTTGCAGCCGGGCAGCGTCACATCCCATACAGCCTGTAACAGATCCATGAATCAACAAAGCCGGGAAGAGTTTTCTCCGTGCCGGGTCCGGCCTACAGCTCAGGCCGGCTCTGTTCCTGGCACTGAGTAATGGACCTGATGGCTCCTCACCATTAATCACTGAGCCCATTGTTCAGAGGCAGCGATGCTCTAACCGCCACCCCCCTGCTTCACGGACGCAGGTGACTAATCACCTAATGGAGAAGTCTAATTACAGGAGAGAACTGCTGGACAGGAATACCAACACCCCCCCTCCAGGCTATCAATCACATCCCCTCCGTCTCCGTCCTTCCCACTCTCATCCCGCTCTGATCATCCACACGGCCGACGCTCTGAGATCTCTGCGGGACGCGTCCGTGCTCACCTGCAGAGTTGCGTGCGTTGTTCCACCTCATGCCGATGTTCTGGCCCAGACTCTGGCACAAGGTGATGGCCATCGCTCCGACATTCCCATACTGCAGGGAAAAGATGAGAGAGGATAGGATTAGGTGAGGTGAGGTGAGGTGACAAATTGAGAATTTATCCCAAAGTGCAGACAACAGAGAAACAAGACATAATAAGGTCACATGCACTCAAAAATAGTAGAAAAATAAAGACATTTTATATAAAGTGTTCTGAGGTGACTGTATTTCCCAAGGATAGTGAAATATCGAAACTGTTGAAACATTGTAAATACTACTGAAATTATATATTAAGACAGAAAGAAATCCAACTCTATCCGGGGTGGATTACATAGGGTTCATACTTTTTCTATGAAATCACTTTCCAGGACTTTTCCAGGACACTTTCAACTTTCATGCCATGCACTAATACATGCCCTCATATCTTTGAGATGTGTGTTTCTTTGCCCCCATTGTGTTTATGTTAATTCATGTTTAGATGTGCAGTCTTACTACAATTTATGAAATGATCTCTAAAGTGCTTAGAAATGATGACAAATTCATAGCAAAACTCTCAAAATTGTCTGTGTTGACTCACAGGGAGAGCAGAGAAACGTACAACTCAAGTTTCTCTCATTTCCTCTCTGTTTTCCATGGTAACTTGATCACTCATACTCCAGCTTCTCCAGAACAGGTTGCACCATCTAGAAAACAAGTCACTTTCTGTTTTCCTCACCTCGTTGATGCCTCCCCCCCTCGTTAGAGAGCACACTCCCCCCGTGTAGGCAGTCCCGCTGCGGCTGCTGTGAAACGTTCGCCCTCTGCAGCAGAAACACATGTCATTTCATCCCCCTCGCTCCTCCTTGTTTATCTCACTTTGACATTTGGAGTTTTTCTTTTTTCGCGGCCCTGTCTTACGAGAAGAGGTGGACGACGTCGCTCTGCTCTCTGATGTTGTCCTTCCGGTACTTCATGAAGTTCTGCAGCGTGACCAGCGGGTCCTCCATCACCGGCACGGCGTTTTTGGAGGACCAGGTCTCCATGGCGACCAGCACGATCCTCGTGTTCAGCTGCTCCTTGTAGATCTGGGGACCAGAGTCACCCGTCTATCAGTCTAATCTGAGACACCTGTGCTGCGAACGGACGACTGCGCGTGGAGACGCACACTCGCACAATCACAGATTTACACACGCACACGCACACACACACACAGTTGCTGGCAGGTGGTGCAGTGTGTGTGTGTGTGTGTGTTTGAGAGTTTGAGGAGCAGGAGGATTTTTAATCCCACAAACAGAGCTTCTTACCGCGTCTGCCATGTTGACCACTGCTTTGGCAAAGTTCTTGGTTTGGCTGATGGAGCTGCGCAGCTGTACAAACTGTGGAGGCACACACACACACACACACACACACACACATACACACACAGATGGTGTGAGAGAATGCATCACGTTTACGCTCTCTCACGATCGTATGTCTGCGCTGGTGAGGACGCTGACATAAGGCGTACACTTAAACGCACTGATATTACATCTCTTTACAGCTTCCTCAGTTTTAATGTCAATATGTTTGCGCGAGGGAAACCGACATAATGAGCCGCGCGTGTGTTTGAGAAATCACACCGTTAAATAATGTGTTAGAGGAGGCTGGCTGTGATGACACTCCATTATTAATGGCCGCGAGGAGGAACTTTTATCTTTTAAGGGACTGTCGTGATTATTCAGCGTGGATACAGTTAACACATCATCAGAAAAAGAACAACGTGGGTGTTGTTTTTAATCCGAGTACAGTAATTTGATTGATTTCAGAGAGTAAATGTCGGTGTGTGCGTTTTCCCTGCAGCCGATGATGACCTTTCAAGGATCTGAAGCTGTGTGTGACTGTGTGGAAGTGTGAGGAGGTCCTGGGGTCAAGGTTCAACTACTGGAGGTCAGCAAGAACAAGGTATCCACTTTATCAGAGCTTAAAACACATTTTTAAAGTATTTATTTCAGGCACTTCTCCTTGTTCTTCCTAGTTCTTCCTACATATATGGCCTCCTCTTGGACTATAAAGCACTTATGCTGCCCCTCAACTGTAGGTTTTACAATACTCTGGTAAACAAAGCTCATTTATTTTTCTTTTTTTTTCTAACTTATCAGTTCATTTCCATCTCCCTCCTTTGAGACAGCCTCCGTCTACAAATCAGAATCTGTGCCGGTTTACCTCTGTTTAACTCTGCAGTAATGTCAACAGATGCTTGATGATGAGCCGCTGAATAATAGGAGCTATTATGTTTATGCGTCCAACTAGGAAATAATGTTTTATGCGGGAGAGTTACTGAGGCTGTAAATATTGACTGTAGCCTCTGAGCAGAGCTTCCTTTTAGTGCCTTTTATGTTCATATATCTGTCTCCTCCTCCCCAAGTGTGGCTTTTATCATCACTTGTCAGACAATCAGACGTGGAGACAATCAGGTTGTAACGGCAGCGGCTGGTAACTTTATTTCCCACCCGCGCCCTCACTCACCATTTCGTTGTCGTTCACCACCATCAGCTCGATATATTTGGTCTCGGTCTGGACGGACGGTTTGCGGACGTATCTCTTGGACCGCCTGAGCATCCCGGACGCCTGCTGCTCCCTGGCTGGGCCCGGCCTGTCGTCATCTTCGCCGTCACCTCCTCTGCTCTCCCACTCGTTCTCGCCTCTCTCCTCTGTGCAGTCTGCGCACACACACGCACACACACACACACACACACACACACACACAGGGAGGGGAGGGAGGCAGAGCTGCAGGCAGTTAGAGTGCTATAAGGCGCATTGCAAACATTAGAGCCTCAAATCTCAGTCAAACATTACAGTTTCTAATCAAAAAGAGCTCTGGCTGTAATTACGCACCCTGACTGAACTAACTAAAAATGACATCTCACTCAATTATCACGTAGTGCTCTCTGACTGCTGGGAGGATTTTCCCAAAGTTGGAGGTTTATTGGACAACGGCAATAAGCGCAGGAGTCAATGAAATGACACTTCATTTGATTTTATTGCAGCACTTGCTAGGAGGTCTCATCTAACTGATATAAATGGATAGAAGTGTAGAAATGAACAATAATAAAAAGTGATATACGTGTGTCATGTCATGTGATAAGACCTAAAATCGTGTGTTATATGATATGATGATATCTGATCTTAATTCACATGCACTCGTGTACCTGGACAGTGAGGAGACAGTCTGATATCAGGCATCCTGCGGATTAAGTGAGCGCCGCCATCCTATAAGAACACAAACCCAACCAAAAAATAAAAGAGAGAGATTAGAATCTCAAAACAAAACAGCAAAACTAGTGTCAAGTACTGGAACGTGGATCCACCTGGCTGCTCTCGTTGTGAATGGGCTCGATCCCATAGGAGAAGAAGCCGTCGGAGAACAGGCCGCTGTGGGACAGACCAGAAGGACACAGGAGGAGGTTTACTGGTCAGATCTGTGAGAAACGGGTCGCTGATACGAGGACTATGTGAATGCAGGTTCAGGCTCACCACAGGCCGTGGCAGGTGGAGAGGGCGGCCCAGGACTCGGGTAAACCTCGTAGCCGTCCCTGGTAGTAGCAGTGCTCCCCTCCCTGCGGACACATCATCCGGCTTACGACGACACACTTCACGCTGCTTTAGCTCTCTGAGGATCGTTGTAGGTCACCCTCTCGACCTCTGCACCATCACGCTCCTCGCTCTATAGCGCAGTCTGTGACCTACTTGTGTCCTCCACCCCGCTATGCTTCACCAGCGACAGAGGTGGAGGTAGGCGCTGCACGAGGATCTCTTGAATAAATCAACACTGGCGCTCTTGTTAGATGTGAGGGTTTAACATGGAGCAAATGCACAGCGGGAAGGCAGACAACTGGAACATTGAATAATAAAAAAAATGAATGCGACTATTCTAACAACCAGTTAGCCAATTTGAGAAAGCAATCTTGAACATGATCTTGAATATTTTCTGTTTTCTTTGGTCTTCTGAGAGAGGAAGAATGACCAAAAGGCAAAATAAGGACTTCATATTGGTCTTTGTAGCTCCTCAATATTTGTTTTCTAGTTATTTTATTTAGAGATTATGCATGTTATGTATGAAAGAGTGTGTGTGTTTGTATGTAAGGTCATGGTTTTGCTTATTCAGCGCCCTGAGCTGCAATTTGCTGCATGAGAAGTGCTTCAGTATGTATGTACAAGGCACTGTAAGTCAAATGAGAATCTCCACAGACATACTATGCATGAAAGACAATTTGATTAAGGATCTTTTAATTGAGAATAATTGGAGTGGTTAATCTGCTACAGACGTGACTGTTTTCACCTATCAAGATGGGAATAAAGAGAAAATCGTGTTCTGCTTTTTTTGGCGCCCTCATCACAACCTTGGCCGTGGCCTTCGCCTCCAGCTGACTCTCCCTCAAAAGTCAAAAGAGAAAAGGTGTGAAAGTCGGGTTTAACCTGGATCACAGTAAGCTCAGGTAGTTTTGCAGCTCAGGCAAAAAAAAAAATTATATAGGAAAAAAAAACGCTGCTTGGACGTAAAAATAAAAGCTCTGTGACGACAGAGACGAGGACGGACGACGGCCCCTGAACGCGTCACACCTGCTACGACCTCGCGTGACACCTCCGTCCAGCCGGGCCGCAATCTGTCCTGACCGCAGGCCTGCTCCCCCCCCTGCGTGTGTGTGTGTGTGAACATACACACACACACACAACCTCTGAAATCTCACCTGCAGAACACACGAGCTCATCTTTCTCTTCTATTCACCAGCATTTTTTTACTCCTTCCTCCTCCTCCTCCTCCTCCTCCTCCTCCTCCTCCTCCTCCTCTCACCCGCTCTGCTCTTCCCTCCCTCTCGGTCTTCTTTCATTCTCTTGGCTGCCAAGAACTTAATGACATCGCCGAGCTAACTGGTTGCCATGGAAACAGGCGCGCGATTGGTCAGCGGGGCTGAGGGAGAGTTCGGAGCGATGGTGGGTGGGGACGTGGAGTGCTTCGGGTGGGCGCTGGTCGGGGGGTGGAGGGTGGAGGGTGGAGGCTGGGGGTGGGGTGGGGCTGTTAATGCTTTCATCCATTTTCCCGTTATCTGTTAATTCTGTCTCTTGGCGGTTTGACACACGAGGTTCTCCGGCTGGGTTTTCGCTCTCTGGACGTCCGCAGAGGGACGTGCACGCAACCGTATCACGTACGGTATGAAGGGCACGGCTTACATGTGTGATCTCGACTGCAAGTTTTCTATTTTTACACTCCACGGTCTATAAATAGACAAAACAGGTGCAGGGGATGAAACAGCAAACGTCACAGTCACATTAAAGAAATCTGCCTTAAAAGATGGACACGAACACAAAAGAACGAGATGCTAATTCAAGCTTCAGACAAAAATATCCACCGGACATACGTTGGAGTGACGCTCCTACGAGATTTGTGAAGACAAAGTTTACATTCATTATGCGAAACCCTGGCGACCGCACCGGATTAAAATGTGATCAAAGTCTTTGTCTCTGCATCCAAAAGAGAAAGAAAGAGAAAAGAAAGCTGCGCCACAGCTCCGGTCACCTCATTAATATGCTGCCTCTGAGCGAGCCAAAACGACAAGTTCACTCACTGAAATCTCCTCAGCTCACGTCAACACCCCCCCCCCCCCCCACACACACACACACACACACGCACACAGACACACACACACACGCAGCCTTACCACAGACTGCGAGGGTCTGCCATCCTGGTTAAAGTGCCGTTCCACATATCCTGAGGACAGGAGGTGACTGTGGAGAGAGGAGAGACACGCTCAACATCTCGGACCTTATCCTTATCTCTCCATCTCTATCTGAAGAGTAATTGCTCATATTTACATATAATGTTAATAAATTCAAGTGGAACCTTGTGAAACACAAAAAAAAGGAAGAAAAAAGCAACAGTGCGTGTCTCTGCGTGTGCGTGGCCTTAGTGGCAACCCCCTCCCCATCTTCTCTGGCGTAACATAATAGAAGCACTAAGTGCATTTGCTTAAGTGCTGGGAAATGCTAATGAGAGCAGCTGCAGTAAATTAGGATCACCTACTGATACCATGTGTGTCTGCTGTGTGTGTGTGTGTGTGTGTGTGTGTGTGTGTGTGTGTGTGTGTGTGTGTGTGTGTGTGTGTGTGTGTGTGTGTGTGTGCGTGTGTGTGTGTGTGTGTGTGTAAAAGAAGGCGGATCTGATGTTTTTCCAGTGTGATACTGACTGGTTTAGCTCCAGGTCCAGAGTGAAGGTGTGTCCAAAGGCTTCCACTTGGAAACAGCTCTGGGCCAAGTGAACAGGCTGTAAATAAAACACACACACACACACACACACACACACACACACACACACACACACACACACACACACACACACGCAGTGAGCAACAGAGACAGATTTGACAGTTGATAAATTGGAGCATGACAACCCAATTGTGGCTGAGTGTCGCTGTGTAGAAAAAAAAAACAAACTGCAGAGTGATTTTGAAAAAAGTCTTATGAATTATTCAACGGAATCAATAGGGCGTGCGCTTTAAAGGCATCTGAGCAGCTGAAATATCGTGATTGATAAAGTCTCGATTGATCGACGTCGGCTGCCAGCGTTCGGGCGGGGCGGCACGCCGGAGAGTTATGGCAGTTTAAGAGCCAAGTGGAGTTTTGTGATCGAGATGGATGGAAAAAGAGGGGTCTGACAGAGGAGGAGGTGGAGGAAGACGAGGGGGAAGAAGAGAGGAAAACTTTACTGCTATTGTCTACAATTAACAACACTTTACCAATGTCCCTAATGAGCAGCTGCCAGAACTGAAGGAGATCAGACAGAGGAGCCAGGAGACAGACAGACAGACAGACAGACGGAGGGAGGGAGGGAAATTCACCACAGACCAAACAATGCGTCTCCTGGCTGTGCCAGCGTGGCTTTGATCTCAGTCTGGAGGGAACCAGGCTGCAGTGAATCACCGGGCTTTTACAACAACACACATCTCTGCTCAAGGGCTGCTCCCTGCAGACAGGCTGGACGACACACTTCCTACTCCTGTCTCAAAAGGCTGGAACACGCCGTCCATCAGGGCCCGTTGTACGGGAATGACACAGCTCGTGTCACAGTTTATCCGGGAGGCCGAAGAACCTGCTCCCACCACGATGTGAGAGCTTTTCCACTGGCTGGTTTTTGACTTTACAACAAAGCAAGAGGAATCTGCACCTACTGCATGACTGCAGCAGACAACTGTTTTCAGATGGTCTTTGAATCTGTTGATGATTTTCACTTAGTTATTCAGTTCATAAAATGACATATATACTGTGAATATTGTTGATACCTGATTCAAAAAGGCCAAGATAAGGTTCTTAAAGGTTTTTAATTTCACTGAACTGGACAGACCCCTTTCCCTCTATCTCAGAGTTTCTCAATCCTGTTCCTCTGGTACCACTGTCCTGCATGTTTTTGCACATTTCCTGCTCAAACACACATGATGGAAATGACCTGCCAATCATCAAACATCTACAGGAGCCTGACAATGAGCCACATATCTGAATCAGAGCAGGCAACATCTAAAACCTGCAGGACAGTGGTACTCCAGGCACAGGGTGGAGAAACACTGAACTATCTTGTGGTATGGTGTGATATAACCACCCTCAGACCATCAACAACCCCCAGAAGATCAGCCGAGACTTCCTCAGCCACTGGTGAAGCTGAATTGGACAGATCCTGACAGTTTTGAGGTTTTTTTTTCCCCCATCTGAAGCACTGTAGTTGTGACATTCCAAAGTGTTCGGTATATGAAGAAAAAACTGTTGGGAACACTGAGCGTCTTCATTAAAGGAGAGAAAGAAAAGAGAGGGAAGCTGAAGCAGAGAGGAGAACCTGGGGGGACAGAGTCTTTCTCCATAGCCACCCCCACCCTCTGGAACTCACTCCCCGAACACATCAGAGACTGTACAGACCGCCAAATCCCTTTAAAAAAAGCCCCTTTTCAGTCTACATTTAATGTCTAATTAACAGTCTAATTCCTGTTCTCTTGTTTTATTAGAAGTTATCCCATCATCTTTCCCTGTGTCCTGACTGACCCTGCATCTTGTTTTCTGCATGAACCTGAAACAGACCATTCACCTCCCGAACAGGACTGATTCAGTTTTCAAGCCTTTGTGAATGCTCAAAGCAGGATGAGGACGATTCACCCCATTTTCCACACACATTCACACTCTGAGTGTGCAGCATCAAGGGAAAGTTTAGGCTTTAGTATCTTCTGAATCAGGATCTTGCCCGGGGATCCTCTGACATATAGCAGGCTGCAGGGGCTGGGATGAAACCAGCGACCTTTTCATCAGTGCCCCTGAGCCACAGTTGCCCAGCTCGCTATACGGTCGTTTCAGGATCCTTTTATGATGAGCCTTTCATATTGCAACATATGACGCATCGATGCGTCAACATAGATGCTGTCGAGCCAAGATGGATACTGATCACCGGGTGTTCTCTCCTTCTCCCCGAACAACGTATAAACTCGTCTCACTGAGTGCTTCCAGATCTTAAAATTGGCTGCAACTTGAGAAATTCATGCGACGCATGGACCAATAATCAATATCCTGCGGCAGCGTATCAATGTCAGCCTGGAATCTTAAAATCAATCACTATCAAACGAGAACATTTCTAGCGCTCCATGTTTCTGCCAATTACGGATATTTTGGACATTTCTTTTGATATTTTGATGGAGGAAATACCACTCGGTCGGGGTCAGGAAAAGCTTGTGTTTTGACTAAAATATGCGGTTTAATTTGCTGCAAACATGGCTTGAACAGTTGCCTGCTGCTTGGCAGCTGTCACTCTGATACAACCCACTGCAGAAACACTGAGATTCTATAAAACACAGAGACGTAGCTCTCGAACGTACCCATGGTTTTCAGGGACGCACAATGCCAACATTTCTCTCCGCCGACTGGGCTGCCCGATACGGTTCAGTCTTTGTGCAAAAACATTGAAAAAAACAACGAAAAACAAAAAGCTCTTCCATCGTCTAATCTGCCATTGAGTGTCAGCTGAGAGCAGGAAAAAAAACTACCACCACGGTCACAACGATGAAACCCAAGCGGCGAGACTAGAGAAAAGAAATCGCTGCCTCACCTCTTCTCTTTTCGCGAAGTGACAGAATAGAAAGAAAGGGAGGAAGGAGGAAGCAAGGCGAGAGCTCGGCTCATCTCCCGCTGCTTCTAAATTTATGTCGTCCCTCATTTCTAGCCTCGTAAATATTTCAGCAAACAAAACACAGCAGGGCGAGATAAGTGCGCGCGGCTGAAACAAGGGCTTCTGAACCCTCGTCCACTTGAGCGCCGTCATTTATCCGGCATGAGTGGGTATTACATTAACGGTCGTTGTTTTCTCTTCCTGTCGTGCTATTGGATGGGACAGTTTCTCCTCCAGGGGCCAACGACGCTCCTCTCAGCTATAGCCTTCAAACACGTGACTTGTGTGTAAGAGAGTGTGCGTGTGTGTGTGTGTTTAAGGAGCTTAATGGTCTCTCTTGTAAGTAGTTATGTGAATTACATCATATCAGGGTGATTCGGAGGGGTGGGGAGGCGGGTTGGGGGGGTGGGGGGGGCCTAGATGAGGAGCGCTCAAGCCTCTTGGACCATGCAGTACTTCTCACACGGGCTTGTTTCATAATTAATGGGGATGCACTTGAACACACCATTGAATAATGAAGTAGTCAGGGGCCCGGCACGGCAGCTGGATGATCTGGAGGAGCTGAGCTCTGTCGGGATGTGAGATTTGGGCCACTACAAACACACACACACACTCACACACAAACACACACACACAGTTTCAAACAGCCCAGACTCTGAAGGTTTTGGTGTCAAAACAAGGCCAAATGCAGGAATGTGCGTAAGTCTTGTCTGTCTTCTCTGGTTTTCGTCCGGCTGGTGTTGCTTGGCTGCGGAACGATTGGACGAATGTTTCAGCACCTAACTGGGTCAAAATCAGCAGGAGCGGCAACTGCTGCAAAGATATCACCCTGCACTGTCATCCCTGTGTAGCAGGAGCAGCAGAGAGCTGAGAACTGCCCTGCTACAGGCACACAGAGCAGTCATAGCAGAATAACAGTCCTGTCACACCCATGCATGCCCACACACAGTACCTGCAAAAAGTGGATCTTCCACAGAGAGGATGCGTGAGGCTTAGAAGCCAGTCGGTGATATTAAGATGAGGATTTTGACCCAGAAAAGGAATCTCAGGTAATATGTGTCCATCAGCAGAATAACAGTCACGCCCATTTATGCACACACACACACACACTTCTGACAATAATGGATCTTCTACAGTGAGGATGCATGAAAAATTGGCTTAAAAGCCAGATGCTGACGTTAAGCCGAGGATCTTAGCCCAGAAAGAGAATCTCAGGTAATACGTGAGACAAGAATGAATCCCCAGATTTAATAATGCTCCGTGACACATTCTCCAAATGGGAGATTCCTGAAGGAATTCCTTATCAAGGACTCCTGGGTTTTTCCTGCTTTACCAAATTAAGAGCCGAGAACAGAGAGATCCAGTGTGAAAATAACCCACGCTGGGGGTGTTTGAGTGAAGGATGGAGGGCGGAGGGGTGTGTGTGTGTGTGCATGTGTGTGTGTGCGCGTGTGTGTGTGTGTGTGTGTGGTTAGTTAGAACTCACTGAGGCGTCTCTGGAGCTGTTCTTCACCCTGGTATCCAGGCGGTCGTGAGCCATCTCCTCCTCCGACTCGATCTGCTGCACCAGCCTCTTGGGGTACGTGACCTCAGAGGCACCGTCCTGCAGCCCCTTCGGGATGAACCAGCTCCACACGCCTCCATCCTGCACCGGGCTCCTGTCCACACCTGAGGGAGCAGGAAGAGGAGGAGGAGGTGGGGGAGGGAGGCACAGCAGGGAACACTTAGTGTGAGGGAGGTAGGGAGGGAAGGGAGGCTCCTGGGTGCTGCCTAAAGTGCACCTGGGAGCCCAGTAGTAGGCAAAGCAGATGTAAAGCAATATATTTTTAATAAGGTATGGTGACCTAATTTATCACAATGACCAGATGACAGTTTTTTATCAGCAGCTGCAACCCAGAGGATGTTGTTAGACCTTTATGGTGAATAACAACACTGATACAATATATATAGGAATAACAACACCTATACAATGGTTTAGTCTCTATAGAAGGAGCAGAGGGTTGGTGTGTCTTCACATCTCATCATTGAACACATTACATGCATGACTGACATGTTGCATGATGTGTACTGGGCAGAACATGGGATGAAGGGATGGGATGGGAAGGGTGGTGTTGGGGTCTGGGATGTGAATGTGTTGATGCAGCAAATCTGCTGCAGCCTGGCACCTACATCCCAGCAACAACACAGGGGACGAGAAGAAAATGTGGATGCAAAGCGAAAGAGGAAAAGGTTGCTGCTCTCCATCCTCCATCCAGCACCCCCACCCACTCTCTCTCTCACTCTCTCTCCATCCTTGTCTCTCTTACCTGAGACTGCAAGCCTCTCGCCCACTGCAGCAAAGACCATGAAGCACCACACGGCCCGCATGATCTTCACATATTCCCCCGGATTTTACAGCATCGAGAGCCGCCGAATGTCACGAAGCCCGAGCGACGGTGGAGGAGGAAGAGGAGGAGGGAGGAGGTGGAGGAGGAGGAGCAGGGAGGAGGTGGACGAGGAGGAGGAGGAGGCAGGAGCGCAAAAACCCGCACAGCAGAAATGATGGCGAAGCTCGGATCTGCTAAACATCTGATGATGCGCGTCCTCTCATCTCCCTCTCTCTCTCTCTCTCTCTCTCTCTCTCTCTCCCTCTCTCTCTCTCTCTCTCTCACCCTACCGGAGTGATAGATAATGAAACCTAACCCGCAGGCCCGTGATGGAGATGATCGATAAGGAAGCTGGAAGGCGATCGGCGGAGGAAACAGCGGAGCAGGATGTAGGTGTAGGATGATCGCCTCTCTGTACGTGTGCGCGTGTGCGTGTGTGTGGATCTGCGGTATGCGGAAACGCAGGGATGTGAGGGGAGGAAAAGAGAGGAGAGAGGAGAGGGTCTGCGGTGAGGAGGACACGTGGGGCCGTGGTACCCTCCCTCATCCCGAGCATCCTCCTCCTCCTCCTCCTCTCTCCTCCCGTTGCCATGCAGCAGCAGGCAGCAGAGGATGCGACAGCACCGGCCAGAGGAAAAGCCTTACAAGAGATCAGGGTTCAACCCTCTCCCTATATACTGTATATATCTATGTATTCTGCAATTGTTCAATACACAGGTATGAATTACCAAACACTGTCCTCATTCTCCCTCCTCCCACTGCTGTCTCCTCTCGTCCTCTTGAGTATAGCTTCAACTTCTTTAGAGCCTCAGATCTATCTATCTATCTATCTATCTATCTATCTATCTATCTATCTATCTATCTATCTATCTATCTATCTATCTATCTATCTATCTATCTATCTATCTATCTATCTATCTATCTATCTATCTATCTATCTATCTATCTATCTATCTATCTATCTATCTATCTATCTATCTATCCATCCATCCATCCATCCATCCATCCATCCATCCATCCATCCATCCATCCATCTATCTATCTATCTATCTATCTATCTATCTTTCTATCTATCTATCCATCTATCTATCTATCCATCTATCTATCTATCACACTGTGCAGTACTGTGGAGGCGTTCCCCTCCATCCTCAAGAAGATGCTGAAGAACCAGTTCTTCTGAGAGCATCTCCTCTCCTAATTTGCACTTCCTACCTTCTTCTCACCCTTCTTATCTCATCCACAGTAGTGCTTAAACTCTGCACCTGTGCTCTTACATCTAGACTCTTAAATGTAGCCATTTTGCACTTTTAACCAAAGAGTGTTACATAAAAAAAAATCCAGGCTACATTATAAAAGAAACGATGGTGTAGCAATAATACCACTCTGTACTCTTCAGACTATCAAGAGATGAGAGTGCAGTGGTGTGAGTATGAGTAAAAGTGAGTTCTATGCCCTAGAAGTATATTTATATTATACTAAGTACAGGTCAGAGTCAGTATTGACTGTGATGTCATCAATCAGTGCAGCAGAAGAGTAGAAAGAGTTGAGTGATGTCCAGTCAATGCATTTTTCTACTTGTGAGTGCACCAGTCTACATGTGAAATATGTGACATCAATAAAGTACATATATCTATCTAAATAGACTATTTGAAGTAGGAAGACATATATCTAAATAGAAAGACAATCACACTGGGTTTACTGAAAGTCAGGATTACTGTGTAGGGCAACAGTTGCTAATGATCTGATGTTATTAACCTGAAAGTGCAGCCCTAAAAAACCTGTTTGATGATCAACATGAAGTGTTTTCCCTCATCGAAGGCAGTGGTGTGACTTGCAGTTCCTCTCATTGGAAGCAATGGAGTGGAAACATTTCTCTCACTTGATGATTTAATGTTAGGTTTTGAAGCAGGCCAGGTCTTCCATTAGGACCTTTCATAACATTTTAGCACTGAAAAAGATGTGGTATTTAGCAGACATTCATTCGTTGTAGAAAATATTGTACATATGCCTGTACAAATGAGAGAAATATACTCCTCTTTAAGCATATTACAGCGCAGGTACGCTGACATATTATTGTTGAGATTCAGCCAAACGTGACAGCTATATGATCTATGGAATTCACTCTAGAAGACATGATGTAGGCAGACGATCGATTCTCCTCTCATTGGGAACAACACAGATAAATCAAAGCCCTAAAGTGGAGCAGTGCAGAGCTGGGAGCAGCTGCTCTCTCAGCCCCGTGACCTGTGAGGTTATCTTCCTTGCTGCAGTGAAGTGTTCCCGCAGCCCTCCTTCCGACACATCCCACTAATGGAGGCACATTGTGCACTGACAGCCCCCTCTGAATATTTCATCCCCCCCCACCCTCCCCTTTTGAGACGAACAGGGAGCAGGAGATGGAAGGAGCAGGGAGGGAGTGCGACGTCCAGAGCCAGATCGGAGCCCGTCCTGTCCTTCCTCCAACCAAAAAAAGAAAAAGAAAAGAGAAATTGAGGCTGACATGAAAGTGGACACAAATTTAGAAATGAGCCAGCTTCCTGTTTTAATCGAAAACCTCCACCATCCTTCACTGCCGGTTTCACTTGATAAACGTGCAGCGGGATGACGGCTGATCACAGGGTGCTGATGCAGTTAGACATTCAGAAGTGGCTCAGCCGGATAATAAAAGTTACTGTCAGGACTGCAGGCACTTTGCTGGCTTCGGTTCGTCTGGATATTTAAGTTATTAGATTCTGAATTCCAGAATTCAGAATCTATAAGAGTGCCTCCTTTGATCCATCAACTTTCTAAAAGTCAGAACACCTCCTCAGATTGTTTTCCACAGATAAAACCCTGATTAACTACAAGTAATCACCCAATTATCCCAGATATGTATCATTGAATAAGATAAAATAAATAAGAAATATATAAATTAAATAAATATCAGCTAAATGCTGCAGTCAGACAGACACAAACACTAATGATTCACTTTCGTGTGTGGATGCACAGATTGAGCTTCATGTTATAACTAAAACTGCATACACCTTACTAATACCTCTGCATGCAAATGGACTCTGAGTTGGTCAGAGATCAATTGCAGATTGATCAGAAATTCATTATTCCTAAAATAACAGTGTTGCCCGACTGTGGGAACTCTTTTGTTAGGAGCATCTTCAGCCTCGAACAGTTTTTTGTTTGCATCATCAAACGCGTTTAACATCATTTGAGCTCCATATTTCTGGCCTGTATGATCCAGAGCCAGTGATGTGGCAGGATGGACCTCAGGAACAGCAGAATAAAGGATAACAGCGCCCCCTCTTGCTCAGACTGCTGCATCACAATAAATAATGACATCTGAATCCTTTTAGCAAGTTCATCCATCCTTTTTTGTTGAATGATTACATGTAAATGTATATGAAACAAGATGGTCTAACGATAAGTTTTGGAGCAAGTCAGGCACAGAGCGGTTCTGGGCATGAATTACAGCGTTTTAAGACTGAAAATCATTAGTTTTGAACAAACATTCGGCCCCTCAAGATATTAATAATGTGACTAAATGGCACAGCACTCTAATGAAACCATATCTCAGTGGACACACACTAATACTAACATGATTAACATGACAGGTGTGATGCATTTGAGCATTAAGGACACATAGTTGGTTTAAGATGAAATTAGTTGGTTTACTCTTTTTGGCAAGTATCAAGTAATGAGCAAAAACATAAATTTATTGTAAATATTCCTTTAAGAATGCAACAAAATGAACAATAACACATGCAAATGTAACCTGCTGTCCCTGTTTAACACTGACAGGCTGTCGAACACGTCTGCACATCCCTGTTTGACCTTTGCAACACACACACACCTGATCTAGGTTCGGTTAATTAGACTGGGCCTCGGTGACCAGATGCAGCCAATTAACCTAATCAAACTGCTTCAGGAGGGGCTATAAGAGGCAGCAGCATTTCCAGCCAAGGATTTCAGGATAACATTGTGTCTGCAGCCATATCTGAGGGAAGATGAACGGTTTACGTGTGAAACAGCCCGGCACTGGCGTTGGTTCAGCTCCGGTGTCACAGCTCTTCAACTGTACCCGCGCAGACTGTGGAATGACCTTCACCAGGAAGTGGAAGCTGCAGGAGCATGAGGCCATGCACGCTGGGGTGGTGAGGACAGGATCCAGTTCAGACTGTTGATTTTGAGGCAGAATCCTGAAGGTTGTAGCTGTCTGAAGGTTTAAAAAACCCTTATAATAAAGTTAACATCTGAGTAAATTTGTATGTTTTGTCTCCCGTTTAGGATTCCCTTCAATTACAGCTAAGGAAATTAATTTCCTCTTATTCAAACAGGCATTTTAAGTGACATTTTAACCTGTGCACAGTCCAGGTCTCCAGGTCTTTAATCATGCATGTGAAATGTAATTCTCTCCACAGCGTCCGTGTAAGTGCAAGATGGAGGGCTGCACTCGTTCTTTCACCAGGAGGTCTCACCTGATCCGCCACATTCTGCAGCACGGAGGCTTGAAGAAGTACATGTAAGTCACAAATTCTTTTAGTGTTTTAAAAAGAAAAGGGCCACCTTCTGACTTTATTTTTCTGCAGATGCAAGATCTTCGACTGCAAGAAACGTTTCATGGACGCGGGAAAACTGAAGAGACACGTGCGTTACAGCCACGGGAACAAAGCCAAGTATTTCAAGGTTTGTATGTTGTGTTCACTGAATTTCAGGAGATGGCGCCAAAACGCCATGTTGGATTTTGGGGCACATTCAGGAAGTTGCTACTCTGAGTTTTAATAGTCACTTAAACCTTTTGGATATCCTCTCCTTCTCAGTGTGTCCTGCCAAACTGCTCCATGACCTTCAAAAAGCGCAGACAGTTCAAGCTGCACCTGCAGGAGCACGACCTGCCAGTCGGCTTCAAGTACGTCTGTGAAATCCTGCTGTGTAAAACTCCCAGCTCTGCAGCTTTGTCCCGAGTTAATGAAATGCCTGAGAGCAGATTCAGATCAGTCTGTCAGCCTCTGCCACGTTAATGAATCAGATCTTTTGATGCCTGGAGTGCAGGCTGTACCGGGAGACAAATCTGTGGTTGCAGACTGAGTGGGCGTGGCCCAGTGACATTTATTTTTACCTCCGCCTGTTCCCGGTGGGGTGCTCATTGTAGGTGTTCAAAGAGCGGATGTGGTGCCATGTTCGACTCCCATATTGCTCGCAAAGCCCATGAGAAGAAGCATGCAGGTGAGTCTATTTCAGTCCTAGTTGGGGGTCCTTTCATCTTCCCTCCCTGTAAAATTCCTTCATTAAAGGGGATTGGGGCTACAATTTGCATTTAACTTTTTGGTTCAGGACAAAATTGCATGCATGGAATGTGGCTTCAAAGCGATGAACCTTTGATTTCCTGATTCATACTGGTCTGTTTGGTTCCTGCAGGTTACCGCTGCATTCATGCCGAGTGCAAGGTGGTTATGCACACCTGGGGCAAACTTCAGAAGCACATGGCCAAACATCCAGGTACATGTGTTGCAATGATACGTTTCAAACTCCCCACCCAAAAAAAATCACATTTTAACTAGTTTCTCAATTTCGTTGACCATGTTGCAGCCACTTTCACATGTCCAGTGTGTCGGAAGGTGTTCAAGAAAGCAGAGTCTCTCCGTAAACACAAACGCACCCATGCTTTCCATAAGCCAGTGCTGGTCTGTCCCATGGAGGAGTGCAACGCCTACTTCTCCTCAACCTTCAACCTGCAGAGCCACATCCGCAAGGTGCACCTGAAGCTGTTCAAACACAAGTGCTCCTTCCCCGACTGCACTCGAGAATTTGCCATGCGGGTGAGTGACAAACCTGCAGGTTCTCAGGTCTTAGAATTCAAAGACTTGGGATGTTTCTACTCTGACTTACAATCCCAACTTCCTTCCCCTTCTCCCATAGGAAAGTTTGACCAGACACCTGCTCAAACATGACTCCAGTGCCACCCTCCAGAAGGTCGGATGAGGACACTATCTCAGCATTGAAGTGTTGAAAGATGACTAAAAGGAGTGAGCGTTACGATGCTGTTTGTCTTCCAACAGAAACGTAAGCGCTACAAGAAGACCTGGCAGAAGCGTCTGGAGCAGCACAACCGGCCCCTGGTGGAGGAAGACCTGAGTCGTCTGTTTGACCTGCGCATGCGTATGCCCCGCCGGGTCAAAGTGGAAACCAACCTCTCCGGCCTCTTCAACGAACGCAAGATCCCTCATTTCACCGACCCGGAAGTCAACCTGCGCAGTCTCTTCAGCATCAAGAGGCGGCAGGTGGAGCAGATGCCTCAGGTCGCACCACTAAAGGGTTGAATTGTCCTGACATTTGCGCAGGTTCTGTTTAGTTTGAGAAATGTAGAAATTGGGTCCTCTTTATGTTGAACTTCTGATGAATATTTTAATTTTGATGCATTGAGGATATCAGGATTGTGAGAACGATTGTATTTAAGTTGACAGTCAAAAGTTTTGAAATGTTAATTTTGAGAACTGGACACTTGGTTGACCCAATAAAATGAGTTGGTTTTTGGCACAAAGCAACCTTGTGTGTTTCATCTTTTAATCCGAGGACTATGGGGCACCTGCCGGACACTGTTCAGCTCAAAACTAAGATTTGTTTGATCAGCTCGGTTTTAATTGCAGCGGATGGGGCATCTAATTGTTCGCACACAACCAGCTGTTCTCCCTCTGAATCTTTTTTTTTTTTTTGGTATTTGACATTTGAACGCAGTGGAGCTCATTAAACATGAACAAAGGACTGCAGATGAGTAATGGCTGAGTCACAGTTAACATGTCACTTCGGGGGCGGCTGGGTCTCTGAATGTGAAGCAGATGAATATCACGTCAGCTTGAGCTGTAGCAGTTTAGATTTTAGCATCCTGAACGCTTTTAATTTAGGAACGATGCGAGTGTGAAATGTGAGCAGATAGGAGACCAAAAGCCATGTTTCATGTTTTCTAATGATTCTAGATGTGAGGATGCTCATTAAGCCAGAACATGAAAGATGAGGCCTTGAACATCGTGCAGTAGCTTGGAGGCCGTGCTCACCGGCAATTTAATTCTGTCAGGAATTGCAATTATTTAAGACAGGTGGCAAATTGTATGTTTTCCTACCAAGCTCAAGGCAACATCTTTCACACCAAGGTGCTCATTGTTTTCAGCGACGCTGCTCAATGAGAGGCTGCAAAAATCAGATGCTGGAGCCACGTTTCTGGAGCCTTTGTCAGAAACTGGTAATTTATTCAAACACTACATACAGGTTTTTTGCTTTGAGTAATTGCTGCAGCTTTACTGCAAGTAAAACTGGAGCAGTCACATTTTCCACCATTTGGCTCTGGGTTTTAAAAAATACATTAACCGAAGCCTTGGTATTAAAAATGACAGATTTGTAATTGTTTGGACTCGCATTTGCCTCTGTACGAAATGGTAAAAGATGCTTTAAAATCGTAGGTCGGCAGAATGCAAAATGTTTCTTTTTGCTTCAAGGGTTCAATTTAATGTCTCCTTTTTTGTTAAACAGTTCATTTTTTCCTTCCGGTCCATCGGAGCGAGGCGGAGTACATTTCAAATCTTGAGCAAAGCTCTGCCACGGCTTGTCACTTTGAGTTCGGATAGTATCTCCACTGCTGTTTTTCTTTGCTCCGCTGAAGGTCATCCTCTTGGCTTCGCAGCCTCGGGCTTTCCTTCCCTTTTTTTTCCAGCCTACCGCCCAGCCTCGCTCGGTCCCATACGTTAACCCACAGGCACAGCCCTGCAGGCGTCCTCCTCCATGTGGGCTGCACACGACCTCGACAACAGAAACACATGAGAGTGCTGATGGTGCCCGTTACCTCCGTAATTATCCTGTGTAGTTTTCCTTCATTCCTGTGTTAAATGTCATTTGCCGAGCGTAGATAAAAGCATCAATCAGCTGCCGAGTGCCTCTTAAGAGGCCGATATTGCTTTGGATGTGTACCCGGGCTTTCAAAGTCTGCTCGTCTGCGCCGAGCGGGAGTCTGAGAGGACGGCCTTGTTTCTATGGCGACGCAACGCGCTAAACGAGGTTTTCTTAAATCTGTGCCCCGTCTCGCGTCTCTCTCGAGCAAACGAGGCGGCCTGCGCTCGCAGGTGCCGAGCAGGTGTGTGGAAAGCACTCGAGCGATTAGTTGTTCCTTGTCGACTGCAGAGTTGATAATTGTTTGAGTCCCACCCGGGGAGACGCTGGCTACGCCGTCTCCCTGTGCACGGTTCAACCACGACCTCACAGCCGCTCTGTGGAAAGGTCACGCCAATTATCCACAAGGTGAACTTGACCTTTGTTGTTATTTGTGCAACGTGTGCATGACAGAAGAGGTGAACTCACAATGATATCACAGACACACCACACTCGTGTCTAGATGTCTGATTAGCACCAAGGAAGTAATAGGTGTATACTCAATATTTTTATTAGTGTGTATAATAAAGTTTCTAGCCTCTAACGGAGTAGGCCTCCAGTCCATCACAGGCACCACACACACACCAGTGACTCACACCTTGGAGCAGCAGACTCTCACAGTCTCCTAATGACCTGAACATGCATGTTTTTGGACTGTGAGGAAACCAGAGGAACCTGGAGAAAAAAAGACGCAGATTCAAACTGGCAACTCTGAGGCACAGAGACAGCACATAGCAAGTAAAGATAAATTAATCAGTAGATACCAACTAATTACTGACTGATCTGGCAATGTATGTGAAAGTTTCCCATGCCATAGCCCTTTGATTTTAACTCAATTCCATTATAGAAAGAGACAGAAAAATGGGCAGGTAGGTGGATAGATAAACAGATAATCATCAGTAATATCTGAATCATTGTCACTTCAGATTAATTTACCTGTTTGCAACCAATAAATATTAAACACATTTACATCATTTTCTCCATCTTGCAGCTCCAATCAGAAAAAATCAAATGTAGGTAGAAAACTGTGGGTCATTTTTACATTTCTAATCTATTCGATGCGTCATGAGCCGTTTATAGGAGTGGGACAGCAGTTTGACAGGTCCGCAGGCCCGTCGATGTTCCCTGCATATCAACAGTGATAACATCTGTGCCGTCCGCCTCTAAAACCGAGCTTTATCCACACTTTGTGACTCAGACCGCGAGTGACGGCTTCATTTACATAAACCTTACGAATGCGGCTCAAGTTGTGGATATAAATGGACAAAAATGGAGCAAAAGAGCACGGGTAAAACATCTCCATCAACTTGATCCCGCTGTGCATCATTTTCTAAGCCCGTCGATATGACTGCCACGACCGGCGGTAACGAGTGCTCGCTGAGTGGCTCGGCAGGCAGCGAAATGAGTCAATTAATGTCTCAACTGCGATAAATGGCAGCACTTTTTGTTTTTTCACATCACAACAAGTAGCAACTGTGTCGTCGCACTGCTTTCATACAGTAGGGGCTCTTGAAGACACAGCGCAGATGGCGAGTGCTGGGAGCGGTCCAAATATATAAAACATCGCATTGTGTCCTATTTCGAGACGATTTCGAACAAATGGACAAAAATAGCCGCATCAGTCTGTGTAAGAACAGTTGCTAGATGTCCTCAAAAATCCTGTGTATCGATGCCAAGAGAACAAACAGACAAACAGGAGGACATATTTGATTACTCCATTTGCAGGAAAGCAGATGATTCATCGTAGTAGCATCAAAATAAACACCACCTAAACCCACTACAACTGTAGCTATTTTTGGGTTAATTTCTGAAGAAGCTTGTGCTGTTTCTGTTATTTCCACACAGGAGACAGTTTTCCTAATTTGACTCGTAACCCACATCTCTCTTTTTGCAGTCTTATTCACAGGACATACAGGGAAGTAACAGGCAGTCGCAGAAGGAGAAAAACTGTGCCTCAGAAAATCCCGAAACAAGGAGATGAATCGAAGTAGGTTAGCCATACAGCCGTCATACCCTGATTTAGCCTCCTCCATCCAGAATAGATGACCCAAAACCTCCCCTCCTCTCCCTTTTACTCCCTTTTCCCGTGGCCCTGTTTGAAGGGAGCTCGAACATAACTACATCACTGCTAAACTGGCAGGATTAACAAAACGAGTGTAAGACAAGGAGCCCCGTGCCCAGGTGGAGACGTGCCCTGCTACTCCACCTGCATCACAGTGTGGCACTGCAGCTCTACGACAGATTACACACACACACACACACACACACACACACACAGAGGCTGGAAGGATGGAGCCAGAAACCTGTGCCACTTACTACTGGGCATGCAACTGTAAAAGGAAACGTCATGTGAATCATCAACAAAGAGTGAAAATCCTTAAGTAGTTCTGCCTTGAAAACAGTCAAAAGCTTCATTCACTCGATGCTAGACGATGGATTTAGTTTCATTTACGAGAAAAATAAAAAGATGAGACAACCTCTCAGCTCTCCGAGACTCGCTATTGAGGCATGGTGGTCTTTGTCCACATGCCTGCAGCAGGATCATGGCGATAATGTGGAAACGGATGAGTATTTATTATGTTAACATGCCAGCGTGTTCTTATCTCCTCCACGGAACGAGCGAATGCTGCGGCTGACGGGGGACGTCGTTAGTTCCCAGCTGTCAGACGGGTGGAAATCTGGACCCGATAAAAGCAGCAGAACCGCCGAGATAATTCCAAATCATCCCGAGGGGCTCGCGAACGTAACTGCGTGACTCGTCGCCATCCCAAAAGCTCCTGTGATGTTTTAATCTCCAGCCAAATGTGATGGACCATGACAAGCCGTGGGCCGGGCCGGCTGCAGAAATAAAGTGGAGATAAAGCAGGAAATTTCATCTGTTAACCTCCGACACTTCAACACGCAGATGAGACACCTGGGGTCTGGATTTATTTGAGCGGTGAAATGAATCGGTCAAATGTCAACAGCGGCATTTTGTTCCACCTGTTGCATTATTCCATAAGGGACGCGCGTCGCTATGTCTATAAGGCCTATGGACAAAATGAAATGCATGTGTCCGCTCAAGCAATTTCCTGCAAACTCACTCCTCCAGACTCTCCTCCAGGTGATTTCATAATCCTTCATGAATGTTTAAAGAGTCTGGAGGAGAGAGTTTTGCAACAACACAATGGGAAAATGAGCAAAATAAAAAAGCTGGATGCAGACTTTATGCAGCCATACATGGTGGCAGAGTTTATCTCTGTTTATGCTCGCAAAAATTTGCCCTCAGAAACTGTTTTTCTTTCTTTTTCTTCTTGCAGGAGAAGGAAACTGGAGCAGGTGCAGCCTTGGCCGGGAGGTTGAAAGTCATCCAAAAAGGCGTAGATTGATGGTGTTTGTTTTAAGACTCCTTTGGCGTCGTGTCTGGAGCTGTTAATTCAGAGGACAGGGGGAGAAGATATGAGGTACCTCTGTGGGAACAATGACTATTCTGTCAGGTACGTTCGCTCTACGGGCACAGACGTAGATCCTGTTCCTCCTCTCCGGGATATAAAAAAAAATAAAAGTGTCCCTCTGTGACCTCCCGTCACGAGTGGGCTGTTTATCATCTTTCCTCGATCATTAAACCATGTCACATCGTACATCAAAGCGCTCCTTTGCCTCTCTGCTGTTTGCCTTCGCGGTCTCTCTTTGTCTTCTGCCGGGGGTAATTTTCATGGCAAAATATTCACTTGCAAATACCCCCCCCACACCCCCCCCCCCCACCCCCCTCGCTTTGTCTGCGTCTGCAATTTGTAATCCATGCACTTTTCCTTTCGCTGTCCTAATGAAAAATTGGGCAAACATGACTTCATGAGGAGGGCATAATAAGACGGAGCATCATTTCTTTGTCTCAGCCACAGATAGTGGCAGGTTTTTTTCTTTTTTCCCCCAGCATGACAAATCGCTTTATGTCTTGGTATGGCGTAGATTAGCATGCTGCGCGTAGCTTCGCAGCTTCAGATTAAAGCGTCTCGGAGTCGCAGCAAGTCGCACGTGCCCGGGTTTGAGAATGGAACTGATGATGCAGGTTCAGAAATCCCACATTGTTCCTCCACGGTGACAGGGATTTGCATAATACAGATTGGAATCGGTAAAAAAAAAAAGCGAATAAAAAACAGTGTCTCTCACACTGAGGCTCTGACGCGATCCGTCTGGGCAGACTATCAGTCATTCTGATCAGATCAGATGCGATTTTCTCCGCCTGACACGAGACTAGATAACCGCTGACAATTTGGACTTGATTGCGCTTCCTTTTGTTGACACCCAACATCAAAACATCCAACGCCGTCCCTGTTTCCTCCCGTTCGCCGCTGCGTCAATCGAACTTCCGATGAGCCGCGTCATTCATTAAAAGTGGCGCTGAGCGAGCAATCACAGCCACGCAGACATCTTGTTTTACAGGCTCTTGTTTTTCCGACGCAACCATCTATCAAAGGAGTCAAATCGTGAGACTGATGAAATTGATACACATACACACACACACACCTCTCTATCTCCTGGCTTTATTAATTTTCCATTAGCGGAGGTGACGTGTCCCTCCGTGTTTGCCCGCCTCCGTCCTGAGACGTGCAGAGACGTGCAGCGGGTCAGCGATTGATCTTAACCAGCTGTTTAAGCCTCGTAAAGGAAAACGCAGCAGGCAGGCCCGGCTTTCAATTAGCAGCCATGTAATCCTGAATGATTAGTTCACATGAGCTCAGCAGCACGAGAGACGTGTCACAGTGACGTGAGCCGGCCGGCCCCGGAGAAGTCTGCTCTCTATGCAGTTGTGGATGAAAGAAATTTTTATTGATTCCTTTGGGGAAATTGAGTCATGGAGGCCGCGAAAGCAATTCAGCGGGGATCAGATGAAGCGGAAACGAAGCGCAGAGCGTGAATACAAAAGAATTCGAGACGAGATAGCAACCGTTGGAAAGTTGTAGGATTAAAGACTTCATCGTCAGATTGTAGTTTCGCTCCCGAGGTTCAGGCCTACAATGTGAGGAAGTTATGGTAAATCCTGCTTTGGACAGAGCTCAGAAGGAAACTTTACACAGAGAAGCTCCAAATATTTCATGCCCGAAATAAGTAGTCAATAAATCTCCACTTATACACAGGCTCCGCTTTTCAGACTACATCCATCTCTTATGTACAGTTTATGGTCTGTCCCAGAGGATCGAGTCCAGGGCACTGAAATGTGGATTTTTCCACAGCCACCTGTTGCTCTTGTGACTGCTGCCCTGTTTTTGTCTCTATAGTCCTTCCTTTGCTTCTTTAGCTGCTGTTTCATCATGTCCCTAAGTCTTAAAAAAGAGCTTGTTTTCTTTGGTCTGAATAACCCAGCCCCCAACCTCTGACATCAATTCTCATGAGCACTTTCTTTTTGTTTGTTCCAGTAAAACAGCAACACGGTATGGCTTTTCACGGCAACATGTGTACTGAGACTTTTTTCCCCATATTTTCTTTCTTTTTTTTATTGGGATAAGCTTTAATGCACAGACATGAAAGCAATCAGACCAATCTTCCTAAATCTCATCAGTTATACGAAATAGAGTATTTCCTCAAGTATTTAATGATTAGTTTAATCCTCTGGTGGCATTTCCCTCCGACCAAAGTGCTCTGATGCATTTATTGAAAAGGATATATCGCTAGCTTTGATTGTGTGTTTGTGTGTGTGTGTGTGTGTGTGTGTGTGGGTGTGCGAGTGTGCGTGAAACACTGAGCAGTGCTCCGTGTTCATCTTTTCCTCCAGCGCCCAGACTCTCACTGTTTCATCTCATCGATGCGGTGACTAAAGTAAAGGTCAGCCGTGTAGAGAGAAGGATGACGTGAGGTGTTCACTATAACAGCTCATCTGTGTGCGAGTCTGTGTGTGTGTGTGTGTGTGCATGTGTGTAGATCCTCGCCAATAGCGATGCCGCTGTCTGCTGCTCAGAGAAAGAAATAAAGAGAGAGAGAGAGGGAGGGAGGGAGAGGCTGGAAAAGCTCATGTTTCATTAATAAAGCATATGCAGTGCATCTGTGTGTGTGTGTGTGTGTGGGGGGGGGGGGGGGGGGGAGGGGATGCAGGGTCACAGTTGGCTTTAATTAGAGGGAGGATGCTTTAAACAAATGTAGGGCAATCAGGGAGGAGCGCGTGCGTCCGTGTTTGTCTACCTGTAATCAGGGGCGGGTGAGTGGCGCTCCGCTGACTCTGATGAGTCAGTGATCCGCTCCAAACGTCGCTCATCGTTGGTTCTGATCGGATCAGTACCACGTCCCCCCGTGTCTTACTGGCCTCAGAGGAGGGGCCGAGCAAGACGTCAACACCTATCACCATGTTGGGTCTGACCTCTGACTCTGGAGTGAACGACCTACCTGACACCTGTGTATCTGCCGGCCCCAACCTCTCTCTCCCTCTCTCTCTCCCTCTCTCTCTCCCTCTCTCTCTCTCTCTCTCTCTCTACTCCCAGTGTTTGCTGTCGATAACAGCAGGCTGCACATACACGACAGGAGGCGACTGGAGACTCATTAGGAGCAGGAGCAACCTCTGGAATAGACACCGAATACATGGTCAGACATTGAAAGTGACGACTAAAGTCGAATGGAGCATTTATGCTTGTTTTCTTGTGAACACTGGTTGCATCATTTTACTTTACAGTCCTTTTACAATCCTGATTTTAGGAATGGTTACACTGCAGTTCTGTCTGAACAGTGACCGGCTGTCTCGCCTTGATCACGTGACTTCACGTTCCTCGCTGAACAACAGTGCTCAGTAACTTTTTCCCGCTCGAGATGTAACTGGAGCAATACAGATATGGAGCACGAACACATTGTCAGAGGAGGAATCAGATATTGACAATTCACCAGAAACTTTGCAGAGCTGCTGTCTACGTGCCTTTATTTGCCAGTGTAATAAGCCAGGTGTCTGCATGCAAGCTATACTGAAGGTAGGGGTCGGTATGGTTTGCCTTTCCCTTGGATGTTATGTCAGATTCATTGATAATCCAAAATCACAAATTTATATATGTTTAAGGATGTGATGAAGTTTTGACTGTTTGCTTTATATCTTGTCTCCTTTTTTTTGGTTTCTTCATTTCTATTCCACATAAGTACAACAAATGACATTTACTAAAGGTCTCTGACCTCTACCTGAGCCGTAGATAGGTGCACTTAGGAATCTGAAACAGGTCGTGAGAAGAAAATGAATACAAAACCTACAGTAAGTAGAGTAAATACAATGAACAAAAACCAAGACAGAGCTCTAATATTTACTTGTGATACTGGTCTCCATGTTCTCTCAGATCTTCCTGGTTTCACATGCGCCCCTGCTGCAGTTTCTTCTACAATGCAGACATTTCATTCTGACTCACACTTTTACTTTTTACTCGTATTTTGGCGCACGGGGACTAGCTTCCTGTCAGTCTGTAAATCTCGCTGGCTGGATTTAGGATCCTCAAAAGTCCGGGAACAAGTGATGAGACGTTCAGCGCTGTGTTCCGATCAAGTGTGTGAAGTGTTCAAGCGTCTCTGTCTGTGCAGAAGTCTGTGCATTAAGACCTCATTTTCTCATTTTTAGCAACCGGCACTCGCTTTTAAGCTCAAACTGCGAGCGACAGAGCGTCGACGCCCTTTGTCGACGGCCCTTTAGCGCATTTTTAGCTTCTCCTCTTCCTCTCCTCTGTTATGTGCGGGAAGAGGAAGCAGAGGTGTAATTTATATTGAGGGAACGTGAAACAAGGATGAAATAATAAAGTCCAACCCCGCCCCTGGGCCACCTGTGATCTACATACATCTGACGGACACATAAATAGCTTTGTGTCGCTGTTTCTCTCAGTTCCTCTTCCAACACTGTATATTTACTCTGTGTGTGTGTGTGTGTGTGTGTGTGTGTGTGTGTGTGTGTGTGTTGTAGCTTGATGGAATTTTATGCCACTGCATTTGTTCATGTGTGGGTGAAATTGAAAGGGTAATGGTATGTTGTACTCACAGCTGAAGAAATAATTCTTTATGCTTCTGTCAGCCAATATCACTGACAAGTCCGTTTGTGTGTGTGTGTGTGTGTGCATGTGTGTGTGTGGGTGTGTGTGTGCTTTTAGCAACCTGTGATTAGCTTCTATTCTTAGAACAGCTATTCATTTAATTGGCTATTTTTTCCTGCAATTGGATTCCCCTCCTGAAAGCCGCTTTTGTTGTTATTTGCTTTACGTTGTTAATCGCTCGCTTCCTCCTTCTAGAGGCAGAAAGTGTGAAAATTGCATATTTATGAAAATAAACACAAAGGAGGGGAGCGGCTCAGTGTGTGTGTGTGTGTGTGGAGAGGTGGATTTGATCTGTGAACACAAATGGAACGTCTCCACATGAGACCTTTCTCACTTGATAGCACTCTGCATTAAGGGATAAGGTTCGATTGTTCATTTAGGTTTCCGTGATTATTTTTCTCAAAATATTTTACTGATATTTTGAAGTATAAGAACACCGGAAAGACAAAACACCAGGTTATCATAAACTTGTACTATAATATTTTCGAGCCTTTTGTGTGAATAGATCCCTGTTTTCTGTCAAGTACAGACAAGTGCAGATTGTCTGTTGTAGTGGGAGCAGGTCCCTCGGTTTTCATTTTTCATACTCTGTATGAAAATACCAAACATCTTCTCTAACTTGAGGTTTAAAATATAGCATGCCATTATGTTTGCTCACAAAGGTTTTTTTTTTATCCCACTGAGAACAGTCTTTGCAGAATATATGTTAAAAGTGCTGCTCTGAAGCGACAGCTACAGCTGTCAAGCTACAAATGATTGTACCTGTCTGAGAAGATGCTTGTTTTCTTATTTTGGTTATTTTTTGTGATATTAATAATGGATAAGTCCTGATGTGTTGACATGGTGTTGCAATTATACATATATAATGATGAAAAATACAGAGTCGGGGGAGAAAAAACAAAAACTGAATTCTTATTTTTATGGCATTAATAACACTTTTGCACCAGCTGCTCACACTGAGACAGTGTTCAGCTGACGACTGACCTGTCGGCAAATTAAAGTTTGGTTTGTTGTTGGTCTTCATGATGCGACTTTGCTCTCCAAAGCGAAACGCACACACAGTTTGATGTTAACTAGAGAAAACCACACGGCCGAGAGATGAAAGAGGAGGAACACAATGTTCAGAACAGCAGCTGATGCTCCCTCTGTCTCTCTCTCTCTCTGTCTCTCTCTCTCTCTCTCTCTCTCTGCTCTCTGTCTCTCTCTGTCTCTCTCTCTCTCTCTCTCTGTCTCTCTCTCTCTGTCTCTCTCTGTTGATGTTTGTGTGTTCACCTGGACCGGGGCCTGTTAATTGTGACTCTCGCTCGGAGGCGAAGTCCAAAGGTCACGAGACGTAATAATAACGGCGGGGGGACATCCTGAATAATGATAGTGGACATTTATTGTACAGCAGCACAAGCAAACCCCTGCAGGGATCCAGAGCAAGGTCACAGCAGATATGACGCCGGGCCTGGTTTCAGAATTAACCACATTTGTGCAGCGCCTTAATTGTCGCCCCCCCTGTCGCTCTCGCTACCTGCGAACGTGGCGGCTGGGGCCGAGCCGAGCCCGGCTGCAAGAAATGAGGCGTTATTAAAAGGCAATTTTACTTTCAGCAGTTCTCCTCCCGCCATCTCCTTGGATATTGCTCGGTAATAAAATCAGGAGAGGTGAGGGCAAATAAAGCCTCTTTACCATAACTTTAATCAGGAGCCTCGTCCAAGCCAGGGCTGGAAAAGGAAAGTAGAGAGCCATTCACTCTTTGCTCGTCTCGAGAGCCTGAGAGTGGGAAAAAAAATAGAGACGTCAGTATGAAGACAGTGACGGAAACTGAGAGGGACAAAAAAGACAGAGCGGAGCCCGGAGATAAAACGAGACAGTGAATGATGGCGCGGAGCTGGAGGGCCCGAGTCGACGTCTGTAAAGCGAGAAAAAGGAGGCGAACGAGAGAGGTTGAGCAGAAATGAAATGGGAAGATTAAAGGAGACTCTCTTTTCTTCTTCCCTGAAACGACGCTCTCCTACGCTGGCAAAGTTTCATCAGCTGGAGAGGACTCGCAGTGCTCTGAGTCACAGCAGATGGACGCCAGCGAGCGGTAATACTCCAGGAATCGCAGCCACAAGTGGTGACAGAAAAGTCTGTGCCTCATCGACCAGCAGAAGATCCATCCTTCTGTCCGAGCGACTGACTGAAAAGACCAATGTTCTGTCGAAGAGCAGTCACGAGCACACACGGAGGGAAACACACACTGCGAATATTTGGTTCTTACCAAGATTAAAAACAACTTATGTTCAGCGCTATCACATAATTTTTCTCTTTTTTTAACTCTCATCTTAAATCAAGCTTATTTCAAGGAATCTCATCGAGTGGAATTATCTTGCAGCATGGACAGACCATTTAATTCTAGTTCCTTTTTAGATAACCCCTTAGTTTTGAGTGCTAGCTCCCCATGCTAACGTCTTGGAAACATACCTCAGACCCAGCCTCAACTTTTCCAATCTAAAGTTACCAAACGCAGCTCATCCAGAGGTCCAATAAACCCAATTGATTGCAACACCTCCAGAATACTTTGAGGCCACAAAACCTCTGATTAGAGAGTAAAATAAATGTATTTGAATGAGTTTTGACGATTGCACCCAGGGGCTCAATGCGGTATTTCACATTGTGTTGATTCAGTGCACGTTTGAAAGGTTTTTAAGGTAGAAATAAAGAAACAGCAGCTCTTCTGCTCCCACTGTGCCAGACACTTGCTGTTTTCCCCTGCAGCGGCGCTATTATGTGATGTTTACATCGTTTTGTCATTCATTCTGCACACACAGCACTGTGCGTTTGATGGCGCATTTGCATGGACATAATAGCTCATTCGCTATTTACAGAGACCGATTTAGAAGCCCCCCCCCCCCCCCCCCCCCCCCCACCGCACCCCCCACTACCTCTGGGCTCAGTTGATACGTTTACAGATAAAGAGAAACGCCACAGGCATCTTTTCTGATGATGACAGAACACACGAGAGCTGGGTTGTAAAGATTTTTTTAATTTTTTATTGAGGTATGCAACCAACCAAATGAATCTGGACTCAGGACACATCCAAAAACACACTTTATATGTCAAACTCTCACATGAAGTGCTACATGAAACCAGGTGCGATGCAAGAAAACATAGTGTTTCTACAATGGTAACATCCGAAATCCAGTTCTGCTTTCACACGTTTCCTGTCCTCCGAGACGCTTTCTCTGCTGTGTAAATCTCATTTTTGCCCCGAGACTGTGATTCACTGTTCGCCTCGGTGGACAGATGTCAGGGAGGTTTATGGTGAAGTGAAAAATGCAGGAAAAGTACAACAGCTACTACTACGTATGAGATACCTCAACATAAGGGATTAACCCGATGACACAAAATAAAGTGCTATTCCCGTTATTACAAGAGGAGAAGCTCGTTTCTCACAGTCTTAAAAGATTTCACATATATTGAAATGTATATGAAAGAAGGATGACAACAGCCGGATCAATAAAAGTTCACTTCCATCAATCCAGGCCCACCTACATAGCGGATCATCTCTCTGGAACGAGTTCTTTCAAAATAATGAATTTGCTTCGAGAATTAACTGACAAATCTGTGGCTGGAAGATGAAACCACCAAGTGATGTACAAGAGAGGGGGAAACAAAAAAATAAAACATGCCTTCACATTATGCCACTCCTGACCAGTCACGTCAATAACGTGAGGACAAGAGAGGCAGGAGAGGATGGAGATGACAGGCTGACATTCGATCAATGGCGACTCGTGCATCCACGGGTACGACACTACCTGCATGCACACACTGAGTCATAACGCTTCAGCACTGATGTCATTCCTCTCGCTGCTGCACCTCTTCCTCCTCCTCCTCCTCCTCCTCCTCCTCCTGGTCCCTCTGCGCCTCGCCATGTCCTCCTCGGAGCTGTCAGCGAGGCTCAGACTCCTTGTCACGGTCAGAAAGCTCCCTGTTATGCTGTTGTTTTTCTGGCAGACTGGCTGCGGTTTGTTTCCCGCTGTTCCACCTCTAGCCAAGTCATGTTAAGATGCTGTGCAACACGCGCAGCCCCCCGCTGGGGCTCTTCAGCCGCTTTATGAGGGGAAAAAAACAAAAAAACAAACCCTTTAATGGCCTGTCTCCTCTAACTGCTGCACTTACTTCTTTCTCTCTCAACATGTGTTTTCCTACAGTATGCAAAACGTCTCCTTTTGCGCCACGTTTTTCAGTGTGATTCTATATAGAGTCAAAAGTAAGGAAGGAGGAGGTTTGTGGAGGTTTCCTGTGCAGCCACCCTCGCAGACTTCGATTTCCCCTTTGAAAAAGTCTCCTCATCTCTGCGCTGTGGAGTCGCCGTGTGAAGCAGTAACTGGGCCTGACACAGCTGAGGGTTTCTGGATCGTGCGTCTCCCTTTCATCCAGCTCTCCGGGCTGCCTGAGTGGCAGCGGCTGTCTCCGGCTGGCTGCCGGCAAACGCCTCGTATCGCGCACATGAGGCTGATATCAGTCCTGGGCCGCGAGACCCTAACGTGAGCAGACAGCGAGGAGAAATGTGGAGCGGCAGAACAGAAACAAAGAACAGGGAAGAGCAGAACAAAAAAGCAGAAGCATCGTGTTCCCTTCGCAGGACTCAGCCTCCTCTTTTTCATGAGGATAAACTAAATATAAACCTCCATCCAGCGGGTATACATGATGCAACGTCTATCTACGTAAATGATGTTTTTTTAGTATTGCAAATTGAAACCAACAGCAACGCTTGAGCGCAGAGAAAGTTCCTCTCTAAGATTAAACTGTACAGCCTATTAAATAGTATTAAATACAGCAGTTCCAGCCTCATTGTAGAAATGTGTTTTGTGTTTTTTTCCGTCCAGTTTTGATTTCAGGCGGTAGAGCCGGTCGACGAGGCTAGGGCTGTCTCTGTGTGGAGGGGTTTCGGGGGGAGGGAGGGTAGTTTGTAGAAAGGAACGTCCCACAGGAGGTGAAGAACAAGTGGAAGGACGTGGATGTGCGCACACAGAGGCTCAGATCTCCTCTATGGAGTCAGCGGGGACCAGGCCTCTCTTCTTTCCGCTGCTCAGCTTCAGAAACGTCTCACCGTCCTCCAGCTTCCCCACGCAGATCTGAAAGGCGGAAAAACAGAGCTGCTCTATTTTCTCATAGCCGAACACATCTTGTGTGGAGTCCGGGAGCGGAGCTTATTGCTTAATTCAAGAGGTAAATGGAAAAAAGGATCAGGAGAATTGGGAGCGTGCAAAGTAAATCCATGTTGTGGGGAAATAATTAGACAAAGAATCCTCATCTGCCTCTTAATGTTACGTAACACATTAGTATACGTGAACGGACTTGCTAGCAGTAAGTCAAACAAGGTCTTCTGAAAATGTATTTATATATATTATCTATATTACATATAGATATATTTTTCCCCAATACTTGACCTTATTTCCACTCACTCAGAGGGCCTTTGGGAGTATAATCAGCAGCTCATTTGTGTTTCCTCAACACTTTCCTTTTGATTACAAGGTTTTCTGATTGCAGCTTAAGTGAAATGGTGTCAGTGTGCACCAGTTCTCTCTTGCTGAACACCCAGGACAAGTTTTTTGGGTGTGTTGAAAACACAAATCCAGGCTGAAACACAGCCTCTCAATCAATCTCTGCATTTGCATTTCATCAGGCGAAATGCGAAACCTCCAAACTGCAGAATTTGGATTTGGTGGATTTCTGTTTGTATGATGAGAAGAGGGACAGGTTTATCAACAAATAATATAGTAACATATTCTAAAAACAGTGTTTTATGTATTGGATACTATTGAAAAAAATAGCATTCTGCAAGAAACAAGTTTTCTAAATAACAGGTTTTGCATTTGGCCCACGGATTTGCAGCATGTAAGAGTAAAAAAGATGAAAACAAAGCTCCAAAAATGAAATCATTCCAGTCCAGATCCTTTGATCCGAGCAGGATGGAGCCTGCATCTCGCCCTGTGAGGGCCGGGACAGACTCCAGCACCCTGACAGACGGACACTCCTAGACAGGGTGACGTCTGATCCAGACTCCAAAGGCGATTTGTAAAAATGAACCCGATGAGCCAGAATGGCAGGAGAAACGTCCTGAATTACCTGGGATTCCTTCACCGCCATGTGTCCTCTCTCCCGGTTGCCGGGCAGACCCTGGATGACGCGCCACACTCTCTCCCCGGGCCGAACCCGCTGCACAAAGTTGGCGGGGAAGAAGCCGACTCTGTCGCCGCTCTTACCCTGGAGGATGGTGAACGCGGCATTCAGAGTTCATGCACTTGACTAGGGTTACAGTTTTATTTTGAGCCCGCTCATTTACTTGTTTTGTCTGGTTCGACATGTTAGCTGCTCCTCGAGGCTGATGCTCCGGATAAAACGTCCAGAGCGGATGAGCCTTAATGAAGGCATTAGTGTGTTTACGGGCTGTCTGCTAAGTCAGGACAGACAATGAAGCCTCTCGGTCTTCGATCAATTTCCCCGTATCTCAGACAGACATCAACAGACTCTGTTTTTGCGGTGAAGAGTGTCTGTAGCTGCAGAGGCAAACTTAACTATCCCTTAAAATGGCCGAAATATTAATTTTGTCAAATGGTCTTAAAAATCTGGGTACGAATGGGACCCTCGTTTGCATCAGGCGGTGCAATGTCATCATGCATCACATTTCAGTGTTTGTCATCTTCCACCTCAGGTGTTGATGTGTTCATTGAAGTGTTTCACCAGCTACGTATTAGTCACGAGCGGATGATTCACAGTTTATACATAATTTAAGGGTTCCTCACAGCAGTGGTGTTAATTTAAAGATCATTGCTGCCTTATTTTAGGCCACACGTTTGTAGTTGCATTCGTGATGGCTCCCACGGGTTTTCAGGCTTGCCTGGAGTTTGGCATCGTGCCCAACTCTGGCTTGTTTTTTGAGAACCTGAAGAGACCATATTTGGTCGGGAGGATGGAGCGAGGGGTTGACCTCAAAATGACTCAAAATAACACAAGAAAATAAACCTCACATGATGAAAGGCTGACTGAGATCCTTAATCATGAGACAAGTGAAGCCATTTTCTCATAGACCTCCATAAATGTCTTTACAATCAATACAGTCGCCCCCTGCTGGTCAATAATAACAATGCAAGTTTCGATCACTTGTCTCTTGGCTGTTTTTTTCAGACCTAAAGGCTTTGTTTGTTTCTTCGACACAATCTATGAGTACTTAAGTGCCCGTAAATACTGCTCCCACTGAAAGAAGATAAACAAAGTCTGCTCTTCGGTTGAGTCTACGCACATCTTCCTTACTCTGAACACACAGCCCCACACATGCACACACACACACACACGCACACAGATGCACATTTATTTCCATTGGGAGCGAATGAAGCTCATTACTGACTCAATAAAGACCTCTTTGAGGCTGGAAGACTAGTCAAGTTCATTATGTTAAACTCTGTGTAATTTCCAGAGAAAATTATGTTCTATTTCTGTCCGTGGCTGCCTGCATGTTTGTAACAGGGGGGGAAAAAAAAGGAGCAGGTGTTGTGCATTAAAGCCTTGATTTACGGATGTGGATTAACATACGCTCGCTATAGATGCATGCACACATATTTCTATGCAATACATACACATCAGAGCACAGTCACCCGCACACACACACACAAATGTTTGCGAATGATTTATTACCCACCTTCCACCACTCTTCATTAGAGTCATCAGTGACCTGCACCCGATCACCAGGACTGGAGGAGATAAGATGAGAGTGAAGATGAAAAACAGGGAGCGATGAAAGGTGAGGTGATTGAGGTGGAGAGGAAAAGGGAGGCCGGAAGATGAAGGAGGAGGAGGAGGGGGTGTATGTGTGTGTGAGAGAAAGTGAGAGCGACAGCGAGAGAGAGCGAGGAAGGAAGGGAGAGAAGAGTCGAGTGTGAGCACAAAATGATAACATTATCAATCAGCTGCAGAAAGCTGCTGCAGGTTAAACCATGAATAAGTCTCTGAGCCCGGCCCGAGGACAGGAAGGAGGAGCTGACACCAAGTCATCAGGCCGACAAGAAGTTGTAGGAAGTAGCATTTTTGGACTACACACACACAGAAACACACACTTGCATATACACTGTGTCCCAGATACACATAGAGAAACTGCTGTCCCAGTTGCACCCCTGTACATTGCATCTCCAGGACGTCTGCTCTCACTACTGCCCTATATGATCGCCCCACACACACACACACACACACACACAGGTACAGTAAGTTTGCATGCAGTTGCGTAAACTCACACAACTGGGGTGAGACCTACATAATTCAGGTGACAGTGGCCGTTTATTAAGCGTGAAACAATTACTCTGCTCAAGCGTGGCTCCTCCCGGGAGGACGGCCGCTCCAAACCTAAATGACAAACTCGTCGACGCCTTGTTTTTCAGTTCCCAGCACGCCGTTCGAAGGCGTACGCCCAACAGTGGGATTAGCCTACTTTAAAGGTAATTTATGCGTTTTCAAGAAGCAGCTTTCACTGAGTGGAAAAAAACAGATAGTTTTGAGCTGTTTTAAAAGCTCCACACGACTCCAACACGTTTATTTCACAGCAGGTGTTTTCCACATTTTGAATAAGACGTACAATAGCGGCTCCTGGAAGCTCAGCTTGGCCAGCTCCACGATTGTTGTTGTTGTTGTTGTTGTTATACTGTACGTAAACCACTAAACCCACTGCGTGACTCCTCTGTGTGCCTCGACCGGGTCCGCTACACAATCTGCGGCTGACTCACATCTCTGCTGTTACGGCTCCACATCGCTCCCTTGTTCTCTCACTACATTATGCATAAGTGACATCCGCTGGTTTTCACTCTGCAGCGACTGTGCTTTGCGTCATCGCTGACACGCACTGCTGCCCGTCAAAAGCCGCGTGTGGCATTGTTAGCGGAAACTCTCTTTTTTTTCTTTTCTATTGTAGCATTGTCACGAAATAATGTAATATAATGCATAAATTTCACACCTCAGTTCCTGGCAGTCAAATATAATGGTAGATGTTAATGCACGGCGGAGCAGGTTGAATGCGGTGCAGATTTTTTCGCTGACCTTAATTACCAGCGTGGCAGGTAGCTGTCGGAGCAAAGTGGAAACAAGGCCGTGTCTAAACTGTGAAAATGTGCACGTCTCTCTCTCTCTAAACATGTCGGACCGACCTGCGAACGGTTACAGCGTTCGGTGTTTTCTCAACTGTTTTAACTGCAAGCAAACACTATTACGTTCATCACGTTTTCAAAAAAGAAAAAAAAACACATGCGCAAAGCTTTCATGGGTTCACACAGACTGTGCAGTCACACACACGTTCACACAGACACACACACACAAGTGACAGCACAGATGGCTGTTAACAGCCTCATGGATCTTTTACCTTTGTGGAAACTGTCCCTCACACACACGCACACACACACACACACACACTCTGCAGACAGACCTCATGCCTTCATCTCCATCTCTCTCCATCCTTTCTTCTCTCCATGAAACCGCCTTAATCCTATAAATTTGCTACATCCATATTTGCACTTTTGCACCTGTTTCTCCATCTTTCCCTCTGTCTCTCTCTCTCTCTCTCTCTCTGTATGATCCTTCTCTCTCCTCGCGGCCTTTCATCTCTCAGTCGTTCCGTGTCTTTATCCCCCTCCCCTGCTGGGAGCGCGGCTCAGTCGCCCGCTCTGTGCGAGCGGACAGTGACGGGCTCTGAGTTTATAATTAGTCGTCCTTAAGGGCGCCCCGGCTCTGTCCTCTGCAGATGGTGGGGACATTTTCATCCTGCAGGAGGGTCCGTCTGGGCAAAACGAGGGGATCAGCGAAAACACACAGACAAAAGCTAATGCGCTCGTACACACGCACAACGGGAAAAACAACACACAGGCTGGCATGTAGGCCGTCTGCTCGGGCTCTTACTCACTGGAGTTCCAGGTCATTTTGTTCCTGAGGCAGAAACTTGTAGAGCGCTACATAGGTGTGGATGGAGTGGACTTCTATGCGCTTGGGCACCTGGACATAGGGAGACACATGGAGGGGGAGGGAGTGAGGCAGAGCAACAAGCTGGGGGAGGAGAACAACAATGGGTACCAGACTATGTTCACACTGCAGGTCCTCAACCCACTATGTTTACAGTGGTTGTGGAATCTAAGCTGACAAAATTATGATCAATAGGTAAAGGGCAGAGGAAGATTAAAGAAAAAGGCAGCACAATAGGGAGCGAGTGAGACGAGGTAAAAGTTGCAATGGGACCAGATATGTAGCCACATATGAAAGTGGCCTGGTCAGATTTGTGCAGTTCATATAGGGAACATATTGCCTGCAGTCTATCCATTATCTTAACCACCTTGTAATCAAGGGTCTGCTGGAGTCTATCTCCAGCTCGTATTGGCTGAATGCAGGGAATACATCCTGGACAGGTCCATGAGAGGACACACACACGCAGACACCTATTGGAAATATAGTCTCCAGTCGACCTAAACATACATGTTTTTGGACTGTGGGTGGAAGCTGGAGTGACTGGAGAACATGCAACGTGCAAACTCTACACAGAAAGCTCCTCTGTCAAACTTTGATGCTGTGAGAAGAAAAGCTTTACCCACCAAACATGTTCAAATTTGTAGTTTAACTTCCTTAGGGTAATCCTAGCCAATCCTATTCAAATCCCATCTCACGAAATGACTGAATTCTAATTCTGAATTTCCACACAGGAGGATGGAGGCATACCTTGGTGCTGCTCTCCTCTGCTAGAGTCTGAGCTTGGCTGCTGCTCTCCTCTTCCTCCCTCTCGATCTCCACGTCGGGGACCGAGACATCTGTGGGGTCGGTGAGAAACTCCGTTTAGGAGGGGTCGGGAAAACGTGCAACCGCACGTGTGCAACCATGCATGTGATTTCCTTTTTCACAGCCAGTAAAACTGTCTTTCTCTCTCTCTCATACGCACACACACATACATACGCACACATGCAGACATGCAAAAGCAACTTATGCATAGGCACGCATAGAGCATGGACATGCAGCACATATGCATATTCACAGGGATGAGGACACAGAGCAGCGATTACCCCCCGTCTCCTGAGTTATCTCTTCCTCCATGCTGCACTGTCTCTGCTGACTCTCCTCACCTCCCTCCCCCTTATCAAAGAAGGAAATAGAGAGGAGAGAAATAAATTGTTAGCGCCAGCATGTCAAAGAGGATGCATTTTGCAGTCGGAATGAAAATTTTCCTCTGCTCTGAATTATTCAGGCTGCACACCACACAGATGAGGAGCTCTCAGGGTTGTGCGTGCACAGATGTCTTTTGGTAGACTTTGGGAGGTCCTGGGGATTTAAGGAGACTTTCGCAGTGTTTTTGGGTCAACTACATGTTTAATGGGTAGAACAAGGGGAAAAGCGCTGCGTGCTCAATTATGGCTCTGCACTATCTGCCAAGGTGTTTTTTTTTAAGTAGGATACGGAAACTTTTGAGATGTTTTGCATCAATTTTTTAAAGCAGGAGTCTGAGATATTGGAAATTCGCCATTCACCTTCTGGCAGAGATTCGTAACCACACTGAAATATTGGGTGACAGGCTGGTGTTCTTAACCTCATATAAAAAAAATGGCAAAATGTCAATTCTGCACTTTCATATTTAGAACAGATTAAGAAGGGTATAAATTATGAGTTACCGAGCTTTAGGGGCGCTGACAGGCATATTTTGTCAGTTTCTGACACTTTTTTTTTCAAAGCTGACTCATCCTTTCAGAACCAACATGTCTGCGGATGATTTTCAAAACTTTACGGGAAAATACTGAACTGTAAGAACTGTGCTACACTGTAGCGTGGACTCGATACATCAGCAGGAAGATGACCAACGGGCCGACTCTGCCAACAACAACAACAACAACAACTCTGAAAAGACAAACTTTGCAGGGATGTCTGAATCACACCACATCCCGTGTCGTCCTCTAACCCCCGACCGCCGGGCGATGATGTCATACCAGGCTGCGTGTTGGCGACTCTGACAAACTGCCAAAACTGGAGCGGCTCATCTGCGCCAAGGACGTCCCGTAGCGCAAGGCGGCATATACGGGGTCTACACGCATCCGCACAGCCTCTGAAACCGCACACACACACACACACACACACACACACACACACTCATAAAACTCATGCACGCACACACGCTTCTGCTCACTTTATTGACCATCTCACATGAAAGTTATTCCCAGAAACATACACTCACACCAAAATCACACTGTACGATATTGCTATTGTGCCAATCTGGGGGAGGCGAAGGGTCCAAATATAACCGTAGTAACGCAGCCAGAACTGGACCAAAGTGACCCACTTCAGACGGGAGCCAGGACAGTTGCCAAAAGTTAAGGAGACTTCAAGGCATTCCAGTAAATCTGCGCACTTTGATTTATTTATACGCTTGATTGGCAGGAGATGTGTCTTAGTTTTAATAGCTGCAATTTTTTAACATATCTGGAGCTCCAGATGAGCAGAAAGGGAATGAGAGATGAGATTTAAAATGTGGAAATCGTCACTCGCCGCATGTAGAGGACGGCAGCGCTTTCTCGGTATCTGACTAGTTCAGACGGTCGGAATTAAATTTTATGCCTCCTTCTCCATCCAGCTCAATAAGAGTCGAATAGAGGGCAGGAGGATTTTTCTATGTGTGTGTGTGTGTGTGTGAGTGCAGGATCAAGTCGTAATGGTCTCATACTGAAGTCAGCGGCTCGGTGCTGTTGTCAGGTTGATGAAAAATGAAAGCGGGAATCTAAAACAGACACTCTGCAGCATCTTTAGAGCATCCTGACCGAGTACTTAAAAATTACAAGGTTCATTTTCAATTGTTGCAGCTTCAGTGATGCACGGCAATTAAGAGCGAGGAACCAGAAGACGTAAGTGGTGCTAAGAGATTCTATCAACATCTTCCTCATAGGAATTTATTTTTATCTCTCTTCGTGTCTGACCTTCAGCTTCCTTTCCAGTGCGGAGAGCAATATCTCTATGTGATATGATGTTGTTCTAAAAGCTTTTTAGTCTTTGTGATGTTATTTTTCAACCCTAACCAACTGTTATCTGTGTTCATTGAGCTAAACTGGAAGCTTAGCGGTCCAGTTCCAGTTTGAACAGCGGTCAGTCTTTATCCGTGAAGAGCCCTAAACCAATCTAAACCAGCCTGAATCAAAGCCTTAAGGTTGTTCTCGTCTTAATGGAGACATAAATCCTCATTTACATTATTGAATCTAACTGTGGAACATGCAGGCAGAGTTTACACTGGCACTGCAGGATTGTGGGTACTGTTGTGTACTTCACCCCAGCAGCGATTAGACTCTCATAAAGGAAGTTTAATATGAGACAATAAACTGTTCTGCCAAAAAGCAGTCCACGGGAAATTGCCAGGTCTGTAAGAGAATATATCATAAAAAAAATCCCCTCCTTCTAAAGAAATTAATATGCGCACACATGAGCTCAGTATTTCCACCAAGGTTTTTGTGTTAGCGATGATTATGAGAGCGCTTTGCGACGTGCGGCCGGGCGTTTGGCAGGTTGCGGTCTCAGCTGGTCCTGGCACGGTCTGGGGCGGCGGCGGCGCCGGAGGTGAACTGTACCCTGACTCATGCGTCGTGTGTGGAAGTGACAGCACGAGGCGCGAACCCCGACGCGGCCAGGCGCCCGGGCGGACCCGAAAAGCAAGCGCACACACTCCAGAGAGACGATGGAGAAAGGAAGAACCAATTCAGGTGCTTCTGGGCCGGTGGGTCTGAACCGGTCTGCTCCAGTGTCACTGCACTTTAGGCTCCGCTTGACTAAGAGGAAGGAACGGGCCGAGGAAATGTCAAGATCTATTGCTTTACCTGAGGCACAGAAGGCGATTCCTATTCAAAATCCGCTCTATGTGAAATGCAGGTGGATAATGTGATGCAGAGAGGTAGTTATCAGCGAAAAGGCAGCATTTAAATATTTATCACCTCCTAAACATGCGAGTCATGGAGCCGGGCCGTAAATCCATGCCCCGCATCAGGCCCAGGGTAAACAGCACAAATCATAGACAGAGGTATAAAAATCATAAACATTAGAACTTGCAGTATAAATATTTATTCACATACTTTCGGGGTGCCGACCGTCCGTCAGCCTCCAAAGCGAAGCTGAATTTAGTTCTTCCTCTTTATTTTTTTCCACTTCATGCTCCTCGGGTGTCAGGTGAGATGGAGACAGTTCTGGTTTTATTACAGCACGCGCACAAGCACACACAAGATCTAAAAATAAACCAGAAGAGGCCGGACGAGAGCAACATGACAAAACAAAAGCACATGGGACACACACGCGCACACACACACACACACGTAACGATGCACGGTTGCACTCACGCGTAAACACACGCACACACTCTCACACACACACGTGCGCGGAGGTTCGGGCGTGCTCACCTTGGCTCGGCTGAACTTCCTTGACGACAGACAACTGGTCGTTGACGAGCATCGGCGAGCTGAAGTTCCGCTTGAATGCTCTAGACTAATGGGAGAGAGCAGAGAGCAGAGTTTCTCAGTTTCCATTACTTTGCTGCCTATAGACCGAGTGGCCTCCATTTGGCGACTTCGGGACGTTAATGGAGTCGTTTTGGAAATAAATGAATCAGGAACAAGCTCCAGGCCACGCCGGCAGATGGGCCGCACCTGCACAGGTGGAGCAGGGTTCGTCTCTGAGATGCTGTGTTTGTGCTTCCTCGGCTGCTAATTGACAACAATGAATTCACTCACAGGCTGCAGCACGTGACTCCACGTTGTGTGTGTGTGTGTGTGTGTGTGTGTGTCCCCGCCCCGGCTGCAATTTCACACTGAATTAGGCACAGTAAGTGTTTCGGGCTGAGATATCGATTTGTCTTTGCCTCGACTTGCAAATGAGCCGCTCGTTTGGCCGAGTTGCGTTGAGAGAGAGCGTTACTGCGGCTCGCAGGAAGTGGAAGTGATACCTCGTCCTTTCCGAAGACGCTCAGGGGCCTCAGCCCGAGGACGTCTCACCTGCCGTCGCCCTCATCATTCCCCGAGCCCTCCTCCCCCTCCTCCTCCTCCTCCTCCTCCCCCACCCGTCTTTGTGCTCCTCTTTCAAATTGCGCCGAGCCATCTCGAAACACAGTGCTCTTAAAATTTTCCGAGTGGCTCCTCGAAGGTCTCGCCCCCGGCTGCATGCTAATGTCCTCTGCCCTACACCAGAGGATAAACACGAAATCTCTGTCTGAGATCGCTCCAGCTTTTTCTCTCTCTCCTACCCTCCACGCTCACTTTTTCGCACCTTTCTGTCTGCAGCCGAAATGAGCACGAACTCACAACAGGCAACGCCAGCCGTTACCTTTGGTCCTACGGTTCAAGCATCCGGACGTGAGTCACTACTCTGTGATGAACAGATGAATTATAAAGGCAGCTCACTTTAGTGTGAACCTGTAATTAGACATGGTATTTATACTTCGCCCGACTGAGTGAAGCTTTAAGTCCGCGTCAAGCGAAATCCTGACTGACGCCAAACTCCAGTCAGTCAACATTTATGGCACGATCGCCATGGTAACAGTACAGCGGCGTTCGGTTATTCAGATCAGGACTGCGGTCCAAACTGTTTTATAATGTGGTTATTAAAACGTCTGGGCGAAATCGGAGAAACACGAGGTCACATTTTCCATCCGCTTCGTTCGTGTTTGAGCAATATTGCCTCCGCTTTAGTAGAGATTAGGTCCCGTGTCTCAGTCAAAATGTACTTTGCGGCACTCTCGTATCTGCTCGTTAGACACGCCACTACAGCTGGCGGCGGGTCGGCCAACTCTCCGTCTGAGGGGGATAAAGTTCAGATGCTAATAAACTGGCTGCATCTTATTGGTCCAGCCTCAAACCTGTTGCTTTTGAAGGCAAACTGAAAAGATTCAAGGTTAGAAGATGCTACCAGATACCAATTAACAGCTCTAGACATGCTTTCTCACTAGTTCATGCTAATAGATAACGGTCAATTTAATTCAAATAGAAAATGAAATTTAATTATCAGCGGAGGAAGTGAGTAGCTGTGGCCACTATAGCTGAGGGTCTGGAGCTGCATTTCCATTCCAGTTTCATCTTTTACAATGACTGCTTGCAGATGTTTCCGTCGGGGGGTGTTTTGCATACAGTATGAGCTGTAATTCCTGTAAAGTCTATTCTAGCAACATCCCATAGTTCCTGTAAAATCTCGACCTCGAGACTCCACTTTGAGGAAGACGGACGTCCATGGTTTTATGACATTTGTTCAAATTAGATTTAGAAGAAGTTCAGTCTCCTCCTCTGTCCACACATAATGTCTGAACTGAAGTGGTCATGTATCACGTCATGCATCTTGCCTTTTGTTTTTATTATTTTATATACCCTTAAATGTCACAGCTGAACCAAGGAAATGGCATGACATGAACATGCAGCCTTCTGATGCTGTGTAAATGTGAAAAAATATGTGTTTCCATTACACTCACATTACACATTACACTAGGTGGTGAAAGACCATGAGACTAGAAATGTTTCAGCGATATTTGAGTGGCGTTTCCATCATTAGATTTTTATCACAACATTCAGGTTTTCCTTATTGATAGGGGTGATGAAAACACTACTCTGCTCTTTGCTCTGTTGAGTTAGGGACAACAGGCAGTGGTGTGTGTAAAGGTAGTGTTAATGTCTGCATGCGTGCTCGTACCTTCCCGTGACAGGGCTGCTGGGACAGCTCCGAGGTGCACCACAGGTGAGCCGCCATCTTACACGTTTTACACCGCAAAGCCTGTTTGGAGTTTCCTGCGGAGAGGTGACAAAGATGAGGGAATGAGAGCAGGACGCAGAGGCCCAGCCACGGCGAGAGATTCACAGCAGGTCGCCGAGGCTCAACAGGCAGGTTGGGCTAACACGCCAAAGTGGCCCTCGGCTCGTATGGGCAGGTCCGTCCCTGCTCGGCGTAATCAAGAGCGGGCCCCGGGTTTATCAAGCTGGCACTGAGCGCTGAGCCACAGCTTCATAATCAACAGCTCCTCTCTCAAAACAACCTGCGGAGATTGGAAAACAGCTGGAGGCATTTCAATCACCATCGATTTGGCATCGAGTCATCTCGCGTTTTTTCATCTTTGTTTCCAAGTGCTCGAGTGATAAAAAAAAGCCTCTTAAAATTGAGATGTTTTCCCTTGATGTCTCAGGTTACGTCAAGTCCTCCGTATCCACCGTCGAACTTGGTCCTCTCTCTCTCAAAACAGAGACAAATTGATTTCTGGGTTTGTTGTAGGTGGAGTTGTTATGGAGCCGGCACAACAATCAAGTAAAAATCAGGCGGCTTGATGAGAATCATTCTTTTAGCTCTGATTCCACTTATCAACTTAACAAGGAGAGGGAGGCTGGACCGGGCCGAGAGCGGGGTGATGAATTACACAAATGAACCCTTGACGCATGCAAAAACCCGGCACGCTCGCACAGGCAGGGGAGCGAGCCCGCGTCTGCAATCAATCAACGTGACAAGAAGTGGATTTAGCAGAAAAACCACCGACGGCGTGTAGTTCATGCAAGTCACAAATTAGGGATAAAATAAGAGACAAATGTGATGTCTGATGGTTTCATCCCATAAAAGACATAAAGTCCCGTTCTGAATCTATTAGAGAGTAAATGAAGCCAGAAGACTTCTTCTGAATGACAACATGCTACTACTACTAATAAATCTTTAGGGGAATCGAGAAAAGACTCCTTTCCACAGTCTGGTTTGTTTGACTAATATCAGGTAGTCCAAATCCAGCAGCTGGTTCGTGATTTACTGTATTCAACCCAAAGGCTGGAAACAGGAAAACGTCACCAATTTGTGTTAATATTGCAATAATAAATAACAAGTATATCTTGTTGAAATAATCAGTAGAAAAGAGCAGTCGAAAGCTTAGCATCGCTCCAGGAAATGACTGCTCTGGGCAACCAGTTCTGGCCCATCCATCTATCCATTATGTTCATTATTTTATCTTCTCTTATCTTATCATTACCTTATCTTCATTCATCTTCATTATCTTTCCTGCTTTGTGTCATGTGGGTCCGCTGATGCAATTTAGAGTCTCCAGTCGTACTAAACATGCGTGTTTTTGGACTGTGGGAAGAAACCGGAATAGCTGGAGAAAATTCACCCAGAGATAGAGAGAGAAGGAGCAAACTCAAACCAGGGACCAGGGACGGTGCTATCCACCAGGACACCATGTCGCCCATGTTTTTTTTAGGTTTTATGCAAGAAAACCGACAGAGATAGTGGCGCGAGTATCTTGTTATGGAACAGTTGCTTCTTTTAATGTAACTCAAGAACGCTGCAAAACATATTTCCCTCAAGATCCGACGCCTCATAATAACGACAGAGAAGCCAGAGAGCGCAGCTCAAAACGGGGAGGAGAGAAACCCTTACCCACGATCATGTTCTTGCAGTGCTGGCAGTTGGTGGGCTTGCGGAACACGTGGTCCTGGAAGCAGTGGTTGATCTGAAGCTGGGCCGGCTTGGTGGGCAGCGACGGGGACAGGCTGAGGGACGGGGAGTGGGAGCAGATGGACGGGTTGGGGCTGAGGGAGGGCGAGATGGAGGGCGAGCGCTCGCAGGCCAGGGGGGAGCCGGGCAGGGGCGGGGGGGATGGAGGGGGAGGGTCGGTGATGAAGTCCGGGGGCAGGCGGGCGTCGCTGTAGGACCTCTGGAAGAAGTTCTCCACACTTTTGCTGCGCATGATGGTCTTGAAGGACAGCGAGCGCTTTAGTCTCTGAAGCTGGGCACACACACACACACACACACACACATACACAGGGAAAAGAGGTTACACTGGGAATAAACACAAGATAGAGCAAGACTGCTGCACCACGTTCGGGAGCAATAACAAATGTCCGCCGGGCCCTCAGGACAGCGCAGGCAATAACCCGGCATCTATAAACACAACACCGGGCTGTGATCTGTGCTCCGAGGAGGGCAGCGCGTGACTCATGAAATCCAATACCACCTCATAAGGAAACACATTTGAATAGTAAAGCTATCTGTATGTTCCCACCAGTGGGTGCTGAGCACATCCTCTGCACTGTCACATTTGAAAGGGCAGCTTTTGTGTTTGGTCCATGGTTAAACAAGATAAGCTCTCTCTCTCCCTCTCTCTCTCTCTTTCTCTCTCTCTCTCTCTCTCTCTCTCTCTGAGGATGCCTACGGCCATATGTTGATGACTGCTGTGAGTAAACCCGGTTTCCTTGACAGAAATGAGACAGTTTACCCAGGATTATCATTTACCCGCAGCCTGTCTCGTGGGCTGTAATCTGATGGGGTTCGCTCATTGGACCGATCGATCCAACCACAGGTTGTTTTTTCTTTTTTTTTAGGAGAATATATGGATTCTTCCTTCCTTGCTTGCAGGGCAAATAGTGGACAATGACCCAGGATCTATGAAACAACCAGTCGGCAGCACAGATAACCTGGTGTTCTGTTAATGTATGAGCTGTGTTGGTCTCATCAGAATCAATTTCACGAGGCAATTTAGGATGCTATTTCTGGTGTGGGGATGATATGGCCCATTTCTGCACTGATCTGGCGCCTTGTCATGTTTATCTGGCAACCAGACATACAGCTATGGGGCGCGTACACATCCAGCCTCACATGTCTGAGCCAGAATCGGAGAGTGGAATCAGACATCGAGAAGAGTCAGGAGTCACTGGGAACTTCACCAAACTTCCAGTCTTCATTTTCTCATGTTCCCTATGCAGAGGCAGTTATATGCAAACTGTTTCGGAGATCCACTTTCCAACAAGGATGATGGGGGGGAGCATGGGAAAGATGGGTGTACTGGGAGCCAATGGGGAATCATGTCCACTTATATATGCTTCAAATATCGTACTCCACAAAAACTTTATGATGCATTAAAACCAATTTTGTTACTAATCCGTGACTGTGTCTGTGAAGTAAAAACAAGTAAAAAGAGTCTCCAAACATTAATCATAATGAAAAGTCATTTTATGTTTTGTTTTTCCCCAGAAACGGTTATACCCTTCATAAAATTGACATTTCAGATATTAAAATCCTGGGGACAGAGGTTGATTGACAGATCAAATAAAGTTGGGAAAAAATATTCATCTGATGTATTTTTGTACCAGTTGCTTAAAGTTGTTTTTGTCCCCAACAGTAAATTAAGATGTGTTTTCCTAACTATGCAGGAGGGTTACATTTTGCTTCACCTCTGGGGCGTAGTCGTTACTAAACATGGATGAAGGTCTGCTGATTGGTCGGAAGTGATGTTGATCCTGCTCAAACAACTTAGAAAGTCGATCCAGGGGGGGGGGACGAGGTTCAGTGGGCTGAAATCAGATTGTGCCTCAAATTGCATGTACCCGCTGTCATGTATATTGACCTAACCGGCCCGGGCTGGAATCTCAAAAACAGTATCGACCCGACGGTCTTAAAGAATTGATGGCCGCTGCATCTGGAAAGCCGAGCAGAACGTCAGACCCGTCAGGTCCGTGAGCCCTGCTCGCCCGCGTCTGTCCGGCATTGATTGGTTAGATAAATGCACGTTTCCTGACATTTCCCTCCGGCTCTGTGTACAGATGATGATGCCGGTCTCCCTGGGGTGGGGTGGGGGGGCCATTTGTTACCCAGCGGCGGGAGAGGGCGTGGCCCTGTCGCCGGGGGACGAGAATGCATCAACAGAGACAGACGAGCAGACAGATAATCAGTAGGCCTCAGACACTGTGCGCGCGCGTTCTGCTCTGTCTGCCTGTCTGCGCTCGCTCCGCTCAGCGCCAAACATAATCACTTTACAGGGACATGCTGTTTACAGCTCCGCGCGGCTGGGAATAAGATATGAAAACAGTTTGTCTGTTTGAGTTCGAGGGACAGAAGTGTGTCTGTGTGTGTGTGTGTGTGGAACACAGTGCAGGTTTGCACAGTCCATATGCTTCCTGTAAACCTCTATTAGCGATGCCTTCTCATCGGATTACGCTGATGAAGACGAGCGAGGCCGACTCGCACGCTGCATCACGCTGCCGCCATAGCGATGTACACAGCACTGTTGTCCTTCATGCCTCTGTTTGTTTTTAACCCTCTTCTACGTGGTCAGAATTCCTCAGTGCCACAGACGTTTCTGGCCCATTTTTGGACTAAAACGAATCCCAGAACCCCATTAAATTTGAGAGATTAAAACATTTTTTTTACTGTACATCCTCTTCCGTCCCCCCGTCCTCCTTTTTCAAACTCCAGCGCCACGTTATCACAGACGCGGCCCGAGAGCAGACAGTTCCGTAGCACAGCGTGTGAATGCAATAGCTGCTAATATATTGTCAAACTCCTGGCCCGAGGCGGACTTACAACTTTCCTCACGCACTTGTAATGTGAGAAATCTGCGCGCTTGGAACGTGGACACGTACATTGTGGCTGTTCGCACTCCATTTATTGAACGTGAAGGAAACGTCAAAACATCTTCACAATGAGTTGCTTTGTGGTTTTTACAACAACGGTGCAATACTTTGACGCACGTCTACCCGTGCAGCATCACAATCGTGAGCCCAGCACTCTCTCTCTCTCTCTCTCTCCCTCTCCCTCTCTCCCTCTCTCTCTCTCTCTCTCTCCCTCTCTCTCAATCAGTGCAGATGAGAGCCCGGGCCGTAACAGCTCCGGCTCCGGCACACGTCTCAATTACAGCTAATCTGATCATCTGTCAGCGCACGGGCCTAAAAAGCATTCCCGTTAGCCTCCATCCGAACAATGTGCTGCGAGCCTCGTTCTTCTGAGGCAAGGCCAGAGCGGTGCAACCTTCCACTGGGGTCATCACAGCCACAGTCTCCCTCCTGCGTGGGTGGGTTTCCCACGCGTGACAGGTGAGACGCAGATATTGATGGAGACGCGTCTGAATGAGCGAGCCGTCGCCACAGACCATACCCTGCCTGCCATTATGATCTAGTCCCATATGTATTATCGATCCCCTGTAATTTAACAACAATCCCCGAGAAGATTCTTTCATTTATCTCCCAGATAAGTCTGACAGGCGTCGAATAAATCCCTTCGAGAGAAAAACGTTTCTTCCAAGAGAAACCTTCTGTGTTGGAGGTGGGTTGTCTCTCTCTCCACCAATTATTCACGGCATACAAAATGCATAACGTGGCACCTGCACGATCAATATTCTTCATGCTGCAACAATCAGGCAGCTGCACATTTTCATTTAGCAAAAAACCCCTGTAATTCCCACGCCTTCAATCCATACACCGACCGCCAATCACTCCCATATGGAGCAAATTACACGGTGTCCAAAATCGATGCTCTATAGATGGGAGCAGCGAGGTTTGAACAGACATAATCCAATGATAAAGCTTTTATTTCAGCCAAATATGTGTTCCTTCTTCCTCCCTCCGTCAGGATTCAACAGGGCCGGGAGCGAGGCTGAGATTTATCTGGAGCGGCCCGGCTCCGTCCGCAGGTCACGACGGAACAACAAAGGCTCGGTCCCGCTGGGAATGTGACCATGAAACCGGCTCGCGGCTGCCGCCATTTTTCACCACGGACGGCCTAAAATGATTAACGCGGCCCAAGATATTGCAAATGGAAAAGCGTAACCAGTAAATCCAGCTGTGTCCTCAGAGAGGTCAGAGCGTTAACAGCCACAGGTGTAGGAGGGAAGGCGACTGTCCTCCAGTGTTCCTCTGATCACTACTTTCACTGCGATTCATCTGTGAACTGTGCTCGTCACCTCCGCGTCCTCAGATGAAAATGTCCAGCGCTTTGTCCTCCCTGTCTCAGCAGAAAAACAACCGGTTCTAAGTCGGTGCCAAAGTTCTCCTATTGTGGCCAGTCGCTCCACTTAAAGTTTGCACAATTCATTTTTTTCAACACAACCGTGCACAGCCTCGTTCTTCGGGAGGATATGGCGGACGTGAGAAGGACGAGCGTGCTGTGAAAGACACAGTTTCTTGGCCGAGTGTGATTCTAGGTCAGCGGCGGAATACGTGATTACATAGGAAATTATCCTCAGGTTCTCAATGTATTTAGTGATGCAATTACTCACAGCTCCACTGTGTGGCTGCACACGTTGAGCTCGGATGATGTAAAACTGAATAACAGGGAGAACCAGTGTGAACAGCGGTAAAAAGGTTAGATGAAAGTTTTGCTAAAAGAAAAAAAAATCAAGGGGAAAAAGAGAAATAGCACGTTTAACATCCTTACAGAGGAGGACAGTGAAGTAGTTACACGCCCATGCAACATTTCCCCTCTCGGCCAAAGTTATTATGCACGGGAGGATGGCAGATTCCCACTTTGAATATGAGATAAGAGGCGCATAATCACAGGCTGCTGCCACCGCTCTCTCCATCACACACTTGTACGCACACACACACAGTCATTCATCTGCTTCCTTGCACACACACACACACTTGCTTCCTTCACTCTCTCTAAGATTTAATGGAAGAGAGGCTTCGTGTGAAATAACAGCATGGATTACAACCTCGTCCTTCACTTGGGCGCAGCTCCACGCCCACGTTGTGCCCCCCCCCCGGTGCCCCTTCGCCCTGGCGACTCACCATCCGGCCATCTTCACTCTCCCGAATCTCTGCTCACACACACACACACACACACACACACACACAGCACAGAGGCTGTCTGCTGCTGAATGAGCATCTGCGGCGATAAGCCAAAACCACCCAGAGACACTTTCCTCAGCAGCGACATGCAATAAAACACAGCCTGGGAACTTTTTTTTTTTTACTACTACTACTACTACTTGTAGCTTTCTGGTGTCCGGCGTTTCAGTGACTCACACCTTTCCGTGCGGTGTCACATCAATAAACATCGCAGCAGTGGAGGTGTTACATTAATTAATGAAGACCTTGGCCTCCTTCGGCCTCCGTCCTCCGCTCACTCCCCTGGCTCAACGTCGCTCAAGCGCGTCTCAAAGACGAGAGGCGACAGTCGGTGGAACGTGAAGACCTTTCTCAGAGATGAGGAAGACGCACTCCGAGCGCAGTACCTGAGAGATGACAGCGCAGATAACCACGACGCACCACGTGCAGGGCCGCACCAAGTGGCTGCAGACGATGCAATTAAATGCGAGGTGCGTCGCTCTCCATCAAAGCAATAAACGCTGCGGTTTTTAATGACTCGAGAGGCAGCAAATGAAAATCTGTCACGACGAGACACAAGAGGGAATCCTGCTCATGGATGAGATGTAAAAGTTTGTTTTTTTTAATGGATACACTTAGAGCGTTCCAAATAATCTTCAATTTCCAGGACTTTTTAAGGACATTTTCAGCTGCTACAGCATGACAAACAAGTTGAGATACACTAACACTGTACATCATCACATCATCCCTCCAAATGAGAAATGAGAAGGAGATATGCCACACTTGTTCATTTCATTTTGAACATTTACTCAGATTGCTTTCATGATTATTCCTCTCCCACCCCCAGACGTCTGATTAAAAGGTGTGCAGTCCATTACTTATCTTATCTATGAAATAAGCTCTTACAGGCTGAGTATGCAAATGTAAACCCTCTAAATCTCCTGCATTTAAGGTAGATAATGGATGTATGGTATATTTCTGGAGCAGCTGACATTTTTTCTCATGAACCAAGAGTTTTCTGGAATATTACCCTCAAATTGTCCAGGTTTTACAGGATGAGTGACTTACTGTAATGCCATTCCTGGACATTTTTGGGCAGGAATGTCTGAACCCCTGCCAGTCATCTGGTCCTTACACTACTGCACGCTCATCCCTTGGTAGTAGTAAAAGCGTCCACTAAATGACTAAATGTAATTTGAATGTAAATGTGAATTTGTGAATGTGTATATTAGTAAGATTTAGCTGTTCATCCAAATACTAATACATATCTGTGTCAGCAAGGTGTCAAAACATACATTTTGAATACATTTCCATCTGGCTGGTTTTGCACTTTGTGTTCTGTGCACTTTGTGTTTAACACAAAGTAGCAGAGGAGGAGCCTAGCAGGTAAAGTGATAGAAACACTCTGCCTGCCCATTATCAGCATGTTAGCATACATTAGCATTTAGCTCAAAGCAATGACATTACAGCCTCGCAGAGTAGCCTTTTGTCATTTGGCTGCGTATGATGCAGAGTTTAGTACAAATACAGTGAGATATGCCCTGCACAAAACAGCTGCACTGGGCCACAAACTGATTGCCCGTCATTACGCTTTTCCTTTTCGCGCACTACAGGCTGTGCCAATCACCTTTTATCGGTCTGCCAGCTGCGTGTGCACTCAGCAGAGAAGACTGGCAGAGGAATCCACCTGGATGAACTGTGATTTTCCTGTCAGGCTGTGGTCAAGCTGACAAATGGGCCCCGAGTCGCCCTCTCAGTCCAAAACATGCGGTAGGGTGTTATTATAAGACCTCGCATCCCTGTGCTCGGATTTCACCGGAGAACACAAGAGGTTTACTCGTGCGCTTCTATCAAAAAACATGATCCCGGAGCGACCGGAGATCAAACAGCTCTCAACAAAGTGCGACACCGTTGGCTGATGATTGCTGCGCAGACTTCTCATCTGCTCCACTCGTTTGTGCCAACCTTGGCAAGAGACCAAAGTACATTGTTAGGAGGCATGCAGAGAGAAAGTCCACGCTTCCCTCGCCTCTAATCCTCTGGCACTGTTTGCCTCTGTTTCCGATTTCTGATACCCATCTTCGTGGGAAGTTTGCTGCCGGTTTATTTCAAGGAGCATCTGTTATCAGAGCGAGTCGCTCCCCTCTCCCTCTCTCCATCATCCTTATCTAATTAAAAACACCACGGACTCGTGGCTATGTGTCTGATTAGATTCCCTCAAAAATTACACCCTGTGGCATTTTTTTTTTTACTTCAGAAATGCTTCTGTATTAAGTGTGCAACACAGATATGATTGGATTATCAGCAAGGACTGAGATATTAGTTTTAATATTCTCCCGCAGGACTCCACTACCTTGACCCGCTATTCAGGCTGAGCAATTCAGAAGACGTTACAATTAGTCTTTCACCTGTCATAAAAGTAGCACAAGAGCTTAGGTTCAAAGGCGAGTACTCAGACTTTTTCACTGGCGTTTACAAAATTTTTCAGAACATTAGTTTCGTCAGAAATGCTGCAGATGTTATCTAACAAATCCTCTTCATGATCATTTTTTCCGGACCAGTTCTGCACATATCTGGTGTGCGTATGTGGGATTTAAGCTTAATCTTGCCCGCCACATACGTTCATGTGATCACATGGTCACGGTTTTATTTTTGGCTTCACAAACCAAGGAAGGTTAGACAGACAGCTCAGACGCTTATTTCTTGGACTAAGCGGTAAATGGAGACAGCTATGGAGACTTATTCAGACTTATATGTTTGAGCAAGATTCGGAGGACGAGTCAGATACTGAGGAAGCACAAGAAGATCATTGGACATTTCACTGGAAACGTGTTAATGCTGCATCTAAATGTAAGTGGGTATAAATTACTTTGGAGTCTAACTTTGGGGGTGGTATGCTCATATTTCACATATTTTACCGTCTTTGCTCAGATTTGCTTGCGTTTTAACATTTGGCTGTGCCATAGCTGAAATACACACATACACGAGGATCTGATGTTTTTAATGGGAAACAGACTGTCCCTTTTCAACCAAGGTAAAAATGATTTTCCACTCAAGGTCTTCTTTAATGTGAAATCTGGGGTCCAGTCCTGGACAGTGGGAGCAGAGGGACAAGTGGAGGCCGGCTGGCTATTGAATGACCAGCTTGATTAGTTTGTGGTACAAATGGTCGCAATGTGGTGAAGCCGGAGCAGCCAATGAATCACATGAATACCAATCAGTCCAGCTTGGCGCAGGATATCAGCCAGCGTCTCTGGTAGCAGCTGGTGAAGAGCGCGGAGCCGGAGTGGACCACACAGCAGTGACAAAGTGGCTCGCAACAATGTCGACATTCATACTTCTCACAGAGGACGTCAAATATTTAGACGAAGCTCCGAGGCGATGGGCTGCTGAAGTGTTTGACTGTGCGGTACAGGAGTGTCAGTTTGTGTGTGTGTGTGTGTGTGTGTGGGAGGTGAGAAGAGGCATGAGGTGGAGACAAAGACTCATGTGAGGGACAGTTGTATCGAGTGTATGGGCCTAATGAATCAAAGGCCCTAAAAGCCCGCTCGTTAAATAGCAGCCGCTGAGAAAGCTTTCACAGCTCCTGCACTTTGGAGGCCAGCCCTTGAAAATCTTTGTTTATACAGTCGTCTCAACAAATTAAATGGAATCATAAGGACGCTCTGTAAGGACTCCGGAGGCACAGTCAGGGCCCACGCCGCTCAGCGAAAAGGATTTAGTTCTGCATATTAGGCACAAATTGCACACGTAAATAAATCAGGCCATTGGTGTTTATGGCAATGTAAACGTTCCCCGCGGCGCAGAGGGAAAGGTTTACTTGACGTCGGAGTGTGAGAGTCCTGACTGTAAACACCAGCGTGAAAATAATACTCAACACGTTTCTGAAAAGGCTTTCACAGAAGCCACCCTTCTCTTTGACTTGCACTCATCTAAATCCACAGCAGGATTTCATTCCCCCGCATACGTATGTGGACGTGGTGGCTTACTTGGTGGCTCACAGTAAGAAGGTTTGAATCCCAGTCAGACTGAAGGTGTTATGTAATGTGTGGAGCTTGCACCTTCTCCCTATGTCTGTGTTGTTTTCCTCCGACTAGTGTTTCCTCACACAGACCAAAACCATTCACGTCCAGGTCGATTTGAGACTCTAAATTGACCCTATAGGTGTGAGTGTGAGTGCTGGGTGCAAAGTATCTTTGTATCCATGTTGAGTGCAAAGTGGGAAAGATAAAGAGTGGATGGATGTGTCTGTGTGTAGAATTTGTGAGGAAAGGACAGAAATCACTTCATACAGTCACAGTTTTGCCAATTAGGAACAAATTGTGAGACTGCTGGGGTTATGACTCCTATTAAGGACCGAGAAATAAATGTAGATTGGTGTAATGTCCTCTCAAGTGTTGGAAACAGCACTGTGTGTTTCTGTGTGTGTGTGTGTGTGTGTGTGTGTGTGTGTGTGTGTGTGTGTGTGTGTGTGTGTGTGTGTGTGTGTGTGTGTGTGTGTGTGTGTAATGGGATTTGAGGAGTGGGAGGGGGGGCAGTGTGACATCAGACCTTACGTGTGAGGTTACACCTAGTGACGCAGTCGCGATGATTACAACAAGTATTGTCATCAATTTTATATAAAACCAGAACACACGTCTGCACTTTACAGCTCCAAAACAACAACAACAATAATTAAATGGTTACATCCACATTAGTGTTGGCTTCATAAGCATGTGCATGGAAACTGCTCTGCAAAGTTCAGGGCTGTGATCTGACTATTTGGCTGATCGATTAGCCTCACAGTGCTCACAGGTCCCAACATTAGCTGGAGATGAGTGTTTCTGTGCTGGTTCTTCTTCTTCTTACCTTGGATGTGACCGGCTGGATGGACATGGAGCTGGGGGAGCGCTGCAGCTCAGACTCGCTCTCCATCTCATTGTTCTCAGTCATCATTTGATCCGAGATTGTTAAGTCCTTCAATAATAACGATAATAGGAAGAAAAAAAACACACGCAAAAATACCTAACTCCTTAAACTGAGTCCAGCCTCAGCCGTGAGTGAGACATCCCAGGGTGATGGTGTGTGTGCTCTCTGCCCAGCGGTCACCAGTTCTCCACACACCAGTTGCAAACTGGTATAAAACAGTTTGTAAAACACAGAAAACCGCGGCACCAGCAGGTGGTATCTCACTCACTCTGCGCTAGATATAAAAGCGCTCAGGATGAGCATGGATCCTCTGCTCTGGTCGAGGATGCGCATCGGAGAACTCCAAATGTGGCACAATCCAGTCCTGTAGTAGCAGTAAAAAAAAAAGGTTCAGATCAGATCGCATCGATGTAGAAATATAACCGTGTAGTGGCTGGATCCAGACAAAGCTTGGCGGTGGATGTAGATCCTCAGAGATGTGCGCCTCTACAGTCTCCGCTGCGCTCACTTAAATTGAAGCGCAACGCGGGACCCGCCTTCCAGCGCGTCCGAGGCGCATGATTGGGAGGATTTTTACAACTCTGCCAGGATCCATTTACCCCAGATCAGCGTCCATTTACACCAAATCAGGGTCCACGGCCGTGGGCGGAGGCTCATTTGAAACCCAAATGCAGAATAGGTCGCTATTGATGCTCCATGGCTAGAATTCAATATATGTATATTGAATATACTCAGTGTAATATACAGTGTAATACATACAGTATAGATATATGGATGTGGATTTCCCTTAGAGGTGATGTGTTTCTTTCGTTCTGTCTCTGTCTCTCTTTGTCTGTCTGTCTCTCTTCCTGCCTCTTAGCTCTCATCTCTCTCTATGTCTCTCTTAGTATCTCTTTGTCTGTCCATCTCTTTTTCTCTCAGCCTCCATCTCTATCTTACTGTCTCTGAGTCTCTCTTTGTCTGTCTCTTTTAGTGTCTCTTAGCTCTCATCTCTCTCTTTCTGCCTCTCTCTGTCTCTCTATGTCTCTCTTAGTATCTCTTTGCCTGTCCATCTCTTTTTCTCTCAGCTTCCATCTCTATCTTACTGTCTCTCAGTCTTTCTTTGTCTGTCTCTTTTAGTGTTCTTAGCTTCCACCTCTATCTTTCTGTCTCTGTTTCTCTTTGTCCATCTCTCTTTGGACCTCTCTGCTTCCATCTCTATCTTTCTGTCTTGGTCTCGCTCTTCCCGTCTTTTTTTGGTCTGTCTGTGTCATTTACTCTCTCAGTGTCCAATTCTCTCTTTTTGTCTTTCTCTCAGTATCTCTCTGTCTGTTTCTTACACTGTCTTTCAGCTTCAATCTCTCACCATCTGCCGTCATCTCTGTTGCTCTTTCTCCATGTCTCTCCATCCCTCACCCTGTCTCTTTCTCCAAGCCTGTCCCTGTGTGTGTGTACATGTGGTCATGCATGTGTGTGCACTAGAAGCCAGAATGCTCCATCTTCATTGTCCCCAACTGCTTGTTGCATTTTTTATACTCGGCCACAAAAACGCACCTGTTTAAAGCCATCGTTTCTCGCCTCCGGTCAATTGATTGATGCCATCTGGCACTAGGCTACATCCACACCTCTAGAGCATACAGAAAGTACGTACTCAGACACCTCTTCAGTGTTTCAGCATCTGGGTTGTTTCCTGTTGTATGTTATTGTCACAGCCGCTGCTGTGATCCCTGGAGGTTCTTAGGCTCCTTGTTTTCCCCTCCCTGTTCTTCCTTTTTTTTTTCTCACCTGCACCTGATTACTTGGCAGAGGCGGAGCTGTGGCGCTCACACCTGATCTCCATTTCCACTGATCAGCAGCTGTACTAATACCCGGCCTTCCCTTCCTCTCATCGCCAGAGAGTCCCACGAGCTACGTGGTAACGTTAGGCTCCAACACCTGTTGTACTTGTGCCATTTTGTTCCTAGTGCTTTTTTGTCTCCCTTTTTGTTTGTGGAAGCTCGCCGGTGTCTCCTGTGTTCCAGTTCACCTCTGTCCTCGGTTCCTCTGCTACCTACTGCCAGCTCCAGACGTCTCTGCCACCCGTTCCATTGGACCTGTGATTCAAATAAATACCTGTGCCACAGTCCAGCTTGTCTCTGTGTGATTCCGCACTGGGGTCCAATCCTAACTCACCTGTGACAGAACTCTCTGGCCACTATGGACCCCGCGGATCCACAGTCTGTGCGTCGGGCTCTGGTAGCCCAGGGTGATCTGTTGGGTCAGCACAGCAGAGCTATCCTGGAGGTGCAGCAGGCAATGGAGTCTCTGAACGCCAATCTCTCCACCCTCATCCTTCAGGGCCAGCAGCATGCAGCACCGCCATCTTCCATTCCTCCACCTCCTCCCGTCGTGGCATCCGCAGCTCCAGTCCCTCTCCGTGAGCCACACCTGCCACCTCCTGAGCGTTACTCTGGGGACCTGGGAAGTTGTGGACGTTTTCTCCTTCAGTGTTCCCTCATTTTTGATTTACAGCCCCAAACATACGCCACTGAGCGCTCTAAGGTGGCGTATGTAATCAGTCTCCTCTCCGGTCGAGCAGCGCAGTGGGCGGCAGCAGTATGGGAGGGCCGTTCCCAGCTCTGCGCTTCTTTTGAGGGATTCACCGCAGAGATGAAGGCTGTTTTTGATCACCCAGTGCGCGGCAAGGAGGCAGCGAGTCGTCTCCTCTCTCTCCGCCAGGGCTCCAGGTCAGTGGCTGATCATGCTATTGAATTCTCCACTCTGGCAATCGAGAGTGGATGGGATCAGGCGGCCTTGCAAAGCGTGTTTCTGAGATCCTTGTGTGATGACCTGAGGGATGAGCTGGCTGCGCGAGACGAGACTGAATCTCTGGCTGAGCTGATTGCGCTAGCAAGGCGCTTGGACAACCGCCTGCGGGAGAGGCGTCGTGAGCGTGGCAGTTCCCGCACCCCCTCAACCATCCATCCGGTTTCTGGAGCAGCCCCAACCCACACCTTCCACTCCCAGCCTGGTGCAATGGCGTTTGCGGCTCCCTCTCCAGCCACGGGCCTCTCCTCCTCAGCCTCACCCACTCTGGAACCAATGCAGCTTGGACGTGCCCGACTGACACAGGCAGAGCGACAGCGCAGATTCCAGGAGCGGCTTTGTCTATACTGCGGGTTGGCTGGCCACGTTCTTCAGAACTGCCCTTCACTCCCAAAAGCCTAGGCTTGCCTGAGGGAGGGAGTACCCAGGTGAGCCGTGAACCTACTCCCAGTAATCCCCTACGTACTCAGCTCGCAGCTGTGCTCCGTTGGGACACTAACGAAGTGTCTATTGAACCACTTGTTGATTCAGGGGCAGATGAGAACTTTATTGCATCTAGCTTCGTGGAGGCCAATCATATTTCCGTTACCCCACTGCCAGAACCTCGAAGTGTATTTGCCTTAGATGGCAGGATATTGGCAGTAATTACCCACCACACTGTTAATCTTTCTTTGCAAATTTCTGGCAATCACTGTGAGTTAATTCGTTTTTTCGTTATGCCAGCTCCTCAAACTCCTGTAGTTTTAGGTCTCCCCTGGTTGAGACAGCACAACCCTCACATAGATTGGAGAAAGGGTTCGATCACTAGCTGGAGTGTGGACTGTCACAATTGCTGCCTCCGTTCTGCTCAACCTTCTGTGGCCTCTTCAACTATGTCTCCTCCCAGTTCCCCTGATTTATCAAGTGTGCCTCAGTGCTACCACGACCTCTCGGAGGTATTTAGCAAGCAACAGGCTCTCTCCCTACCTCCTCACCGTCCCTACGATTGCTGCATTGATCTCCTGCCTGGTTCACCTCTTCCATCTAGCCGTCTGTACAATCTGTCCCGGCCAGAGAGAGAGACCATGGAGAAGTACATCCAGGAGTCTTTAGCAGCAGGAATTATCCAACCCTCGTCCTCCCCTGTTGGTGCAGGATTTTTTTTTTGTTTCTAAGAAGGATCAGACTCTGCGTCCCTGCATAGACTATCGTGGCCTCAATGCGATAACAGTGAAAAATAAGTATCCTTTGCCTCTGCTTGACTCTGCTTTCCACTCGTTACACCAGGCCACTGTCTTTTCCAAACTTGATCTACGCAACGCCTACCACCTAGTTCGGATCCGCAAGGGCGACGAATGGAAAACCGCGTTTAACACTCCACTAGGTCATTTTGAGTATCGGGTTATGCCTTTTGGGTTGACAAACGCACCTGCTGTTTTTCAGGCGTTAGTAAATGACGTTCTCCGGGACATGCTTAACCGTTTTGTTTTCGTTTACATTGATGATATCTTAGTTTTTTCTCGTTCCATGGAGGAGCACGTTGAGCATGTCAGACTAGTCCTACAAAGACTATTGGAGAACAAGCTTTTTGTCAAAGCAGAGAAATGTATTTTTCACGCTCAGTCTGTCCCTTTTCTTGGCTTTGTCATTGAACGGGGGCAGATTTGTTCAGACCCTGCTAAGGTCCGTGCTGTTGTTGAGTGGCCCACACCGGAGAATCGCAAGCAACTCCAGCGCTTCTTGGGATTTGCCAATTTTTATCGTCGTTTTATCAGGGATTTTAGCAAGGTCGTTTCCCCTCTCACTCAGCTCACCTCCTCAGCTCGTCCTTTTGTTTGGTCACCAGAGGCTACCTTGGCGTTCAACAAGCTCAAGTCCCTGTTTGCCTCGGCACCTGTCCTCACCCATCCGGACCCCAGCAAACAGTTTATTGTTGAGGTAGATGCGTCTGACACAGGGGTTGGTGCAGTGCTCTCTCAGTATGAGGGGAGGAAGCTCCATCCCTGTGCTTATTTTTCTCGCCGCCTCTCCTCTGCTGAACAAAATTATGACATCGGTAACCGTGAGCTTCTAGCCGTTGTTTCAGCGTTAGAGGAATGGCGGCACTGGTTGGAGGGAGCTGAGATTCCCTTTGTGGTTTGGACAGACCACAAGAATTTGGCGTACCTCCAGAGTGCAAAGAGGTTAAATTCTCGGCAGGCCAGGTGGGCACTCTTTCTGGGTAGATTTAACTTCACCCTCTGTTATAGGCCTGGCTCTCGAAACCTCAAGCCTGACGCTCTTTCTCGGCAAGAGGAGAATCAGCAGCATCCCTCTTCACCGGAGACCATTCTCCCTGCCAGCTGCTTTGTGAGGGCAGTCCACTGGGAGGTGGAGCAACGGGTCAAGGAGGCTCTCTCCAGGGACCCTGGTCCTGGGGGTGGCCCATCAACCTGTCTGTACGTCCCTGAGGAGGTCCGTTCTCAGGTGTTACAGTGGGGACACTCCTCCAACCTGGCTTGTCATCCTGGAACGACACGTACCCTGGATTTACTACGCCAGAGGTTCTGGTGGCCTTCGATGTCTCGAGATACCAGTCAATTTGTGGCTGCGTGCTCTGTTTGTGCCCGGGGTAAAACATCTCGACGACCCCCTGCTGGCCTGCTAAACCCCCTTCCCATTCCAACCCGACCGTGGTCTCATATTGCTGTTGATTTTGTTACCGGTCTACCTCCCTCAGAAGGCAATAACACCATTCTAACCATCATTGATCGTTTTTCTAAGGCAGTTCATTTTGTTCCTCTCTCCAAGCTCCCCTCTGCTTTAGAGACAGCTCAGCTCCTGGTCCAGCATGTTTTTCGCCTCCATGGCATTCCGGTGGAGATAGTGTCTGACCGTGGGCCCCAGTTTTCATCCCAGGTCTGGCGGGCTTTCTGTGATGCGCTGGGCACTGGGGTCAGTTTATCGTCAGGCTACCATCCTCAGACCAATGGTCAGACTGAACGGGCAAATCAGGATTTGGAGGCCGCCCTACGTTGTGTGTGTGCCCGCAATCCGGCCTCTTGGAGCAGGCAGCTGCCCTGGGTGGAATATGCCCACAACTCCCTCACCTCATCAGCCACTGGTTTGTCTCCGTTTATGGTGATGCTGGGTTTTCAACCGCCACTATTCCCATCCCAAGAGAACGAGGTCGCCGTTCCTTCAGTGCAGCATCACCTGCGACGGGTTCGGAGGGTGTGGAGAGAGGCTCGTGCGGCCTTGCTCAGATCATCTGCTCGAAACCAGCGGCTAGCAGATCGCCACCGCTCACCCGCACCCAACTATCAGCCTGGCCAGATGGTCTGGTTGTCCACCAAGGATCTTCCACTTCAAGTGGAGTCCCGCAAACTGGCTCCCCGTTACATTGGTCCATTCCCCATCGTCAAGGTCATCAACCCCTCTGCTGTTCGTCTTAAGCTGCCTGATTCACTCAATGTCCACCCTTCGTTTCACGTATCTCTGCTGAAGCCTGTTTCCTCCAGCCCGTTGAGCCCTCCAGCCGAACCCCCTCCACCCCCCCTGGTTGTGGACAATCATCCTGCCTACTCTGTCAACAAGATCGTGGACGTCAGGAGGCGGGGCAGAGGCTATCAGTTCCTCGTCGACTGGGAGGGTTATGGCCCAGAGGAGCGGTCCTGGGTTCCTCGACACTTTATCCTGGACCCTTCCCTCCTTGTCGATTTTTACTCAGCTCATCCCGACAAGCCTGGTGGTCCGCCTGGAGGCGGTCGTCGGAGGGGGGGTACTGTCACAGCCGCTGCTGTGATCCCTGGAGGTTCTTAGGCTCCTTGTTTTCCCCTCCCTGTTCTTCCTTTTTTTTTTCTCACCTGCACCTGATTACTTGGCAGAGGCGGAGCTGTGGCGCTCACACCTGATCTCCATTTCCACTGATCAGCAGCTGTACTAATACCCGGCCTTCCCTTCCTCTCATCGCCAGAGAGTCCCACGAGCTACGTGGTAACGTTAGGCTCCAACACCTGTTGTACTTGTGCCATTTTGTTCCTAGTGCTTTTTTGTCTCCCTTTTTGTTTGTGGAAGCTCGCCGGTGTCTCCTGTGTTCCAGTTCACCTCTGTCCTCGGTTCCTCTGCTACCTACTGCCAGCTCCAGACGTCTCTGCCACCCGTTCCATTGGACCTGTGATTCAAATAAATACCTGTGCCACAGTCCAGCTTGTCTCTGTGTGATTCCGCACTGGGGTCCAATCCTAACTCACCTGTGACAGTTATAGCTGTCCCCATCCAAGCTGACAGAGCTGGAGAGGATCTGGAAGGAAGGAGTGACAGAAAATCCCCAAGTCCAGGTGTGGAACACTTGCATTAATCCCAAGAAGACTGGAGGCTGTATAAGCTGAATACTAATGCTCATGTCATATTTCAAATGTTCATTTTTGTGATTCTCTGTTTGCGCTATCACTATGGGGTACCAAGTGTAAATTACATAGCGAATAATGCATTGAAGTGAATTTAACATAAGACTGCAATATAACAAATGGAGAAAATTTGAAGGAGCTGTTTAAAACCATGCGTATCATGCGTATAAGCCAGAGGAATACTTGAGTAAAGGTGCTGGAGGAGGTAGAGTCGTCCCTTTTAGCAGAATGATGACCTATATGGGATGAGCTGGACTACTTTAAGCTCATTTTTTAGAGCTTTGGAGAGATATTATAGAGACACATTTACCCTCTCGTCCTTTCTCCTAGTGCAAAGTCAAAGCTGCATTAGGTACGATTTGTTTAAAGAAGCGACAGTATAGCCACAGGATTGGCAGCTCTGATTTCAAATGCAATCTCATTTCCTGCCTGGTGTTATCAGCCTCCTGGGGTGGGCATCTATTGATTGCCTCCTTTAAAAACACACATATTATACTTAAGATGGAAGGAAATGGAGCAATAAAGAGGAGGCTGCAGTCACTGATCTTTTGCATTAGCCCGAAGGGCACAAAAGAGGGAGACTTATGGTAATAGGTGGTGTTTTATATTGAGTTTTGTGTGAATACTGCACAATTCACAGTGTGACAGAGAGGAAAAAGGGGGCTCCCACATCCATCTCACGCAAAGTCTGACATCAAAGTTTGCTCCAGGCTGTCAGAAAGTCTTTGGGCGTGGGTGTGTAGTGGGAAGACAAAGGGAGAGCGCCTCTGTTATCACGTTAATTATTGCTTCACTCCAGAGCCAGAGAACAGCAGACAGAGTGACTGTTGAAGGGAACAAAAAGCCGAGTCAAAAGTTGTCTTAACGCGTGGCAGCGGCTCAGCCGTCTCAAACAAGCACTAGCTCGGCGTCTTACTGAGCCGCCGAGCGCTGAGCTGTGATTCGACTCAAACACTCCAAACAAACCAAACACGAAACAAACCCTCCAACACAGACGCACATTTAAATTTCTGTCTCCACCTTTCATCTCCCCCCGGGGTGCCAGCACACGTCTGCTAAAAATGAACACTGAAACAGGAAGTGAAGTAAAAGAGGCTGATTTCTCTGTGACTGAGCACCAGGGGAAGTGGGGGGGGGGGACAAAAGGCAGGATGAGAGGGAGCAGCATCAGTCCCATGAGGTGGGAGACAGAGCCCAGCCGTGACAGCGGTCGTCATGGTGCAGTCACAGGAGCTGAGCTGCAGCTCTTCACTGGGATAAATTGATACTGATTGCTCCTCTGTGCCTTCACCTCAGACACGTAAACACACGGCGATATCCAGACCGACTCCAGGCACCGTCCAACGAGCCGCAAACGCCATCTCAAGGCAGAGTCGCTGTGCTTGTGATTTATGTTAACTTATAATTCAACACCAGGTTTAGGGTTTGAAAGACTGTGTCAGTCTCTTTAAGTCTCGTCACGGATCCAGTGTTGCTGCTCTACCTGAATTTAAAACTGAAACCGCAGGAACTTTGGCCAAAGTCCGCTCGCTCTGCTCATTTCAAACAGTTCAACACAGAAAGCAACCTGGGGTTTCTGTCCCTCATCACTCACATTGGAGGTGCTTTCATCTCCTCCATTGTCATTACCCAGGGACCAGATTGCTGCCTGAAAACAGGTTTGAAACACTGTGGACCATTGTGGTCTACCATTCCAGTAAATGCGTGTCTGTCTCAATTTTGCACCCAATGAACTTGTCCTTATATAGTGTTCTTCTCATCTTCATGTCCACTCAAACTCCTTTTCCAAATACAGGTTACATCCATCCAGTCACACACTGGTAGCAGAGGCTGCTGTACATCTGTTTAAACCAGGAACTCCAAACCATTCACACCACGTCCACATATGGTGGATTTTGTGATTCAGTAACTTGCTTGAAGATAACTCCCTGCGCACGCTGCAGAGGCAAGGATTGAACCACTTCCAAAACTGGTTCCAGAGTAGCACCACTTCTTTGCTGAGCCAGGAGAAAGAATTGAGCTACATCACAGGCAGCAGGTGAAGAAGCTACAGACAGGTGCAACAGGCAGACGAGGACGAGTCCACAGTTTGATGTCCTGACTCTTGACTCTGGTCCACAGAGGACAGGCTGTCAGCAGGCGTAGCTACTGTTTACAGCGACATAATGAAGAGAACTGGTCCTCAACTGGTTTGTAAGATGAACTGGTACCATACCAGCACCAGCACTGGAACCATTTTGAATCGTGGTATAAGATATGTAACGAAGCTCCATTCTTTAACTTGGAAAAGGAAAAGAAATATATTGCAGCATATATTTGAGCATGTACTGTAAATCACCTTCTAACAGTGCAGTGACTTTTGAAGAAAAGCTGCATCCATCTGCAGAAATTACACAACACAAATAAAAACTATGACTCATAAAAGACAGAAAAAAAAAGTCTCCTTCGCTCTTTTATAGCAGCTGCGGATCGTCATGTTTCCAGTAAAACAGTTTTCCATTGTGTAAGGTTTACCTCACCAGGAAAAGCCCAGGTGTCAGAGTTAAAATGAGGGATGGCTGGGTGCCAGGGAGCTGCTTCAGTTTCAGGTCCTGGGAGTGTGAACACTAGTTCAGCTGTCACAGCTGACTGGGACACCTAGATTACAACAGAGCAATTTAAATGTTATTAATAGCACCTGCGCTTTTCCTTCAGGATAGACCCAATTTATTTTTTTCCAAACCGAACCAACTTGATCCTGCAAACTTTTACCTGCTCTTCAGAAAGCAACGCGGTGCGCGCCACTCCAGAGCAGCCCGTCGACCCCGTGTGGCCCCCGGCTGAGGCCGATCAATCAAACTTATTGAATAGTTAATAGATCCTAAGTGCTGCGACCAGCTGAGCTTGGAAGCTGGGATGCGGAGCAGCAGTGATGGAGGAATCATCTCCACCGGCTCACTGCCGCCACCTGCTGGTCACACCACGCACAACCACCAGTAGCTCTACACAGGAGAAAGCCAGACAAGTCTTAATAATATAGGTATATATTTATTCATACGTACATATTCATTTATATCGGTTAATTGTAAAAAAAAAGAAAAAAGGAAAAGATTTACAGTAATTATATGAACTACAGTCATTGTCAAAATTGTTGTTTTTTTTAATTTCTCAGGCGTCAAATCTAGCATGAACGCGCGCTGTAGATTCACCTCTCGCCCCCTCGTCCTAATCCTCGACCTTGACTCCAGTGTTTGGGACTGAACGTGTACTAAACAAACCGATCCAGAGTGTAGTAGTTAAACCTCGGTGTAAACTGGCGGCAGGCGTGACAGAGGGACACGGGAGGAGTTTGATACCGTGAGGAGGGAAGAGGCTCCGGATCCTGTAGTGTGTTCTGTACCATTAAAAGACTGTGACGGGTCCTTTCTCTTTGTACATACAAAAGCATGGGCAGGAGTCTCGTCATCACCTGTGATCCCACTCAGTGTTTACCTCGAGAGCACGTGTGGTTCTAGCTCAGGCCGAGACCACCCAGGTGTTTAAGGGAGAGGGTGAAACAGGTGCTACAACAGTCCCGCCACTTCCCCTCTCTCCTCCAGGTAACTGTCTTCACCTCGGGGCACAGGGACAGAACGTGTTGGGACGTCTCTCTGCCATTTTGACTCTTAGCTGTTCCCTAATCCCTCTGTAAAACCTCAGTCAAACAGAGACAGATCAGACTGGATTATACTGGATTCATCTCGGGTTGTGTTATCCCGCCTGCCGTAGCTGTCAAACCACAAAGTGAACAAAATCAGTATCTGGCGTTTTTGTTTTCATTTTGCCCGTCCGCGTGCGTCTTGGGCCAGAATGAGGGCAATTTGAGAGCAATCGACATTCCACACTGCGGTTTTATCCACTTCTGTCTAGTTTGATGTGCTTGGGCTGGCTGCATTATGGGAGGTTTGGGAGGGAGGGAGGGGGGGGGGGGGGGTATATTTGGAAAAAGCAAGGCATAAAAAAAAAGGTAAGGAGTGAAAAGCACGCTTATGGGAGAAAAATATGATTCAGCTAAAAACGGCACACAATGCCTGAACAACCATCCTGAGGACTTCTCCTTGATGGAAACATTCAATAAGTAAAACCTACGTCATAGAATACATGTCATCGTGAACTCCTCCTCCTCGATTCACATTTTTAAAAAGATCCGACTCAAATTTGAACATTTATTACAATTGCACTGGCGCCAAAAAAAATAAAACTTCCCCTGGACAAAGGCTACACTCTGGACATTTAGTAACATTTAACTCTTAATAAAAACACAAACACCGTCAGATCGAAAACTGAGGACTGGGAGAGGACTCGAACTCAACTCGGAGACACTGAAACGCGTGACTTCAAAACACGAAGCAGGTGCAATCCAAACCACACCAAAACAGAAATGCAAAAAGAGAAAAGAAAGAGAGGAAACCAGAAAGAAAAAAAGGGGAAAAAAAGCAGTAAAAGACACATTTATAAAATGAAATGGGTGGGTGGTGGAGAAAAAGAGACAGAGAGTAAAGCAGGTGCAAGCGCAGGAGAAGAGAAAAGGCTTCAATACTTCATAGGGTGTTTCCTGGGGGGGGTGGGGGGTGGGGGTGGGGGGGTGGGGGGGGGCTCAAGTCCGTTAATGCCCTCCGCTGTGATGAAAATGACCATGTGTCTGTCAGCAGGTCAGAACTGAGCACTGGAGATTCAGCTGACCTCCTCCTCCTCCTCCTCAGCCGGTCAGACAGACAGACAGACAGAGAGACAGACAGGCAGAGAGACAGACGGTGGAGGGAGGTCACAGGTGGCAGGGTGCAACATGCTGTCACTCCGTCCCCTGCAAGGCCTCATGGGAGCTGAGGAGGAGTCACTCCTCTCGCCGCTGCGCTTCCTCTGGGATCAGAACGGTCACCGACGGGGAAACCAGAGCAACTTCATACAAAAAAAAAAGGAAAAAAGAAGAAGAAGAAACCAAACGAACTGAAAAATAGACGTACTTTTGATTGTTTTCAGTTGGCTTTTTCTTTCCGTTTTTCCTGGTTTGACAGAGTTATATCCGTGTAGTGTCGTCAGTCTTTGTTTTATTTCTGTCCTCTTCTGTCAAATGAATCTGTCTGTTGTTGACAGAAGCATCGCTTCTTCTCACGCAGGCTCCTTCCCTCCGTCCGTCCGTCCATCCATCCAACCGTCCGTCCATCCGTCCGTCCATCCGTCCATCCAACCGTCCGTCCACACACATGAACGGGCTGGGAGCGTCCTCCGCTCCGTCCTCGTCCGCTCGTCCTGTTGTTTTCGCTGGCTTCGACTCTCGGGACTCCGCAGTCCTCGAATATTTACAATTAGATTTTAAAAAACTAGAGGTGTTACATGCAACATTTGGCATCTTCTCCAGTCCCCGCTCGTGAGTCTTAATTGGTGTCCTTTTTTTTTTCTTTTTTTAGAAAAATATTAAACTTTGTCTTTTTTTTTTTTTCCTCCTCAGTACATTGAAGCGTCTGATTGTAACAGAGCGTCAGAGAGAGAGAGGTGGGGGTACAGGTGTAGCGAGCTCAGTGTGGGTGTGTGGGTGTGTGTGTGTGTGTGTGTGTGTGTGTGTGTGTGTGTGTGTGTGTGTGTGTGTGTGTGTGTGTGTGTGTGTGTGTGTGTGTGTGTGTGTGTGTGTGATGGCGAAGTGTGTCACTGTGTGGTTAGTAAAACGCCGGCCTGTAACTTTGAGGCGGACGTCTTCGTAAAGTGTCTCGTCATTGCTTCACTGTAAGTGCAAATAGCTGCAAATATGCTTTAAAAATAAAATAAAAATCACAAAGAAATGCTTTCGATGTGTATGTGTGTGTGTGTGTGTGTGTGTGTGTGTGTGTGTGTGTGTGTGTATGTGTGTGTGTGTGTGTGTGTGTGTGTGTGTGTGTGTTTAGGGTTGTTGGCAGTTTTGCATCGCTTGCCTCTGTCTGTTTTTTTGTTGTTTTTAATGAACAGCCTGCAGATGAAAACGCACTCACTCGGGTGCAGTTCCTGTCTAGAGGTAGCTGTTAGATGACCTCCAGAAAGGAGTTCTCCAGCTTTTCCAATGCTCACAGGCTGCAACTACGACGTGTCTCGGACTGCGAAGTAAGCGCAGGGCGTGGAAAGAGTTTCCAGTGGCGCGAGCGTGTCCTTCTGTTTACACTTCGTTTGATGAAGCTTTTAATGCTTTAACGGCTGCGAGCGCGTCTGATTTTAACGTAATGCTCTTGTCCGACCGGTCTGTCCACTGAACACAGACCAGGAATGTTCTGACATTCTTCTGAGCGTCGATCTGTGTCTGCGCGCTGTCTGCGTGTAGCCTGCTGTGTGTCTGTACGCATGTGTGTGTGTGTGTGTGTGTGTGTGTGTGTGCGTGTGTGTGTGTGTGTGGAGAGATTCAGGAATGTTTTAAGGGAAAGTTACCCCGAGACCCTGTAGCGTTATTTGGCTCTCTCCCTCTCTCTGCAGCTCCGAAGGGGAGTGTGTGTGTGTGTGTGTGTGTGTGTGTGTGTGTGTGTGTGTGTGTGTGTGTGTGTGTGTGTGTGTGTGTGTGTGTGTGTGATGGGGATGGGGAAGGGGGGGCACACCAGCATGTACTCTGTGACGGGGTTGGGGGGGTCAGCGGGTCGGCGGTCAAGCGACGGGCTGCGGGCGGCGTGTACGCAGGACACGAGGAGGTGGGAGGGGTGGGGGAGGTGGTAGATGGGGGGGGGGGGTCGTTGTCTTTACATCATAGCAGGACACAGCAGCGGCAAAACCTCTGACGGCTGCCCCCAACGGAGGGGGGCGGAGTGACGGGGGCGAAGTACGCATGCACTTTGATGTTAGGCAGGTGGGTCTGTGGAGAGAAGCAGACAGAGGCAGATCAGACTCCTTCTTCAGGGTACCAGTCCTAACACACAGTGGCTGCAGGGCCCACCTGGCTGGACACGCTATCGATAATAACTCTTCTCAGCCCCCTCTGGTCACGCCCTGTCCTACAGATGAGACAGCAGACTCTCCATCTGTCTCCAGTTTGTCTCCGGCGCCTCCGTTCTGATTCGTCAGAGCTCGTGGGTGGAGCGGCGACTCCGACACCGCAGTTTTGATCGGGACAAAGCGTCCAAGTCTGTGACATTTGGCTGGAACATTCTCCTCTTTATCTACAGCGTTCTGAATGGGTTTCCTGCCTTGTGACATTTCCCCCAAAGCTGCATTGTTACGGTGTTATTAGTTATTAGTGTTTGGCAGCCTGTCTGTGAGGCGCCCGGAGCATTTTAAAAGACAATTTGAGTTTTTCGGGGAACAGACAACAAAAGTGTCTATCTACCTACAAACAGCAGCCAATAAGAAATGAAGCAGCCTCTTGGATAAGAGGTCAGGTGTCCACAAGAATCCTTATATTACTACTTAAGGTGTTTATCATTCACTGAGAAGACCCTGTGTGACCTGTTGTGAATGTGATGCTTAGTTTGGATAGAATCGTTTCTCTTCTCGTCCCATCTCATCACTTACACATCTAACAACTGAGCTGCTTCTCTGATCCATGATGTGGCCTGGCTGCTCCTATCCCACGCCACTCACCCTTAGTCTCTTGATGCCGGCGCGGGTGATCTGCTGGCAGTCGTAGAGCTCGATGCGGTCCAGGCTGTGGCAGCTCTTCAGGTGCTCCAGCGAGGCGTCTGTGATCAGGGGGCAGTTGTCCAGCTCGATCACCTCCAGCCGGTCGTGAGCGCAGGGCCCGCTGCCCAGGTGTCTGATGCCGTCGTCGGTGATCAGCTCACAGTGAGACAGGCTCTGCAGGGAGCGCCGTAGTGGCGTTACTCAGCTGTCTGCCACAACAGGCTGCCGCCTGCTGCTCGCAGTGCTGGGAACGTGCAAGTGGTGGGCGGGCACGCACACACACACACACATGCACGCACACACACACACACACACACTCAAACACTCACCAGGACTTGCAAACGAGGGCAGTGGATAGACAGCTGGATGAGTGTTCCATCTGTGATCTGAGGCAAAGAAAAAAATAAAAAGAGGAGACGTGTGTGTCATCGCTGCACCCTCCGCACAACAGTGTCAGCAGGAGGCAGAAATAGCTTTAGCCTGACTTTACCTGGACACATTCTTCTAGATCCATCTTCTCGAGTTCGTGGCAATTCTGAGAGAGACAGGGAAAGATAAACGGGGAGAAGCACCGAGCCCCACAAATCGCGAAGCTATTTGCCGTTAAACAAAGTCTGCGAGCAAAAAAACAAACGTGACCTCGGCTTTAAATATTTACATCTGTAAATGGAGTCTGCGCCAAGAGACGGGATGCCACACTCACCCTTGCTAATGTAGTGAAGCCCACGTCTGTAAGCTGAGAACAGCGAGCCACTTCTAATATTCTGCAGAGAGAAGGAGAGGAGCCGACTTATACAATGGCATCACTTACAGCCTGTCGCTCGGCCTCAGATAGCATCTCTTCGGTCCACTGAACAGTCCGCTGAGGACCTGCACGCTGGCTGCAGGAAACTTCAACAGTCTGAAAGTCCTGCTGTGCACAGGAGTCAGGCCAGAGCCTCATCTCCTTCATTCAGGTCTGTCTACATTCTTCTGAATCAAGTTTAACACATTACATTCATTATAAGGCAACAGGACAAGACTGACACTGATATGACAGCATTAGCCCTTTACCTACTGAGGCTCAAATTGAGCCTGGAAAAGTGATAGTTTGTCTTTATCGTTATCATATCATTGATATGCTATCATAGGCATAGGGCTGCCACAACAATATGTACAGTAGGTATCTTTTTAATCATCTGTCATTTATTTATGATTTATCTTTTATATTTAACATTAGAGAATATTGACTGACTTTATTTTGATCATTCTAAAAAAACTTTAAATGCATAACTTGACTTATCCATTGTTAAAATAGTCATTGATTATTTTATTAGCCAATTAATAATTACTGGGTGCAGCTCTGCATGGATGTAAAATAGTCAGAAAAGGGACTGAATAACAGGAATGTTTCATATCCAAGCTGTTTAAATGAACAATACTAAAGAATATATTTTCTTTCCAGGGTTTCATGGAAGGGTACCATGCACCATGCATTACCTTTTGATTTGACATTTGAAATATGAACCAACACATGTTCAGCATTATTCCAACTCTAAGTCTGGGGCTAAAAGGAAACTGCACCAACATGACCTCTTTGCTTATATCACATAGCACATACATATACTAATAGACTAATAGCACAGCTTCTTAGCTCTCTGTCAGAGTTGGAGGTTTTCTAATTTGGCAAAAATCGATAATGTTCTGGTATAAAGAACCCAAGCAGCACTCTTATGTCACTTCCCCTGTTTTGTTCCACAGGGTTGCATAACAAGACCATTACTAGAGTAATTATTCATATATCTACAGAAGGTGCAGCTTCTCAGGTGTCCGACTCCATTTGCATCTCTGAAACGGTACGACCTGAAGCGTGCTCCTTGTGAGGGGGTTGACAAAGCTTGAGAGAGCGAGCCGGCGTGTGTGGGGTCACCTGAGGCGGGGGCAGTTCTGTCCCAGAGCGTGCAGGATGGCGTCTGTGATATTGGCGCAGCCCGACACACACAGAGACTGCAGGCGGTGACATCCCCGGCAAATCGTGATGAGTCCCTCATCTGTGATCTGCTGCTCGGCCGAAAGAGAGAGAGAGAGAGAGAGAGAGAGAGAGAGAGAGAGAGAGAGAGAGAGAGAGGGAGGGAGAGACGGTGAGCGTTGTCACTTCTATCCACATCTATTTGTCTCCAAGATTTATGTACCGCTGCCTCGCACGGCTAATGAGAGCCATGTCTCTTCCCCTGCACTTTCTGTTCAAAGTATTGTTCGAATAACAAAAACTTTTGGGCCGGGGAAGATGTGGCCAAGAAAATAAAAAGTGAGGAACAAAAGCTCGTGTGACGGAGTGGAGGGGGAGAGGAGAAGGCGGGACAAATGGGACAAGATGGGACAATGGGTTTTCTGAGGTGTGAGATGAGAGGAAGATTGAGCCGGGAGCTGAGAAGATCATCAAAAAAAAAAGATTCTATGAGAAATATGTCATGCCAGTAAGCCTCACAGTGTGTGAGTTCAAGAGAACAAGGTGTGCTGGGTCCATCAGGCTTTACACCACGGAGAGCAACGAATCCAGACTGTTTTTAGGTTTAAAGATTAAAAATAACAACAACAATAATAATAATAATGATGATATGGTTGAATTGTTAATGGACTTACTGAGCATGTCTGCAAGTTGAGTGTGACCAGCTCTGGACAGTGAGCCCCGATATGCTTCAGAGCCTCGTCCTCCAGCTGTGGGAGACAATGACAGGTTAAATCCAACTGCACAGGTGACCTCTGCAGATACAGCTGGAAGAGGGTTTTCTGATTTATCTTCCCAGAAAATATTGCTTTACTTATACTATTATTACAATATTATTACAACAATAAGTCCCTCAAAACAATGATATAATATTATAATAGTCTTTATGGGACAAAAAGAGGAACTTGCTTGGAAGTGTGGCACATTAAAGGCCATTATGAAGAAACACTTATTGACAAAGTCAAAGTTGCTCCATTTTTACTCAGCAACTTGTTAAGCTGTAGGCATCCTCTAGGTTGTCTGATTATGTAAATGTCAGTCATCAACTGGCACTTTAAATGCCTCAAACATCTGGAACCATCTTCACTTAACTCTCAAACTGAACTCACTCGTCCCCTTCAGTTACTTCAAATCATTAATCACCAATTTCTCCAGTTTATGCATGCTTTTTTCAGCTTCTGCATTTCATTGTGTAAATATGATCTGTATATTAATTGTCTTGCTTTGTACTGTAATTGAGGCTTGCCTCAGCGTCCTCACTACATAACTACATTGAGCTGAATGGAACCCCAGCCCTGGGCCGTACCTGTGTGCATCCCTTGAGGAAAAGGCCTTTGAGTCCAGGGCAGGAGCGCACCAGCGCCTGGATGCCGTCCTTGGTGACCTGGTCACACCAGGAGATGTTGAGCTGCTCCAGCAGGGGACAACCCTCACTGCCAGGAGGACAAACAGAGAGAGAGTTTCAAAAGGCGAGAAGAAGATCAAAACGACGACACAGCAAAAATGTGAATTATAAGGAATGTGAGTTGTAATAAAAGCAGGATCTAAAAAAGGAGCTGTGGGAACTGCTGCAATAACATTCCTGCTTCTTTGACCTGTTACCAGAGAACATGTTAACCAGGTGTTATTGGGAGCGACTCTCAGTCGTAACTTTCAGTCTTTTGTTGCTTCTGCCAAAAACACGTCTGACACGTGATGCTGCTTTCAACGGTGAAAAGGCAGCTTGCGCTAATTGGGACCGAGCAAATGATGCCACTGATTCATTAAGGCTTTTAGACAGCTCTCCAACCTCTCTGAGGCCAGCATGGCGTGTTGTAAGTTCAGAGCTGGTGCGCATGGAAGAGCTGAGCGTACATACCTGAGAGCTTTGAGCGACAGGTTGGTGATTGAGGTACAGGAGGCGAGGTCCAGATGCTTCAGCTTTGGACAGAACTTACTGAGGCTATTACACGTGCTGCAGAGGAGGGAAAAATAAAAAATAACGATGAGTTTTGCAGGTTTCGAGGCTGCGTTTTGAAGCAGTGGCGTCATAAGCGGCACACGTACCTGTCAGTGATCTTAGTGCAGCCATTCAGACTGAGGAGCTCGATGTTTCTGCAGTTCTGTGAGAATGTCCTATAGAGGGGAAAAAACATACCATGATGGTAGTCAAACTAATTTGAACCATTTCTCAGGTTTTTAACTTGACTTTCTCTGAGATCTTTTCCAGCTCACCTCAGTGCACTGTCACCCACACCCAGGCAGCCCCGCAGGCTCAGCTTCCTGAGGAAACCTCCACATCGCTTTGAGATGTTCTCCACCACCCGGCCCTGCAACATCAACAAGGAGCCTATACTGACTGCACAATGACGACTCGACAATGGAGTGAAAGGCATAAAAAAAGCACACAGCAAAGGCCGAAGTGAGAGTGAGGTGGTCGGAGGATTGAATGTGTTCACCTCGATGTCCCTCTGAAAGTCAAAGAGGTCGATCCGCTGCCAGTTGCTGCCGTCCAAGGCCAGAACATTCCAGGACTGAGAGCAAGGGAGGGACACATTCAGGGGTCAGGATTTGTTTTCCCCCCTGCCTCAAACACACAACACAGGCACACATGCAAGGCAACACAACGCACACTCACCCTTGAGACCTGGGCACAGCGACAGAGTGTCACCACATCCAGGAAGGAGAAGATTCTGGAAGACAGACAGGGATGGTTTTTATAAGAGCACCCCGATCCCTGCTGCCAGAAGCAGCTCCTCTTCACAGTATAATCTCCCATACGCCTGCCGTCTCACACGCCCCCCCTCACCCCCCGACAAAGCATGGGGGTGTGAGTAAATCAGCTAATATTGTCCCTGACTGTCTCCAGGATAGATGTGTTTACTCGCTTTGCAGGATGGACGTGTTTACTCAAAGCGGGCTCCTGGTGAGGAAGGTACACAACCTGCCTCTGAGGAGCAGCTGAGCTGGAAAACTTCTACTGTAGGATCCCTCATTGCGGCAAAAAAAATCTTAAAAAAAAAAAAGCGTAGTGGGGTTGAAGCGGGGATGCGGCACTGGCCCGGCAGCCTCACAAATCAGGGCGCTGGACCTGGCCAGGCAGCACGCAGTCAGCACAGCCGCAGCCTGGCCGGCCAGGCCCAGCCCTGAGTTATGGCCTTCATTTTCTGTTTACTCAGGGGCTCTTCTGGGTTTTTTTTTTCCTTTTTTTTTTTTTTTTACTGAAATCAATTTGAATGCTTTATAGCCTTGGGCATCTGTTTTTAATTACACTTTCAGCAATGGAGAAGCGATGGGTGGGGAATGAGGAGAAACGGGCATCCTGTGGGTTAGTTACTGTGAAATACCAGTTTGTTATACCACAGGGCTGCAAGAACCAACTGGCCCATCAACTGATTGAGTAACAGACAACGATCCTAATAAAGCATTCAACGATTTAAGTACTTAAAACATTTTAGGAAGGATTTTAAGAAATGAAGGCAACATTCTCTGCTCTACTGGTTTCTTTAGTCTCTGTGACATTAAATTGACTGTTAATGAGGTGAGGACAGAAACGAGGCATGTACAGATCCTATCTGGGCCTTTGTGAAAGGGGAATTGACAGCTTTTGTGTTATTTTTAACAACTAACTGTTGAATTGAGAAAGTCATCAACAGTAGAGCTGCAGCAAATGATTATTTGTAAGTGGTTAACTTTCTGGATTGGTCGATCAGCTGTTTGGTTGATGAAATGATTACGCATGCCTGTTTCACAAAAGGCCAAGATGAGGTCTTTAAGCCTAAATAAAATAAATAATTAATCATGGCATCTGTTGTCTGTGCTTCTTGGTCATAGAGGTGATAAAATGTGACCAGGAGTGAGGCGATGCGACATTATCTGATTCGCTTGCCAGTAAAATAAGAGAGAGAGAGAGAGAGAGAGAGAGAGAGAGAGAGAGAGAGAGAGAGAGAGAGAGAGAGAGAGAGAGAGAGAGAGAGAGAGACCTGCAGAGTGCATGGCTGAGGTGTTTAGAGACGCCACTCACCGTAGCAACAGCTCCTTGGGCAGCTTCTTATTGATGACCGCCTCATCGTTGTTGGTGAACATCTGAAAGGAGGCAGAGGAGAGCGTCAGCGCTTCATCATAACCGGGGCGAGCCCACCCTCCATCCAATCATCTGGCTGGCGGACCACCCCGGCCACGCAAGGGTAAACGATGGTAATCTCATCAGCTGGGATGGATTCAGTGTCAGGCCTCGCAAAACACGGAGGGTGCTGGCGGATAAATCAGCGCGGGGGGGACTGGGATTTTGTGTCTCGTGAAGCTAAATCAGCAGGACGGGACTTTGTCCCATCAACCACAGAGCTGTGCTTCCCTGTTATCTCCTCTGCAGACATTTTCCTCTCCAGACCTCCTGCGCTGTTTACTCTGCGCGCAGTATCCGCAGACAATGTAGGCCGGATTGAGTTAGAATGTGTCTTTCCTGACAAATTGCTCCGGCTTCTGCAAACAGGGAATGGATTTCCCTACAAATAATTAGGAGCTGCGTGCGTGCAAACACTAGCTTATGATCCACAGAAAAATGCCTGGGTACACAGAGACAATAAATGAGCGTTTATGAGGATCTTAGATCCACACGCCCACTTATTGGGGGCTCCAGGGCTCCCATAATTTGCGGCACACCATACTCTTGCTAGATTGCAGCAAAGTAAGCCGTTATAGCATCCACAACAAGGCGAACGAAGCGACATCTGGCCCAATCCATTTTCCTCCATAGATTTAGAAAGATAAATCTGAACCAGGGACAGGGTAATTGAGGGTGGGGGCTTGAGTCTGTAAATAATGAGCGCAGTAAGGCACATGCTATTTACAAGAAGCCTGTGGGAAGATAGACAAGGAATTTGCATGCCCTTATTAACCCTTCTGAGCATACATATATATGTGTATATACACACATATGTCTGTGCGTGTGTGTTTGTGTGTGTCAGGTAAAGAACCAGACTTGATGGCTGTCCATCATGTTCCTAAATAGATTTGAGGGACTTGTACTCTTAAGCAGACCTATTCATCAGCCCACAAAAACAAAGTGACAGGTCTGCCTGTTTTAAAATCCAGTCAGCTCTGGGTCAAAGCCTGTCGATGTCTCTCTGATAAACATACGAGCTCAGCACACACACAGTTGTCTATTCGGGGGGTTGGCTGCCAGCACAGACGTGTAAAATTCAGAGGGAGTAAGAGGAGACAGACATTTCACGTTTGGATTTGGGGCAAATTGACTCTGACAGCTCGCCTCCACCACGTTACTTTCTGGCCAAATAATCCAGGGCCATTTCCAAAGAACCAGATGCGCATGGTCAACGGGCATACACTGTCCCCTTTTGTGCTCTAACATAAAATGAACCTGATGCTGCATGAATGTGAGCATTATGTTTTCTCCACTGGTCAGCTATAGTCAGCGAAGCAGGCCTGGCAGGAGGTAAAAAGCTGGGTGAGCTGTAACCTCCAGCTAGAGAACATTGTCAAGCAAAACAAAAAGTCTAATGTTTTTATAAACTTTTCTTTGTGTCGTTTACTGAAAAGATTGAATGCTTGGATTAAATTTAGCACAGACTGACACCTGGAATGGTGAGCGAGGATGGCATCGTCTGTAACAGTGTTAAACATGTTCAGTTTATAAGACAGATGACACAAAAACAATCAATTTTGAGGCCTTAAAAACTCTTACTCCCAATTTGCACAATCATATATAATTAAGCAAATATGTAACACGTATCCTTGATGTGTAAATTCTAACCGGGACTGACTCATTAGGGCTTGACTGCTTTTGTTTGGGGCTGGTATAAAACAGATCAGTATCTGCTGCAGAGAAGTAAAGCCAGACAGAACCTCAGTGAACGTTTCTGACAACACCTGTCAAAGTAAAACACACACTGAGGGGAAAAAAATGCAGCAGTTGGGTCATCGTTTCTTTTTTTTGGTCACTATTCTTCTGTCATACATCTGCAGTCAGTTTTAATTTGCCGACAAAATTGCTTGACAATAGATGTCTGCCAGCAGATTGTGTGGTGGTTTTATTGCAGAGTTTCTGGAAGCTTTCTCATTTAGGAAAACTAATGCTCATCACAAACACGAGTCATTGACTTGAAATTGTATTGAAATGTTTGCACTTTTGACACCGTTCTCCTTATCTGGACAGAACCTTTTACCCTGTTTCGAAACATTTAGGTGAAGTCTCAGAATATCAGAGACCAAGGCTCTTCGTGGGCAGAGAGACATATGTAACAAGGAGACCGTAGTGCATGGTGCAAAAAACAACAACTATGTTAACTATCAGGAAAGAAAAAAGCAAATCCATTTCATACATTTCAGTGTAGCGCAGACTCTATTTGCACCTCCACAGGGAAGCATTCAGGAGGCATCCTGACCCACCTCAGCTTGCTCTACTCGATACAAAGGAGCAGCAGCTCTACTTTGAGCCCAGATCTCTAAAGGCTGAGCTCAGCCATCCAACAGAGAAAACTCATTTCAGCCATTTATACTCACACTTTCAATGTCTGCAGCTAGTGCAGAATGGAGCAGATTGTCTCCTCACTGGTAAGCATTATTGTGTTATATTCTATTATTAGCGCTTCCTTTTATTGGTATGCACTTGTACAGCACTCAACTTTAGTTATATTCAAATATCCTTTATAAATAATGGTTGATTTGAAATGACAGTAAGTGAGGGTTGGAATGTATAGACAGAACTATAAACTAAAAGGCCCTCTGTAAAGAAACATAATTATTCACATCCTTCACTCACAAACATCCTATGTGCTTTGTATTTGCACTCCTGCAAAGATTACAATCCCTCGAGCAAGGATATTATTTCATATTGCTTTGTAATATATTTTCCACCTCAGTTTAGAGCGTTGAACCTGAATTTCCAGAATGGATGCTTCCCATACAGCGTATGTGTTTGTGTGTCTGTGTCTGAGTGTACTTATCTATGTGTCCATCTATTACGTTGCTTCTCTGTCTTCGTCTCTCTGGCATGTGTAAACATTTGCTCTTATTTTGAAGGTCCGGGACCAGGTTTCCGTTGCACTCTGGTCCAGATCCGGTTAGCTGGACCAGCAGCTACCGCAGCTGTCGGGCCAGAAGGTAACGGCCTGAATCTTCTGAGTCGTCAGCTGTTGCACCGTTAAAAATAAATAAAACCACACACAAATCCCACGCTAGCTGGGGGATTAAACAACACCAAGTGCTCAGGCTGCACAGCCCAATGTCACCGGCCAGGGAACATTTGGGAACTTAACCAAAAAAATATGTACAGCTTACAGCTGCGACACAAAAGTTTGTGGTGAATGCGGCAGAATAACAACACAAATATCTTGACACATACGCGTGAGTGTTTTGACTGACAGTATAGGTTAAGGGGTGTTTTACATTGTGTCAACTTGGGCCTAATAGTTGATAGTACCGTGCTAATACGGGGTACGCGTAGCAGCAACAACCCGAGGCCCCCACAACCGCAGCGGCCATGGCTGAGCACAACAACCCAGACAACACAACAGACAAAAACAATCACACCCGGCAATATCTGAGAGGGGTTGTAAAAACCCTACACCACCTCAACAAAGTGGAGTCAATAAATTCCCTTTTCCCCCGTGATAAATATGTTAATGTGTGCCGGAGCTGTCCTCGGCGTGCTCCGTTGTAGCCTCTTTGTTTTGACGGCGCAACAAGGGAAACGAGGACAACATTTTAATTCAGGGGAGCTTTAAAAAAACTCAATTTATTGATTCAAACGGGAGTTTGTGGAAAATGAATGTAGAGCACGGTGACATGAACGCTAAAGGCTTGTATGGCTGTGTTGTGTGAACAAAAACAACAGTGTCTGACCTAATCCCAAACACTGACTGCGGAAGCTGCATCAACATAGCTTCAGCATAAACGCAGTTTATGATATATACAGTTTGGGTCGCTCACCTCAAACCGGCTCCGGGAAACGCCGTTTACCTCCTTCCCCATGTCGATGGTCGGACTGGGCTGGTTACCGACTCAATGAATCCGGTGTAAGCGAAGTGAAATGCGGATAACAGGGGCCCTCTTCCTGCCGATTCCCCTCCACGACTATCATGCTACCGTCCTCTCGGTAGCTCCAGTGTCAATGTCGTTTTATTCCTGCCCTGGAAAACAAGATTTCTGGTATATAAATGTGCACTACATACAGGTAGCAGCCAGCCAGGCGGCAGCCAGTGGAGCTAGCTCTCTTATCTACAGGGTTCACCCTCCTCACCTCCTCCCTCACCTCCTCCTCCTCCCCCCTATACAGCTTTCCATCCATCCATCCATCTATCCATCCATCCATCTACACAATAGCCTCTGAAATGAAGCTGGTACTGCGCCTATAACCACTCAGAAATAATAGATCTGGCGGATATGTGATGAATAATTTGCTAGTCAAACACAAAACAATCGCTTCCCTGAACAAAACAAGGAAAAACGGGCTAAATCAGAGCTAAATAACAATGTTTTGTCCGGAGAGTAACATTATTATAAAAATGGACACTAGATATGCGATTTGTTGTGGTCATACCCCAGCTGATGATAGCGTTTAACACCACAGTCAACAAGAGACAAATACATGATAACGCTTCCCTCTATATCATATCCTCCTGTAACAACAAACAGCCTGTTTACACATTAACTATATTTCGAATCACTCTAAAGCCATGTCATTGTGCGGGCAATAACTATATATGGTATGTGTACTCTAATGACCACATAAGAGCGGGGTTTGCCATCTTTGGATATATTTCAGCGACATATTCGATTAACTCTCATTGTTGCGCCTATTGTTCCCAACACACACACCATTTAACTTTGTTAGTGCTGTAGGAGACGCCACTTCCGTATTTTTCATAGACCACGCCCCCGTTAGAAAACGTACCCAATCAGCATTCAGCGTCATTCTGCGTCATCCTACTAGTTTACACATGCTTGACAGTTCAACGCCGTCTGGATTGCCACGATAAAATGCAAATAAGGTGACTTTCATTTTCGAATGTTTTTTTTTCCTGATTTGCTCCATTTTTTTTTTTAAAAATGGTAAATCCCCTCACCACCATCACCTACACAGATTTGCATCCATCATCCACACAACAGCCCCTAAAATGGAGCTTGTGCTTTCCCTACAGCCTCTCAGAAATGATAGATTTGGCAGCATTGGGTGATTTAAAAAAAAGCAAAACCACCAAAACCCAAAATAATTCAGTAAGTGCAAAATCAAAGCTGAATCTTAGTTTCAGAACAGAGGGTAACACTCGAGGCTTGATGTATAATGGGTTAAACACACTATATGCAACAAGAGACCAGTATATGACATAATTTATGAGAGCTGATGTAGGTTAGGCTTCCCTCAATATATAATCCACGTTATATAATGACATTTTATCTCTGTTTTGAATCACTCAGGTTTTGTTTTCGAAATGTGGCTCAAATTGATCATAACTGTTTAAGATGTGTGTAGACCAACAGAAGCTCAAATTCCACCCTCTTAGTATATATTTTAGTGACATATACGAATGACTCTCTTTGGATGTGCTTATTCTCCCCGACACACAAAATGTAATTTTGCTGGTGCTGGGGGAGACGCATCTTCTGTATTTTTCACTGACTACGCCCCCAGTTGGACAATGCATCCAATCAGTGTTCAACATGGAAATTGAGATTGTGAAATGTTTGATGTGTCAGATTATGTAAAGTGTATGTAATCTGTAAAATCCTATAAAACTTGTACAAAAGATCTGTCATGTTTGAACAAAGCCTCTTGACAGAAACAATTACTTTGCGTGGTTGTAGAATTAGTGCTGCTGCTAATATCTTAACAAAGGAAGGTAAATGTGTAGTTCAGAGGCATAGAGTTTTATGGAGGGTCCACGTCTACACAATTACAATGGACACATATATGCTTTAATTACTATTTATGAACCACACATATCTCATTAAATGATAAAACAGAGACTGCAATTTGCAAGGTCAACATTTTGCCCATTTATGACTGCAGATCATATAGTCCCTAATAAAACGACCAATTAGATTTATTTCTTCTAAGAGCAATTAAGTTATTTTTGTATTTTATGTCAAATAAACACATCATTTTGCATTCAGCCCTCTGATGAGAGGAAATAATACTGTGGTTTACTCTGAAATGTCTGATGTAACATTTTTTTTGTTTTGTTTTACCTTTTATTCAGCCATATATAGCTTAAATTCTGTGTTGTCATCTTGGGAAAGATTTATGGTTCAGTCCCTTGATTAAACTTGATTAAGGAGTTTGATAAGGCTTTTAGCGTGCCAGTTGATATTGTGCTTCTATGATCCTATTTCCAAATAGAGTTTCAATTATTAAAATAATTTAGGTCCAGAATCAGATTCACTGGCAGATATGGTGATGGTGATTGATACAGATTCCAGGCAAGGTGGGTGGCAAGAGAACAGCATACATTATATTAACATACATTAGGGGTAACTGCAACTTACAGTAGTGGCAACACAGTCTTCCATGGATCAGAGAGTTTGATCCCAGCCTGTTGCTACCTACATTTTGAAGCATCCTTGGGCAAGATACCGAACCCTCAACTGCTGTGTCATTAGTCATCAGTGTGCAAATGTGTGTGAAAGGTTAAAGCTACTGGCGAACTGACAGTTAGCTTGAATGACTTGAAATTTCCCCATGCTAGGGTGAATAAAAGCAAAGTTTATACTTGTTTAAACCAGGTTAAGATTTATCCCGAAGGGAAATTATAAGAGTTTTGATAAAATCAATTATAAAATGATAAAAGATAGCATCTGCCGACAGAATAGGAATGGGTAAATGTGACTTGTGTCTGTAAAAATGCTTTAAGTGTTTCCTCAAAGCTAAAAAGACCAGCCTTTTCAATTTCTTAGAGAGGTTGGGGGATGATCTGGCAGTGCAGTGTTTAAGAGTCCTGTATTGGAATCAGAAGTATTGCCATGTACCACGTAGTTTTAGTCAACAGTTACAATGAATTTGGCTTGGTGATGTGTACAGTAAACAAGCACATAAATGATCAGTATCTACAATTTAAACCAGAGCAAGAACCAAATGCTTTTATTTCTTGTGAGACCAATATTTAAATTTCATTTTCTATTTGTAAAATTACTAAAACCTGGCTTGTTTAGACGTTTAAACCGTTGTTTTCCTGCAGCCTAAAGCAGTTCCTTCAACAGTTTGCGTTCCTGGTGCACTTCTACGAACTAAGTGGGCGGGATCTTCACTTTGATTGGCCGTTACTAAGACACATCAAAGATTGACAGCCTTCCGGTTTCCGGTTCGTCTTGCCGTGCGCAGAAGTTGCTAGTCACAGGAGCCATAATGGCGTTTGTAGTCTCCTTGAGATAGGGCTGTGGATAATATTAAATCCACCAGCATCGCCCTAAATATAGGCCTGGTTGGATCCCAGAGCCATTGATAATAAACTGGAACATCTATTGCACACGAAAATAATATGATTTCTAACCAATATTGAATCTATACGGGATAAAACTTACATTAAAGGGAACATGTAAACAGTACCAACCGGGTCAAGTTTTCATTTTGTTGGAGAAGCCTTTTCATGAAGGCATTTACTCGTTTCTGATTCCTCCAAAAGAGCGTAGTTCTGTGGAGTCAAAACACCTTTTACTTAGCTTGGCACCGGACAAGGACACCTTTCAAAAAGGGACTTTTTTTGCTTTTTTACCAGTCAGCTCGCTAGCTGCTGAGCATTAGCTAGCGCAGCTAGCAACAAATTGAGCCGGAGACGACACCGATCTCCAATGTTTGGTTTGGGACCTCTTTTTTTCTCCACTCAGTGATTCATGTAAAGTAATAAGCGAGATTCTGGAAAAGCAACCGGGGCATTTTTTCCTTTTCTTTGGGGCCGAAGGATGTTGGTGATCTCAATGGGAATGAATTGGCACTAGAGGAGGACTGGACACTGTGACACGGTGAGCGGGGCCTGGTGTGTGTGTGTGTTTATTTTTTTGTGTGTGGATTTTTTCTTGTGAATGAATTGCCCGGATCATCGAGGTTGCCCAGTCGCTGGAGAGGCACCGACGCCGGTGTGAGGGATGCCTGGGTCGGACCGACACCATGGGACCAAGAGGAAGCCGGAACCTAGCAGCAGCAGCGGCGGTACTAGCAGCGGAGTGGTGCTACAGCAGACCCAGGCCCCAGGCCACCATACCTCTGCTGGAGACAGGACGAGCAAGGACGGCAAGGTGCAGTTAAAATCTTCAATGTCTTCCTCTGCTAAACGCAAACGGCATAAATCAATCAAACATAATCGGGAATCCTCGGCGGTACCGGGATCCGAATATTTTGCCCTGGGCAATACTGCGCCACCTGGCGTCAACGCGTTGAAGCCTCTGGTGGAGTACGACGATATCAGCTCCGATTCGGACACTTTCTCCGACCCTCCGTCCTCCTCCAGAGCCTCCGAGAGAGGGCTTGTGGACCGACTGGAGCCCTCATCAGACTACGATAGGGACGATGTAGACGGAGACATTGGTACTAGAGAGATCAAGGGGCACAGACACTCTAGGAAGAAGTCCAAGGACCCCAACAAAGTTAGAGACCCTAGCAATGAGGAGCGGGTCCACAAGAAGAAGAGCAGCAAAGATCCCGAGAAAGGATCTTCTGGGAAAGGCAAGAGTTCCTCGAGCTCCTCAACCAAACGCCAGGTGCAGCCAGAAGTGGACTCCAAGCTGATGTTCTCCCAGGTGCAGCCTGCAGCTGCAGCCAGTGTGGGCAGCACCACTTCTTCCACATCTTCATCTCGCAGTAAAGAGAGCAGCCGATCAGGGAAGTCCCACAAAGACCGACAGCAGAGACGAGAAGGTCGAGGGGAGGGCCGAAGCAGCACCTCCCAAAAGAGCAGATCTGACAGGAGCCATAGGAAATCGTCCAAGAGCCACAAGTCGAGCCCTAAGGGCAAGTCTTCCAGTAGGGGAAGTCCTCGTAGGAAAGGTACCAGCTCAGCGCTGTCCCCCAGCCCCAGGAGAGGAGCTAGCAGTGACAGTCCCCTGGGGGGTGGGTATGGTGGGCAGTGCGATGATGGCTACTCCAGCCGGAGAGGGGGTCAGCAGAGCCCCAGTCCCTACGGGGACATGTCCCGCCGCAGCAGGCAGAGGTCAGACAGCCCCTATGGCAGCAGACACCGGTCCTCCAGCTATGAGAGGGACAGCAGCCCCTACTCCAGGAGAAGATCCATCAGCCCGTACGGCAACCGCAGATCATCCAGCACCAGCCCGGTGTCACGGTGAGTATATCCTGCACCAAGATGAGCCTCACACACTGAGGAAATTAGCTTTACATGTCTAAAAAGTCATCAGAGGATTATAAATATAGGCATCAACTCCAAATACCATGCACACATTGACTGAAACAGTTGGAAAACGTAAGAAAAAGACACGTTTCCAAATTTTAGCACTCCGGACACCGGAACAACCACATTTGTAAAGAGTTGAGGTTTACTCTATGCATAAGCTGAATTGTGCTGAGTAATGTAGCACAGGTGGCCATAAATTGCACAGTAATATACTGTAGTAGCTGTACCAAGGAAAACGTTCCATACATGCTCAGACATGGACAGAGGTGGTGTTGAATGTCAGAGGTTGTCGAGTTATACCATTAAGCCACGGTGTCTGGTATTTATATGCAGCCTCATAATCCATGTTACTGAGCTCCCAAGTGTAAACAACTCGGACTGCAGGCCAAATAAAACAGTTATATCTGCAGGCAAAGGATTCTGTTTGCAAGACCGGCTGTAAGAGCAAAGACGAAGCAGCGTTGGTTATTCCATCTAACGTGTGGTGGAAATGAGACAGCAGTGTCAAGGAGCCACTGATTTCTATTTTTGCAGCGAAATGTCAAATTGACATTTTGCAGCCCACCCTTTGACTCCTACACCTCACATCCACGCTTTGCACCTTTCATATAATCATTACAGAATTTTATATTGGTGACTTTATAAATGGATTATATAATCTGAGTCTCTAAAGTCAAATTAAAAGGCAATTCAAGAAATCTGTCACCAGAAGACCGTGTTCTTCATCATATTATAGTTTTACTTCCCTTACTGGGCTGTTGTTTTTTTTCCCCAGTTACATACAAAACCAGTCATGGTTTCCTCTTTTGTCACCCTTTGTTTAGGCAGTAGGCATTCACTTTAAATGCTGAAATTTAGATAGTTTTTCTGTGTATTTCCAAGAAAGCTGTGGCTTAAATCAGCGGCCGGAATGAAGTCAAAGAATATGTAAAGTATAAAACAAAGTCAAGGACCAGAAGGTTCAGTAGATCCATCTGTCCTTCGATCGATCGAGCTATCTATCTATCGAGACATTCTGTCTGATGGACAGACATACCCTGTACGATGATTGTTTCGGTTTTGTTTGATGTTTTCGTGTTTTGTCGTTTGTTTCGTTCAGACGCTCGGGACGTTCCCGGAGTCGCTCCCCTCTGCCATACTCATCCTCTTGCCGCTCCTCCTCCCGTTCCCGCTCTAAGAGGCACACGTCCTCCAGCGTGGGAGGGGGCAGTTCCCACAGCAGCCGGCCCACCAGCCGCTCCCCTCCCTCCTCCCGCCTGCCGCTCAACTCCAGCCTGGGAGCCGAGCTGAGCCGGAGGAAGAAGGAGCGGCAGGCAGCCGAGGCGGCCGCCCGGGCCAGCAGCGGTGCGTCCCCCATCCCGGGACGGAAATCCACGGGCCTGGCCCCCCGGGCCACCAAGGCCGATGCCCCCCAGCCCGACAGAGACTCGGCAGCAGAGCCCCCACCCCCACCGCCTGTGCCATTACCCCAGGATGCCCCCAGCAGTGAAGATCCGGGTACCGCATCCCAGCTCTCCGCCTCCTCTCCGCCACCGCCTCCTCCTCAGCCGTCTCCCCCTGCGCCGCCCGGCCCGGGGAGCCAGGCTCCGCCGCCCCCGCCGCCTCAGCCGGAGAAAGGCATCCAGCCCCCACCTCCGGCGAACGCCTCCCTGTCCAAGTCACCAGCCACGCTGCCCGCTCGCAGCCCGGTCCGCCAGACCACGCTCCACAAGACGTCCACCCTGCCGCCTCTGCCTCTGCCGCCCGCACTGCTGGGGAACGCTCAGGACAGGTGAGGATGTGCCGGTGCCACACACACAGACACGTACACGCACGCACGCACGCACGCACGCACGCACGCACGCACGCACGCACGCACGCACGCACGCACGCACGCACGCACGCACGCACGCACGCACGCACGCACGCACACACGCACACACACACACACACACACAGATTCCATCGCCCTCTGTGGTTAACATTTTCATTTTAAATGTCGTGGGCAGATGCTGTATTTTTTGTTTGACTCAGTCAACTCTGTGGTCAATCCCTGTGGTTTATCTCTGAAAGTTTATCTCTTTTATTTGTTTGAGAACTGATACAGCTAACCAGTTAACCAACCAGAATAATCGTCTCGCCGATTTAAGCATTTTAAGTAAGATTTGAGAAGGGTTTTAGGAAACTGAACAAAAATCTAGAATGTGAATATTTTCTGGATTCTTATATCCTCTATGATATTAATGTGATGTCATTGATGCCTTTGAGAAACAGACATTACAATTTTTATAATTTTCATAATAACTGTAGTGGAATTGGGCTGTTTCCTTATTTGACTGCATGTCAACTCTGTGGTCTTCCCCTGGGGGGTTTATCTCTAAAAGCAGATCCTCACACTGGCTGAGCCCCTGTTTCTATCTGTATACCGTTCACACTATTCCCTGTCTTTACATAAGACTAACATGCTTAATCCTGCTCAGTAGTCTTGTCTTAAATGGCGAGCAGCTCCAGTTTGTCTCTAGTCTGTTTGAGAAAACGTTGTTTTTTTTCTCCTCCCGCTCAGTCCAAAGAAGTCCACTCCACCTCAGAGATCTTCTAGGAAGGAGAAAGACATCCGCAGCCGGCCATCGCTCATCGACCTCCCCCTCCCTCCCACCCTGCACGGCCTCGACTCGTCCCCCCCGCAGTCTCCCATCCGCCAGGCTCCGTCGCTCCCCCAGGCTCCCCTGAAGAAGAGACCAAAGTGAGTTTGTTTTCATCACCCGGCCTCCTCCACGCCTCCTTTCCTCCGGCTCCACGTTGGTTCTAATCCATGGGGCTGTTTGTTGGTCTTCAGGATTTGCTGCCCGCGGTACGGTGAGCGCAAACACACCCAGAGCGACTGGGGCAAACGCTGCGTCGACAAGTTTGACATCATCGGTATCATAGGAGAAGGCACCTACGGACAGGTGTACAAGGCCAAGGACAAAGACACAGGTGAGGCTCTTAGACCAAAGGCCTTTACTGTTAAAACAAGCATAGACTGAATCTCATTTGGACCGCTCCTCTGAACACTCTGAACCCGTCCAGGCGAGCTGGTGGCTCTGAAGAAAGTGCGTCTGGACAATGAGAAGGAAGGCTTCCCCATCACGGCCATCCGGGAGATCAAGATCCTGCGGCAGCTCAAGCACTGCAGCGTGGTCAACATGAAGGAGATCGTCACCGACAAGCAGGATGCACTCGACTTTAAAAAGGACAAAGGTAAGAGGATTAGCACCGATCTGTGCCGGCTGGTTAAAATGGGGGCAAAAACATCTGAAAGCAGAGATCAACCAGAAACGTGCTCTGTCCCAAACCACGGCCTTATTACCTTTCATTTATGTGGTGGTCGACATTCAGACCGCTGTAGCGAATCAGTGCCTGTTGGTGGGTAAAATGAATACATACTGGCATCATGTTTTTGATGAATTCATATTATGTTGTATTTTGTGTTTCCCCTAACCTTTCATTTCTTTTAAATCAAGGCCAAACGCTTTCCCCATTGGCTTTGATGAAATAAAATATAAGGCTTTCTATTCATTTCAGCCTCTGCACTCTTAACTCGTACTCTGTATTCCTGTATTCTGCCATTTATCATGTTTCCCTCTTTCCTCTATTCCTCTCCCACAAAACAGTTTGTGCCACAGCTGTGACCCTCGTTCATTTTAGCAAGGAGAAGCAATCAAGCTACCTACAATCTGCTCAACTTGATAATTAATACTAACTAACTCTTTCTCTATCTACTTGACATCCCTTTGTACAAATGTTCCTGCTGCTGCATCTGGTCCGCTGTTTACCTACTTTCCAGCCCTACAGGGCAGGATGCTACATAATGCATGCTAAGGGAATGCATTGAAGGATACTTAAAGTCCGTTTAACAGTCTGCACTGTCATCAGCTCGATCCATAGCTGGAAACACTCTCTGTACCTCATTACTGTCTCACCCAGTGTTATAAGGCAATGCTACACTGTGATGCATTCCCTCACATGTGACTTGAACCATGTTTCTGGGTATGGGTGATAAAAATGATAATGGCATCTAGTCCACAACTGTTTGTGCCACTGGCAGTATGGTGGCTACGCTAATGTACTCTGGCGCATTCACACTGATCTGTGTCCTCTGTAAATAACATCACAGGACAGATTGTGTCTCCAGATACAGCTCGAGTAGAGACGTACAGTGCAGCCCCACAGAATGGCAGATATATGGTGATATTGATCATTTTCCTGCCTTTTTAAGTGGGAGATCTTATGAATGTGCAAAGTGGAGTGATTCATAGTTTTTAGTGACATAACTGTCTCCCGAGAAGGAGAGAGATTTAGCCCATCTTTTTTTGTTGTAATGAGTCCAGCGTCCAGGTAGTTACTCAACTCTCCTGAATGTCACCTGGTCTCTGCTTCCAGGAGCGTTTTACCTGGTGTTCGAGTACATGGACCATGACCTGATGGGCTTGCTGGAGTCGGGCCTGGTCCAGTTCTCCCACGAGCACATCCGCAGCTTCATGCGGCAGCTGATGGAGGGCCTGGACTACTGCCACAAGAACAACTTCCTGCACAGAGACATCAAGTGCTCCAACATACTGCTCAACAACAGGTGAGGGAGGAGGAAGGCAGGCCCTAGTTGTGCCGCACTCACAGCTGTTTTAAGGGAATTGTTTGATCCACCTTTTATACTTGTTTGTTTTTTACTTAAGTGCCTCAGGTTCACTTAAATAAACAAGTCAGGACGTTAGCAACAGCAGCAGCAGAATTATCCACATCAGCAGCCCGGACATCATCATTTAGATGTGTGTGTGTGTAAACTGTAAATTGAAGACCCGAGTTAACTTTAATGATTGGCATGCGAGTGTTTATTGAGGCGCGTCAGCAGCAGGGCTAATTAGCTCGCTGCTAATGTATTCAGGCGCTTCAAATAAGAGCCAGGCAGGGAAAAAACAAGGAGGCTCACAGATGGCCGTGCAGCGCTCTCCTGTATGAAAGCTGCAAACACTCGGCCAGGCAGAGCAGAGCCTGGGCACACAGGCTGCAGCGGCTCCAGCTGATTAGAAGGAAAACTGTAGTAAAGAGCAAACGACAGTAAACTAACAGCTCTCGCCCAGCCCGCTCTGACGGCCGCACATAGACCCTTGGAGTTTGGACTTGCCAAACTCTTTTCTTTGTTTTTGGAGTTTGACTCATCACTTTATTGATTACGTTTCCACCCCCTCACGTTCTTACATACGTTACACTTTACATTATACTTTTTTCATTCAGTAGCAGTGACCATGAACTGGTGCGTCAGAGCCTTTAAACGATCTGCTTCATTCTACTCAGTAACTATGCTATTGTATATTCATTAACCAACTACATATAACTGTACAGTAGCTATACTGTTCTCAGGAAGCTTGTTTTCCTCATGGCTTGTTAGTGTGGCTTCTAATCCTGTCAAATCGTTATCTTCTCCTTGCGACAGAGGTCAGATCAAACTGGCTGATTTCGGTTTGGCTCGGCTTTACAATTCAGAGGAAAGGTAAGATGAAAGTTTCACTCGTTTCCCTCTAAGAGACAGACAGTATGTTACCACCCTGATATTGCTGACAATAATTGAAGCAGTGATCAAGCTAAATCAGTGTCAGTTGACATGGATTTGCCACTAGATGGCACTGTCGCCTCCATATTGAAGTCCTAGAACTCCTAACCCCAGAAAGCCAAGTGGAAGCTGAGACGTTTGTCTGGATGCTTGGGGGCATCTGGGCTCTGTGAATAACGTGCAGCTGCTCAGTGGTGTCTGCTTTTGTCTTCCTCGCAGTCGGCCGTACACTAACAAAGTAATCACACTATGGTACCGCCCCCCGGAGCTCCTGCTGGGAGAGGAGAGATATTCTCCTGCCATCGACGTGTGGAGCTGTGGGTGAGTATCCTATGACCATGGTGGTTCATATGGACATGCCTTCACACCTGCTTACTGAAGAAGAGTCTATTTTTAAAGTGGAATGCTGTTAAATCTGATCATTTTATCCCTAGTTCAGTTCACAAATCTGGGTTGTTGAGGGCACATCCATTACCTTACCTGCTTTCTACCTAATGGAGCCTCCACACACATCATTAACTCACACCAACTGGAGATCTGCAGTCTCCATTCGAGCTGATGGTGCATGTTTTTGGACTGTGGGTAGAATCTGGAGAACCCATGCAGAGTTAGGGAGAACTTGCAAACTCCTCTCAGATATTTGCCGTATCTGCCAAAAAGTAATGTCAAACGTTGGCAGCCTCTGCTAAGTTCACCATTGCACCTACTTCAGGTTTTGTTTGCTGATATATAGATATATTTTTTGCACAGTGGATGCAAAGGCTGGCAGATGAAATAAACGAGAAGGTTTTGAAGATGTCCCGTTTGTGCGGGCTAGGTATTCGCAGCACACAGACTGTGTCGCTGTTTGATTCAGAAGCACCAGGAGGCAGAGTGAACTGAGCCTGGCAGGAGGCTTCACCGGCTCTTTTACCTGTGTGCTGTGCTCTGCTGCCAGCTCTGTCTCAGACTCTGACAGAAAGTGGCACTTTGACTCCGCTCTAACCCAGTTAAAGTTTGTCAAGTTTTGTTTGTCCCTCACCGCCTCTATCCGCTCTGCTTCAGGTGTATTCTGGGAGAGCTCTTCACCAAGAAGCCAATCTTCCAGGCCAACCAGGAGCTCCTACAGCTGGAGCTCATCAGGTGGGCAACTTCAACTATTCAGGGAAATTTAAGACCCTTAAAAAAAGTCTTAAAGTCTTAATCATCATTGTATGAAGTTGTTGGTATTCAAGCTCTTTGAATACCAAATTGAGTGTCAATGTTACTCGTGAACAAAGTTATATTTGTATAAACTTTGCATTTGGTTTACTTTATTCTTCTGAGCTTTGTTGCTTCCTGTCTGACCCCAGTTATGTGGTATGGTCATGCAAATGTAAACTATGACTGGTAACTAAAGGATAGGAAAGGACAGATACCCTGAACTGCGATCCTTGAGCATTCATCCCCCAGGGTTCCAGGCTCCTCTCTGTTCTGTCGTCACTGACCTGTGTTTCTCTCCCTCAGCCGACTGTGTGGGAGTCCCTGTCCCGCGGTCTGGCCCGACGTCATCAAACTCCCCCTCTTCAACACCATGAAACCCAAGAAGCAGTACAGACGACGCCTCCGGGAGGAGTTCGCTGTGTATGTAGCTACGCCGCTCCGCCTCAGAGCATCTCTGGTCGGCTCTATATCTGCCGTATCTACATCTAGACCATCTCTCCCTCTGTGCTCAGGCTTCCTTCCTCCGCTCTGGACCTGCTGGACAGAATGCTGACCCTCGACCCTGCCCGGCGCTGCACGTCGGAGCAGGCGCTCAACAGCGACTTCCTCAGTAACGTGGAGCCCAGCAAGATGCCTCCACCAGAGTGAGTGCACACAAGGCCTCCAGTCAAACCTCTCAAAGAGGGAACTGTAAGGACCTGCTTTAGGTCAAGATGCAGCATGTCTCAGAATCAGTAGCTCACCGCATGTAAGCAAGGTGAAGTGGAGAAGAAATGGAGAAAGTAGATTCAGCTTCTAATATTTGAATGCTTCACTGTCAGATGATTCCTCAACCACTTTTTTCTTACCACCTGTGTTTGAGAAAAGGAGCATTTATCACAGATATTCAACATAAGTCACCCATCCTGGGACACCCGTCCCAGCCATACTGCCAATACACACACAGATTAAAAACAAGCTCCGTAAGTGAGAAGCATACATCAAACATTACAGTTAAAAGCTAAAATAGACATTAAAAACGGTAAAGTAAAACATGTTAACGAAACTCTGTCTCTCTCTGGGTCAGTGTCATGAATCATCTAGTAGCAGATACCAAACTAGACCAAGAATTCTAGAAAATGCTAACGTGCTAGTGTTGTCCTTGGTTAGCTGCAGATCGCTGCTCGTCTGTTGTGGTCAGGACAGATGTTGGGAGTTGCCTGCGATGACAATTTGGTGCCAAAATCATCCTGAAATCACTTCGTCTGAACCTGGCATAATGCCCATGAAAATGTCAAACACTTGTCTGTTACTGTGTGTGTTCATCGAGGCCAGATTCGTATGTCTCAGCAGCTCTGTAAACCCCTCTGCCTGTCTGCGCCCCCAGCCTCCCCCACCACCAGGACTGTCACGAGCTGTGGAGTAAGAAGAGGAGACGGGCCCGTCAGAGCGGCGTGCCCGAGGATGTGCCTGTGCCCAAAGTGCCGCGCAAGGATGCGACGGGGAGCTCGACCGGAGAGAACAGCCGGCCCCCGGGCAGCCCGGCCGGAGCGCCCCCGCCCCCGCCTGGAAAAGCTGCCTCCACAGGCAGCCTGGAGCACGAGCTGTCAGGTAACCGCTGCCCCGGCAGAGACATGTAGCTCCGGTCAGGGGGTGTCTCCTCCTCAGGATGAACACGTCCAAGCAGAGGATGCGCCTCTGCTGACCACAAAGCTGCAAGCCTGGAACATGACTGCGCAATTTTCCAGTCATGGAAAATGAGGAAAATTTTCAGATGTCCTGGAGATTCTTAAGTGATCCTGGAAAATTATTCATCCTCCCCCATCCCTGTGAGCGAATGCAAACGGGTTAAAAGTTATGCACATGCATGTCTGTTGTCACCTCATCCTCTGGGCAACATACGAACCAGAGCGTCTCAAGTTCTGCCACAGGCTGAAAATGTCCTCCAGAAGTCCTGGAGAATAACTTCTGGTTAGGAGTGTGAACCCTGAGAACAAGATGTGGTGGATGAGTGTTAGACCCAAGTTCACTGCTCTTTAACTCAAGAGTATATGCTTAATGTATGCTTACTCAAGAATATCATTGTCATTATTATTCCAGATTGATTGTTTGTTCTTGTGTGTGGCTGTGTGTGTGCAGGCCTGGGAGCCGCTGCAGAGCAGTTGAACCAGGCTGAGCTGGCCGTGCTGCTGAACCTCCTCCAGGGTCAGACAGACCTCAGCCTGCCGCAGGTGGCGCAGCTCCTCAACATCTCCAACCCGGAGGTGCTCAGCCAGTCGCTGTCTGCCCTGAGCGAGGCCTCGGACCACCAGGGGGCGCCGGAGGACCATGCCCCGGTCGCCGCCCGCTCCCAGCCCCCCGAGCCGCCCCCGGAGCCGCAGGAGCTGTCGCCAGCAGCCGGAGAGCAGCCGCTCAGCCAGGAAGACCAGGCCAACCTGCTGGCTCTCATTCTGGGCCACATCATCAAACCACAGACTGAGGGTCAAGGTGATGAGAGCAATGGCGTCCAGTCAGAGGAGGCACTAACACGCGATTCGTCCTCCTCTGCCACAGATCGCAAGGGCAAGTCCGGGTTTAGTTTCTAGAGGGTGGAAAGAATAAATAAATAAATAATAAAATCAAACAAAACTAGGAGGGGAGGGGGCGGAACCTGGTTCAGGTGTAAGTGACTGGGAAGTGCGAGAACGAGGAGAGCAGAGCAGGGCAGAGGACAGACAGACGCCCACACAGTCCTGTGGACCACATGAAATTCATTCGACGAGCTGGTGAGATCAACAAGAGCATCGACAGAGCACATAAATCTGGCTTATCATGCAACCCTCACCCCTCCCTCCCTCCCCCCCCTCCCTCCCCGACATTCCTAAGACCCTCACGCCATTATATATTAATATATATAGATATATATATATGAAAATGAACCTCCTGGGTTTGTTGTCGTACGGTAATCAGACAACGGCTTGCTGCATGTGCTCCTCTCACCGCTGTGTCCCGTCAAACATGAGGAAGAGTAGCGCCCCTCGTCCCGGCTGAAAAACAAGCTTCACTCTTGTAATGGTCGCCTCCTTGTTTCTCTCTCTCTCTCTCTCTCTGTCTTTGTTTCTTTATCTGTCCATCTCCACACATGGTTTATTTTCTTCCCTTCTTCCTCCTCACCTCATTTCCATCACGAAGCAGGTGTTACAGGATTCTTCACAGGAAGCGACGATGCTTTAAACAAGTCTGTATTGTCAGCCTTTTTACTGAAGAACGTCTAATAAATTATCAACTGGAAAAATAAATGTTTGGAATCTTTAGACCTCACCTGCATGTGTTTTCCTTTGGTTTTTGGTTTGTCACTTTTTTTTCTCCTGTTTTTTTTTTAACTGTCCACTGACTCGGATATTTAGTCCAAACATGTGATTAGCGAGTTGAATAAAACAGTCGACTGTGCTGCTGACGCTGGAATGTTAACCGTCCTGGTTCTTCTGGTCATTTCTCCTGATGGGGCTGCTCTCAGCCTTGCTTTTCCTTGTGCTGCAGTAGGGGATGAATAAGCAGACTGTCCTGGTCTAAGTAGCCACATCCTGAGCTTTATTCCGCTGACATGCATCACCCTCCCTGCTCATCCAGGTGTACATGCCCTTCCTAATGTTTTCTCACCAGATTCCTGCATTTCATTGTTGTTTGGGTTCGAAACAAACAGCTGTATGTGTACTGCATACATTTTCAATCTGGAATTTTGCCATAACTGGATAAGTGCGTTATTGTTGCTCTTTAATTGCTCACACATACTTAAGTTTTAAGTTTTAAATAATTCTACCATTAATTGCACTTGAAGTAAGTAATGACTCTAACTTAAAGCTGCTTATGGCGTCATCACCTGCGTGTATTGAGCTGTGATGGCGTTTAGTGCCGTTCGTGCTCTGCCTCCCTCTTGTGGTGAAGGCAGGAACATCCACGTTATCAGGCCTATTCAGCAAAAACCACTTCATGTGATGTAAAGCAGGATAAAGATGGTGTGACATTAGTGTAAGGGTTAATGTACATTTATTCCATAGTTTAATGTTCATATCTAACCTGCCTCCCTGGCTAACGTGTCCTTCTCTGTCCCGGTTCCTCCAGATGGTGCCCCATCGAAAAGGAAACCTGTCGGTGGCAGCCAGGCGCCCCCCCCACCTGCCGAGCAGCGGCCCCCCTCCCCTCCGGGGTCCCCACCCTCGGCCCCTCTCCCTGGGAACGCCCAGCAGGACGGCTCGGACTCGCAGCCCAGCCAGGACATCAGCCCGGCGGTGGCGGCCGCCCTGCTCCAGCTCATGTCCCAGCACGACTCCTCCGAGGCCGCCCAGCGCAGCTCCAAGGACCCCTCCCCGGCTGTGGACGCCCCGGCCCGGGCTCAGCCCCCCCTGCCCTGGGTGGCGGACTCCCCGCCTAAACCGCCACCTGCGGCCGAGGCCTCGGCTGGCCTGCTGAACCAGGCCGCTGCTCCCACCCCCGCCGTGCAGTTCTCTAAAGACCAGGACCTCCGCTTCTCCCACGGAGCCGCCCGCTGACCCCTCGGATGGGCTCCTGGAACGGCTCCAGCTCCCCGACCTGAGGGGGAGGGGAGGGGGGGACGCCCACACATTGGGACTCACTGGACCATGAGCAGGTAGCTACGGTTGAATCAAAGTTACTGAGTATGAGAGAGGTAAGGGGAGATGACGGGGCCTTTTTGTGGCGTCCATTGGTCGGCTCACTGAACGTCCTGACTTGAATGAGGTGAAGCTTCTAAACTGATGCTCAACTGTGAACTTGCTCTTCTAAATGAAATGATTGTCATGTCTACTGCGGTGCCCGCTTCTCACTAAAGGTCCCCAGTGTCTGGAAGATGTTTTTGCTGAGCTAAAATACTGCGTGTGCAGTATGTTTGGGGGCATCGAGTGCACTTTTTAAGAACCCTGGAGGACTGTGAGTCTCCCCATTAAAGCTTACATGCTGGCTTGCTGCCCCTTGTGCCGCCTCCTCCTCTTCCTCCTCTTCTTCCTCTTCCTCTTTCTCCTCTGCGACCCCTGACTGATCTCAGCCTTGCAGGGCAGCCTGGATTAAACGATTACACTTCTGCTTCGGACGGCACTCCCAACAGGTTCTGCTTTTTCTTTCATCAGTCCAGCTGAACTGTGACGAGCGGTTGAGCCCCACTTGGAAGACTTTCACATTTCTTTACAGCAAACATCCGTGTGGTGACAGAAGCCTAAGCCTGTAGTACTCACTTCCCTGTCTCTCATATGAATCAAGCCACTACATTAAGGTCAACGCACATGTATGTCATCCCGCTAGCGTGTAAAGTGTAAAGCTAGAAAGAGACGCACACAAACTTCTCCAGCTCTTCCTGGTGGGCTCTAAGCCTTGTATGATCTGTTGCTGCCTCCCTGCCAATGTGTGCAACAAAAGCTTTTTCTCTCTTTTTTTTTCCAGTGCCGTTATTTTCTACTTAAGGAAATAAATGCCACTTAAATAAAAATAATAATGATAAAAAAAAAAACAATGGTCCATGGTTCAGTTTCCATGGAAAGGGAAAAGAAGGAAAAAATGGTTTCACGTGTCTGTAAAAAGGAGAAGAAATATTTTGTAATATTTGTTTTTGTTTTCTTTTCTCTGGTTCAGTTTATTAAAGGAAGTTATGCGACCAGTTGAATCCTCTCTCCCTCTCTCATCTGGCGTTTTTCTGGTCTGCCACTAGATGGTAGACGTCCCCTCAGCGCTGCAGCCCGAGCCGCAGGACGTCCTCGCAGCCCTGCCTCAGCAGCGCCTGGCTCTAGCAGAAGGTTAAGCTGCACAGCAGACGCTAATGGAGGCTCGCAGCGGCTCGCTTTCACAGCCTCCTCTGACCGCAAATATCCAGGAGAATAATGAGGGCGAAAGCAAAGAGGCCAAAACTGAATCAGGAGTAGCGATCTCTAAATTGAATGAGTAAACTCAAAGGGGTCTTTCTGATACATATAAATAATAGATATCTTTTTGATAAGAGTGTGTGTGTGTGTGTGTCTGCAGTCCCTGTCTTCGGCCCCTGCAACAGAATTAGTGTAGGGAGCAGGAAAGATAAAGGAAGGATGGACTTTTTGATTAGGTTTCCATGATTTAGGAATTTGCCGTTATTAACATGCAACATGCTGTGCGTCAGACGCTGTAAAACACAGCTGTGGCGCTTTGATGATCACTGTAGCTTTTTATGACACGTATATGACATGCGATATGAATCACAGTCAGACAGTGACGTCGAGTGCTCCCTGTGCATCAATCTCCCCTGTGTGTGTGGAGTCCTTTACCACTCGGGTTGATCTCTTTATGAAGACCCTGACAGGCAGACAAGGATCATAAACCGCAGATTGGCAGAGACAGAAGCCTGTGAGGTCCACGCAGACGGGCTAGACGCACAAGTCTATTTGTGTATGTGTGTGTGTGTGTGTGTGTGAGAGAGGGTGTGTGTTTCATGCGTACCCAGACTGGCTCCTCTCTTGGCAGGCGTACAGAGACGCTTACCCCTCTGGCCCACCACGCAGCTGAGCCCTCTGGGTGAGAGATCCATTCAGAGAGGAGGCAGTGGGAGGCTCACCTGCCCTCTAGCACACACCCAGTGTGAGTGAGACAAGCGTGCGTGTGTGTGTGTGTGAGGGTGTGTACGTGCATGTTTCTGTCTGATGCCCGTGCCCATCGGGACTCCAAATAATAGCGAATGTGCCCACAGGGAGTTTCCACAGGAGAAAGTAGTGGGCAGTGCCAGTGCCAAGTCACAGAGCTGAGATGAATAAATCAGGACTGAAGAGAGGGAGGTGTGCCGGGGCTGTGCCATCAATCAGAAAGGCACCTTATGGGGAATGCCCATAAACGTGCCATGCTGCCAGTCTGAGGCACGCAGCCGCCATGGCACAGACATGGCACAGACATGGCGGAGACGGCCCAACGGAGGCGTCCAAAATGGAGGCTCCAGCTTTGAAATGCCGCCGTCGCCTCGGCTCCGGCTGCAGGGATTTCTGGTCAACTTCCAGACAAAGAGTGAGATTTCTGTTCACGACGCACCTCAGCTCCCTCACTCGTTTGGCCAGAATGTCCTGTAGCTGAGAATCTGGCAACATCTGCCCTCGATCGACGCACAAACACGCGTCCTACTGCGTCGAACGCTCGCAAGCCTCCAGGCGAAGTCTTGATGAATCACCGGTGAAGGAAGTGTGTCCGTGCTACCTACGTCTCTCGCTGCAGAACGTGCACTCGCTGTGCAGCCGCTCAGGTCATTATCATAGCTCGGCAATCGCCGAGGCAAACAACCTATCTCAAATTCCTGGCAAAGCTGTCGTCTCTGAACATGGTGCTACATTTTTAATTTGGCAGCGCGCTCAGTCAGGATGCAAAGGGAAGAAGGAGCGAAGGAGAAAGAGATGAAGGAGGAGACAGGGGCGACCTGGGATGACAAGTCTGGATTGAAGGATGGTGAAGGAGGACAAACACTTCCTGGCTCAGATGAGGCGGGTTGGTAGAAAGTAAGGATGCGTTTGATGCAGTCAAACACCGAGGGATGTTTTACACATTCACACAGCATTTAGGGAAAAAAAAGCCGCCTGGCTGCTCTGAAGATGTGGGAGCTGCGGGCTTCTGTCGACAACTTTGAATTCTGCAGCTGAAGCACTTCATAAATCCACTCTCTTCTTTTTATCACGCCATACTGTAATAAATAAATCAGATTAAATTAGAAGGTAAAAAAGGAGCCACACCAGTAAAAGTCTCTTAACTGACTCCTAAAAACTAGTTAATTTCTTTGTCCAAATGCTCAGGGGGGTGTGTGTGTGTGACTGCATGAGGTGTTTCGTGGTGTGTGTGTGTGTGTGTGTGTGTGTGCGTGTGTGTGTGTGCTTGTCTTGTTTGTGTAGTGTAAATCTGGGCCGCTGTAGTTTCTCTGAGCCTTGCTACAGTTTGATGTTGGGTTTGATGACTGCGGCTGTTTGATCAGTGACTATGTGTAAACTTTGCGAGGGGAGAGAGGGACTCCCACAGACGCAGTGTTGCCCCCCCCCCCCATCTGAACCACACACGCTCCAGCTTTGGAGACATGGGCACAGATTTACAGGGCATTTCCTGGAGATATAGCCTGAACTCTCACCCTGAAGTCAGGGCTCCAGTCGAACATGTCATGATACATGGGAGACAGAGTCTGAGTTTCTGGTTCCCAGAATGTGACAGAGAAAACAGACTTATCAGGCCCACACACACACTCAGGCCTAGGAGGACTTTACAGTCTCCAGAAACTGGAGTATATTTTGTGCATTGTGCATTTTGTTAGTAGTTGCAAACAAGTAGATGCTATCACCAAATGTAATCAATAAATGTAAGTTTATGCAATCCATTAACTTCAACAATGAAACTGCTCTATCTCTATTTCTATCTCTATCCATATCTCTACCTCTATCTATACTTCTATCCCTTTTTCTATCCCTTTTTCTATCTCTATTGCTATCTCTATCTCTATCTCTATCTCTATCTCTATCTCTATCTCTATCTCTATCTCTACCTCTACCTCTACCTCTACCTCTACCTCTACCTCTACCTCTACCTCTACCTCTACCTCTACCTCTACCTCTACCTCTACCTCTACCTCTACCTCTACCTCTACCTCTACCTCTACCTCTACCTCTACCTCTACCTCTACCTCTACCTCTACCTCTACCTCTACCTCTACCTCTACCTCTACCTCTACCTCTACCTCTACCCCTACCTCTATCTCTATCTCTATCTCCACCTCCTCCTGGTTCCCTGTCCGACAGATGGATGGATGGTTAGAAACTTTAATGTTGCCTGCTCTACGTTTCTCAGTTTACCATGGGTTGCTAGTAGTTCAGTGGTCAAGTGCTAGTACAAGGACAGAGTCTATGCACTTGTTAAGAGGAAATAGTTGTAGGAGAGTGGTAGAGAGGAGATTAGAAGAATTGTGGCCTTTTCAATAAATTACATGTTTACAGAAACACGTTTCTGAACTGATATTTGCTTCTTTTTACAACGGAGCGATTGAGCAGACAGTAATGCTGAATGCATCTTGGGTAAGCAAATGGATTGTGCTGCCTTCATCAGATCCTTCTTTGTCTTCTATCAAACACAATTTAATGTCAGTCATTTCGTTTATGGCCATATCTTTATTTATGTGATATTTCTAAAATTGATTGACTTTATCCCAGCAGTGATATATGCTTTAGTGCTGAGGCGCCATGCTTTATTGATGCCATAACACCATCTCCATTCCTCCTCAGTTTATAGTTTTGTGAGAAACTGCTGTCACATACACTCGTTATTCCTTTATCGCTCGACAGCAGCGAGATCGAAGCATCCAAGGAGTTTTTAGGAGTTTTTTTTTTTCTGTATTTTAGGATTGGCCAGATGATACAGATGTGAGTTGATTTTATGTAAAGTCACTGGCTGCCAGATCATAAAAGTATAATCATCTGAAGTCACATTCTCTCTTGTATGTGCTCCACAGATAACAAACAATGGGGAAGAAAGAAGCTCAAAATGATGAAGATGCTGGGGATCCAAAACAAAAAGAGAATCTCTCTGACCTTGTTTCTAACGATGATCTTCACCTCACACAAAGACACATCCCCCTCTCTGCATGACGCTGCACTTCTGCACACCAAAGTACTTTTGCCAGGTCTCAGCATCTCATTACCAACTCCATTCAAAGAGCTCCACGAGTGTGAGCGGGATAATTGTCTCTGTGCCTGCACCGAGGCTGCCGCTTTAAGGGCAGAGGAGCTGGGAAAGCAGTGAGTGAGGGTGGTGTTAAAGGAGGAGGAGGAGGAGGAGGAGGGTGGTGTGTGTGTGTGTGTGTGTGTGTGGGTGGGGGGGGGGTGGAAGGGCCCTGCAGGACCATTTGTGCTGAAGCTCATTTGCGCAGCGACACTTAATTGGCTACAACAATTAATTAATGTGTTGGAAAGTTGGCACAAAAAGTTCATTTAAGAGGGTTTTAATAAGCAATTAGAGGAAAAGCAGTGAAGAGGGGGAATTACTGGAGAGGAAAGAGAGAAGCAGGGATGGAGCGGGTGTCTGGCCGTGCGAGGGTGTGTGTTTCTGGGTGCGGGGCTTTGTCTCCATCACTGACCCTCCATCCTGAGGAGCTGATGAGTGATTAGACGTCACTGTAATGCCATTGTGTTTTATTCGGAGCCTCTTGCTGCCGTTCTGGAGGGGACTTGAAAACCGTGATGCCCTTATATTGTGTACATATCAACCCCGGTGGCCCCTGCTGCCCCCTCCTTATCCTGTCCCGGCGCCCAGTGTAAAATATCGCATGACTAATGAGCGGAGCAGGTTGGAATCCTGGGGAAGATGTCCTTGGAAGACGAATGCATTTTCAGCAGAATAATTAACTTAATTAACAAATTCACATGCATATTCATCAGCCTATTAATGTCTGCTCCGCGCTGCTTGATGAGCAATGCAATAATAACCGTTTCATTTGCATATTTGCATTCACACTCACACCCCTTCTCCAAAATAATAAAAGGAAAAGAAGAGCCGCAGAGAGGAGGAGAACTCAAAAGACCAAGCTATGGTCACTGGCTCTCACGCTGTGTTTTCAGAGGCTCCTTCCACCTGCAGCTCACACACTCACACACACACACACACACACACACACACACACACACACTTAAGTAAAGCAAGATAAAGATCACGTAAACTATATAAAGGCATTACATTCACAATACACTACACATGCACACTAACAATTATTAGCAGTAGATATCAGCTAAAGTAAAGCAAGAAGTGCAAATGTAAAATCTTGTGTGACATTTACATTAAACACACACAGACTGCCTCTCTCTGTCACACACACACACACACACACACACACACACACACACACACACACACACACACACACACACACACACACACACACACACACACACACACACACACACAAATCTGATCTGTCTCTGGAGTGTGTTTCCATCTTTGCTCTTGAGCTATGCCAGGTTCACTTAAATTGTATGTGTGTATGTGTGTGTGTGTGTGTGTGTGTGTGTGTGTGTGTGTGTGTCAGTCTCTCTGCCATGCACCTCCAGCCCGCTTCCAAAAATCCCTGCATCTCTGCTTCCTGTCTGTCTGCCGCACGCTCCGCATCTCCTTCCTGTTTTCGTCTCTCTTTCTCTCTTTCTCTCTCCTCTTGTTATTTATTCATCCCTATCAGACTCATCTGTAATTTATTTATTTCTTGCTTTTGAAGTTTGGCTCGTCTGCTGCCTGTCAGTGTGCTTGTGCGTGCGTGTGTGTGTGTGTGTGCGTGTGTGTGTGTTTTCCTGGAGAACCTGTAGGCGTGTGTGCGGCTGACAGGCCATGTTATTTTGTTTGTGAGTAAAGCAGCAGCTCGCAGGGATCCAGATAAACAAATAATTGTGGGATGTTCATGTCCGTTTACTTCCTTGGATCCCTGTTCGTGCTTTAAGGGCTCATCCTCATCATGCGTGCATGTGTGTGTGTGTATATGTGTGTGTGTTTTCTCTCTTGTTGGATTTGTATTCGGAGCAACAGAGACGCTGTCTGTGTCTCACAGATTCTGTCACTGATGAAATATGTGTGTGTGTGTGTGTGTGTGTGTGTGTGTGTGTGTGTTTCCTGGGAGGCTGTGGACGTCTCAGTCTTTCATCCCTGTGTGTGTGTGTTTGTATTCCCTTCTTTGAATTCAACTTGTACGGTGTCATTGATGTCCCTTGTATGTGTTTGTGAATTCCTCTCCAATATTTCCGATGACAGTGACGTGAAAGAGAAGCGTGTGTGTTGCATTTAAACCGGACCTGGGGCGTCTGTGTGGGTGTCTTTCATTGCCTGTTTGAGAGGCGAGGATGATGAGGGGGTGGGGGAGAGGGAAGGGGAGGGGGCTCATCGTTGCGTTTGTGAAACCAAGAATGTGTGTGTGTGTGTGTGTGTGTGTGTGCGCATGTATGTGCTGCCAGCTTGTGTTCAGACAGCAGCAGTTTGCAGAGCGAGAATTAAAAGTAGGGAGGGATGCCAAGTGAGTCCCTGGAGACAGATACAGGGGACAGAGAGAGAAGAAAGAGGAAATAAAAAGGATTTCTCTCACGCACACACACACACACACACACCCTCAGTCACTTACACAAAGAAAGCTCTCCTTGTTGCTGGTAACAAACACCACTCAGCACAACCAAACACACTCACATACACTAAGAGGGGCCTCTTCACTGTTCTCTTGTCAGTTACATCATCTCATATCTCATCTGAAACAATAGCATGCAACATGACCTCAATGTAATCTCTAATCTAAATCTAATCTGGACCTAAACCTCCATTGTAATCATCTAATAGGCTTTAAAAAAACCCAAAACAAAACAAAACAAAAAACATCCAAGACCCAAAAGGTCTAAAACTCAACTTGCTGCAAAAATGGAGGAGAAAGATCTCTCTCTCTCTCACACACACACACACACGTACACACACAAGAGAAAGATCTCTCACCTTTCTCTCTGTCCACTTTCTGTCTCTCTCTCTCTCTCTCTCTCAGCCTGGTGAGGTGACACCCTGGGTGCTGTGTGACACTGAGCTGTCACCTCCCACTCCCTGCATCACACATCTGCCCCCTGCTGGGCCAACCCGGTCACAGCACCCCAGACACCCAGACACCCAGTCTGCCTCCTCCTCCTCCTCTTCCTCCACCTCCTCCTCCTGCTCCTCACTTTCAACTTTTCTACAGGAAACCTCTCATTCTGTGTATTCATGTCACCCCAGCTTGTGATTTTACACTCACAATTGAATTGGTGGTGGGTCAAAGTCCACAGAGGACCATCATCTTTTGCATTTACATGTAGTCATATTTAGCATTGGATGCCTCCATCCAAAGCAAATTACACAGGAGTAAAAACACTCAAGCTATGTCAGAAACTTTTATGATGTCAGCTTGTAGCCAGCAGAAATATAGATTACAATAAAGTTATAACCTTCTCAAACAATTTTGTTGTAACAAGGTCAAAACGAGCAAGAATAAAATAAGACTGAAGGATAGTCACATACAAAGTGTACACACAGTTCAAATTAACATGGATTTAAGAATTGAAGGAAAAAAACATTCACAATTATTTTAAGGTGTTACAAGCTAAAGAGTTTACAGTTCTACTGTGTCTGTTTTATTTATACAACCCAGTAGTTTGGGCATTTTCTGCGGCACCTCTTCTCTTCTGTGAACTTGGTTTCACACGCTGAGCAGGAGTGAAATCCACTCTCTCGTATGAGTGTCTGAGCGTCGCATGTTGAGTTGAGGACGTCATGGCTGTCACCTGCTCAGCTGCATCCTCCTATACCTGCAGGTCCTGTCGCCACTGGAGGTGTGTCTGTGTGTGTGTGTGTGTGTGTGTGTGTGTGTGTGTGTGTCCGGCCAGGCAGGCCAGTGGCGAGCGGGGACGGAGCGATTGAGATATAGAGCATTAGTCGGTGTCAGGAGTAAATTAGAGGCCAGATCTGTTTTCTAATCAGAGCACAAGCACCGTGTTAGAGGAATTAGGGCGACAGCTGCTGGGAGCTTTTTATTCCTCTCTCTCTCAGCCAGAGACAGGCAGACCCCAGCTCAGGGACCACCTCTTTACCACAGCCACCTGTCAACACCGGTGTATGTGTGTACGTCTCTGTGTGCATGCGTGTGTGCGTGCGCACATGCAACTTTCCCTCCCCCATCGACCGCCTCGCACATGCTTTCACACAGGCACACAAACGCCGTCTGCTACGATGACCTCCCTCCATCTCTGAGATTAATGACAGTGCAGGTTCGGTGTGCACACGCAGCCATTCGAGGTGTGTTTATGTTTCCCGGCAAGTGTGAAAGGCCCTTATGTGATATCAGATTTAGATAAGGTGGAGCGGTGGGCGTCCTCGCATATGTGTGTTTACTATGAATCCCTGCGAAGGCCCCAGTGCCACTTCAGCCTAAATATATATCCCACAACATTCATTGAGGGAGACTGAAACTGGTGCATTGATGGTTAAGTCAAATTAAAAATCACTTTTATTCATAAAGAAGAAATTACAAACCGCGTTTGGCTCAGGTAGATTCACAAGCTGTGCAGTTTTTGACACCTCGCTGAAGATGAATAAAAACACCTGAAAACAGAACAAAGATTCCAGAGAGAAACATAATGGACTCCACTTTACAAAATTACAGGTAAAGAACAGTTAGTGTTTCAATAATCCTTGTTTTTGGATCCGCTCTAGTCTCGCAGGAGAAGGATGGGAAGTAGTAGTAACAATATCTATGTTTAGATCATGAACAACAACAGAATCAAGCTGTAAAGTGAAAGGGAGAACAAAACAAAACAAGAAAGCCTGTCCTCAGAGTCACTTCGTATAGTAAAAACGGTACATTTGATCCACAATTCGGCAAGACCACAGAAAGTGTTAGCAACTGCTTTTATTGGTTTTACACTGTGGTGAGTGGCCACAGTCATCTCACAGCCAGAAAGTGCAAAACATACTGTGGAAAAACATGTTTAGGCCGACTGGAGACTCCAAAGGTGTTGAGTCAGTGAATGGTTTGTGTCAGTCCTGTGTGTGCAAAGTGAATATAAGATAATGGATGGATGGAAACATAACATGAGAAGAGAGTAGATGAAACAAAGTCAGTGAAACTGCTGTAACAGTGTGCATACAATGAGAGTTTTACAAGAAAAGCACAGAGGAGACACACTTCTGCTCGTTTTCCCATGTGTGAAGTTAAAACAGGACGACTGCTGATTCTACGGGTGATTGATGATACCGCAGATGAAAACGTGAATGTCGTGAGCTACTCGCGCTGATTTTACACAGCGGAGATCTCATGTGGGCAGCACTGGAGGAGGGTGAGAGGTGTGGGAGGTGGCATTGAGGATTCACACCGTGTCACACACTTGCTTCGGAAATGTCACCTATTTTTTTCTCCCCTTCCAGATCGACCGAATCTGTGGTGTCTGCAGGTAACGTGGGGGGGGAGCAAAACTTTCAGAAAACTGTTGAGATCATCATGGTGAGTCTGCACGATGTGATACATTTTTAATACAAATGGCCATTGGTGGTAAAATTAGAAACGAGTTACATCTCGACACATTTTCCCAGAGACTTTTAAGAACACGCGGCTGCCGGCCTCCTGTGAACGAGCAACAGTCTTTGCATTTCGCATGTTTGTACACAGTGTCAGGAATACATTTGTCCTTGGGGGTCACCTGTCTCCTTCACTGCTCTCTTAAACTACAGGGCTTTGTTATCTTGGAGGAACAACAAAAGGCTTTTTGCTGTTTCTGTGGAAGTCTGATCCTAAATGACACAGTTCATAAAGTCTGCCCCTCTCTGCCCTCTCTTTCCTTCTGTTCCCCCTGTTTGTTTAAAAAGCTGAGTCTTGAGTCATATAAAAATGTAACTTTTGCAGACATAACACACATGCAGAATGATCTAATGTGTTCATTTATCTAGTCCCTTAATTTCCCTGCTTGTATTCAGGATGTTGGAGTGTTGTAGTGAAGCACAGGTTTCCAGTTTAAATCAGATATAGTGAAGAGTTGTTTGGTTTTACATCAGGGGTACCTGAAAAAACATAGGCAAAAGGGATCTTGAACGAATACAACTTGGTATCTGACATATTGTCCTCACTGACTGACTGGATGTTGCATTCAATAATCCAAAAACAAATGATTAAAAAATCTGCTTGTTTTTCTCTTTCTAACTGAAGTTTGGGCCTCATGGCCCAATGGCTGAAGTATAACAGGGAGAACACACACACACACACACCTATACACACACACACGTATAGTCGCTCATTTTGTCATGCACACACATGTACAAGTGCAGTCCTGCTCTCACTCTTGCACATTCCACACATGTGTGCCACCACACAGTGTCATAAATAGACAGACAGTGCCAATCTGAGGCCTGGACCGGAGCCAGCTCTGCAGCAGCTCAGTAGTTAAATTATTAACACCAACTGGGAGAGAGACAAAGAGAGGAGCGGATCAGGCAGCTCAGCGGAGAGGAGATCTGGAGAGGAGAAAAGAGGAGGTGAATCCAGACAAGACAGACATCACAGAGGATGAGGAGGGTTAGCTGCTGAGGTGGAGGTGAAGAGGGAGGAAGTCAGAGAATGAGATGAGGGGGTGAGTTCTGGGAGGAAACCGGGGTCTTGGAGCAAGTAAGAGGCAGGTAGAGAGGTGAATATGGAGGTTTTACATGGATGGCAGTGGAATACTAATGTTGTGTGTGTGTGTGTTTGCATGTGTGTGTGTGTGTGTGTATTTAGCAGAGTGAGGGGAGGGGAAGAGGGATGGGGAGAGATCTGGGGATGTTGGTTCTGATCCAGAGAGTTAATGTTGCGCTCATTGATGGATAGAGTGCCAACCATGAGGCGTCCATACCCACACAAGATGGATGGACCACTGTGCTCTCTCTCTCTCCCTCTCTCTCTCTCACACACACACACACACACACACATACACACACACATCTCCATCTCTCTGTCATCTTATCTCATCTTATTTCTCTCTTTCCTCAAAGCTGAGCGCTGATCAGAAAGCTCTGCCACAAATCTACAATCAGACCACAAGCAGAGGCAGCAGTAATTTGTATGTGTGTGTGGTGTGTGTGTGTGTGTGTATGTCTCCACACTGAGGTTTTATAATTTGCCATCTTGTCAGCTGTGGTAAAGCATGCTAAGGTGCCACCAACAAGAACAATACAGCAAAAGCTCCAGAACGTACCTGAGTGCAATAAACACATCAAACCTAAATCGAAATGTGACCAAACAACACAAGTGAACATGCAAGGAGATTCGTTGTCTTATCTAAGAAATAAGATGAACAATTTTTTTACAGCCATTTACTTAGATTTCTTTTCAACTTTTTCTGATTTGTAGTACACATTATCAAAGAAATACCCCTTAAATACGTATGTGTGTGAGTGTGTGTATATGAAGGAGAAAGAAAGTGTGTGTGAACCTGTCAGTACATCAACCCAAAAAAAAAAATCTCATGCAGATGCATGTTCAGCAAGAAACTGAGCAGCAGCACCATGAGATTTATCATGTGTGTGCGTGTACGCGTATGTGTGTTGTTATTTATACACTAAAAGCTTGACTACTTTGTCTGTAAGGCTCCCCGCTGCCTCCATCTCTCTCTCTCTCTCACACACATACACACACACACACACACACACACACACACACACACACACACACACACACACACACACACACAGACATACACACACATGTACACTTTCCCCAGCATCCTCCTTTCTGGCGGGGGCATCGGGGGGTGAAGTGATCTGTGCGAAAGCCTCCTGTTCTTTGCGCCGCGCGGCTGAGGCAGAGGGGGATTGTGGGTAGCTGCTGTCTGCAGGGGTGGGGGGGCAGAGTTGGCGGGGAGGGGAGGGGGTGGATGGGTTGCCGGGGCGGGCGGCAGCAGATGGCGTGCCACACTGTGAGGGCCGTCGGCTGGCATCCAGAGGAGGGGGAGGGAGGGGAGGGGAGGGAGAGTGGAGGAGGAGGTGGTGGTGGTGGTGTGGGTAAGGAGGGATGGGGGTGTGGGGTGGTGGTGGTGGGGGGGTTACAGGGATTGGAGGGGCACTGCTCCCAAAGTGCCAGCAGGCATCAGGAGAGAGAGGGAGAGAGGCAGAGGTGAGGGGCTGCGGTGGGAGACAGACAGGCAGACTGGAAGGAACCCACAGATTAGAGCTTAAGCGGGGCTCGGGAGCAGGATTTCTCTGCTAATTGCATCCACTGAAGAAGAACTAAATCGACAGATTTGTCTTTGAACCCTAATTCACGGGTGACTTTTGACCTTTTCCACTTCCATACAGTGTCGTCTGCCCCCCCCCCCCCCCCCCCCCCCTCCTCCGCCACCACACACCCCGGTGGCTGGATCGGCACGTCGGGCCAAGCAGAGGTCCGTCCCTGGCATATTGTTGTCTGAGGATTGCCACCAATGTAGCATGAGGCTGGCATGTGGAGGGCACCGGGTTGGCATATGTACTGTGAGGAGTTGACACAGAGTCTGCTCTGATGTGACATAAGTTTGGCAGGCGTGGCATCAAGGTGGCACACGACTGGCACCGGGTTAGTGAGGGGTGCCGAGCGGATCGAGCCTGTCGGAGAGGTCGTCTCCGCGCCTCGCAGCACAGACAGGCAGCGCTGGGAGAGCAGCTTACAGCCTGGGCTCCGATAAACATGCCACATCTTATCTTCATTTGCTATAACACTCCTGCTTTTCACACAAGTACACAAGTGCATTTTCTGCCGATTTGCTCATGTGAACACTACATCGTAATGGGTGGTTGGTTTAGATGAGATAATATGCTCCTTTATTAGTCCCTCAGAGGGTAGAATTTGTCTTGTTGTATGATGTGTATGTTGATGTGTGTGATGTACATATACAGTAGAAACAATAGTGGTAGAGATGAGATGAGATGACTCTATTGTCTTAAAGAGGGGAAATTTGTCTTAGGCAACATAAAAATAGTTATGTTACCTAAAATGTCAAAAAGTGGCTGTGTCTGTTGTATAGCATATGCGTCATAGCGTGCGCACACACACACACACACACAGACTCGTTCAGGAAAAAAAAAACAGGTGTTAATGTCTCAATAAACACATAAATAGTCGACAAGTACATAAACAGCTATTCAGAATTCTAAGAGCCTACACCTTATCTAACCACTGTAATAATAGCAATGTGTAAAAATCATTTACATTTGTTCAGAAAAGCAGTTTCATGTGATAAAATATTTCACTTTTAACATAAACCACAGATACAGTAAGTCAGTCCAGGGGTGTGTGTGTGCTTGTCTGAGAGAAGTGCTCTCTGTTTGTTATATTCATTTAGCCTGTAACAAAAGCGTCATATTAGTTTTGGTTCAATAGCCTGTATTTCATCAGTGTCCTGCAAAGATCATGCAGATTAGCGTAAGGAGGCATGAAATGGAAAAGCTAGTGTAGAGTCTGTAGAGAAAATACGTCAAATTTGTACCACACCAGAGAAAACATACTTTTCCCCGCCGACATGTCCCAGGGTTGTATATGTTTGCGCTTTGAAACTCTTGTCGCTCTCGCTCAGGAGACGCCGCACAGGACTTAAATATTTCATCTCAGAGATCTTTGTCATTCCACATTCATAAGTGCACATGGCATGCTAATGCTAACCCACATCTCTCTCTCTCTCTCTCTGATTTTTCTCGAATCTGTGCTAGAAGACTGTGCTAAATGCACTGGGGCACGCAGACTGTAGCTGGGACACACTCCTGGGCCACTTAGACTGACCTACTTGGTTCGTATGTTGTCGTGTTTCAGCGCCGCTACTTAATCATTCCTCTGCGTTTGAAGCGTGTTGTTGCATCTCCGACAGGGCGACCTGCTGCACGCTTTGTGTTTTTTCCAGATCAAAGGCATCGAAGTTGAGGCATAATTTAGGTTTTTTGTGCCGGGGAGCAGAGGAGACGCGGTCACAACTTCTTCTTCTTCAGTTTTTTTTTTTTTGCAGGTGAACTCTGTTTGTATTCACTGTAAGCGCTGCACATTACCTGCAAGTATTGTTGGAAACGAGTCTCTGTCTCCTTCTAATTAAGGTGCGGGTAACAACCAGCACCTTCAGCAGAGCATGCACATATGCAGACAGACACAAACACTCAAAACACACAGACACACACACATGCACCCCGCCAACACACACCAACACGTGCGCACACGCACACAGAGACATCACAACCCGCTGCTGCTACCACAGTGAAGGGCTGAACAGATGTTGAGGAATTTAAGATGCAAAAGGGAACTGGGACTCCCCCCCCCACACTCCCTACCCACCCACCTACCCACCGACCCACACACACACACACACACACACACACCCTGTGCCCCACCTCTCCATACCCCCCATCACACACACACACACACACAACCAGTTTTATACTCAAACACACCCATGAATCTACATATATTACACCCAAATCTTGAGGATACATCATCTTGTTGACTTGTCTGCGAAGAATGGCCGCGCGCACACACACATCCGCACACAAAAAGCAGACACAAACACACACGCGATCGTGCATTGTGGCCCACATCCCCCTCCAGGCTGGCCCAGCTCATAAGGGGCACCATGTGGCACTCTATTCCCTCTGGCACGAGGCAGCGACTCTGCCAGCTCTGCATTGTCCTCTGCCCGCTGGAGAGCACGCGCCCAAACCGCCGCCCCTCGCCTCCCCCGTCTCCCCCCGTCTCCCCCGTCTCCATTCTCCCTTTCTTACCTCGCCTTTCCACTTGTTTCACAGAAATGCACCGAGATGGATGCCGTTTGCTGGCTTTCAAGGCTCCAAAGTGCAGCGAAACTTAAGATGAATGGGTGCGAGCTTGTGATGGAACACTGTTGGGAAATCTCGTTCCCGGGCCTCATTGTCTGTCTTTTGTTTTCCGCCAAAATTTCCAACCTGCAGCCCGGCAGAAAATATTGTTGTAAAGCGCCGACATAAATGCTTGATAGCTTGGATCTCTGTCAAAAGCCAAACACAAAAGCCAGAAATTACACCCCGATCCAGCGAGCAACGGCGTCTCTAATGGCTGAATACAATATGTATATTCTCGTGCCTCGGTGATTGATTGGCTGGTTGGATCTTCATCTTCTTGTTCACTTCCGCGGTGATTGATTCATTCAGGGGCATTATTTTGCTGCTCACAGTAAAAACACAGTGTTTGACAGACAGAGCTGGAGATCAATACGTGACAGATGCAGCGCTGCTTTGCTGCTGCAGCATCAATGCTGAGGTGGAGGAAAACTTCAAAGAACACACACCATCAGTCAGGATTTGACATTTGATATGTTTTTTTTTAATGATCCAACTGTGTTTACGTCTGTTTACTTAAGTCCAAAGCTTGAAAGTCTCCACAAGTTTGTTATACTAATGATAGTAGTATATCAGGTGATTGAGTATATTCTATACCTAATCGCCTGATATCACCAAGTCTGTAAAACTATGAATATAAGAGTTAGATGGACCCTAATGACTGCATGAAACTGTATGAAATAATGGCCTCACTTTGGATCTCAAATGACCCCAGTGATTATTTGATGAGATTCAGCTCAGATAAATCTTGATTATTGCTTGAAGACATTTGAAATTGGATCCTTTAAAGCAGTAAACAAAGAATCCTTAAGAAACAATATGCAAAAGCTGCATAAACAGAGTATCCACTGCAAATCTTCTGAGGTTGTGAGATAGTGATTCATGTAAAAATTTATTAGGTGTCTGATTCAAAATAAGAATGAATGGAGGGAAATGTGTGCTCCAGGAAGACAGTTATCTGATAGATTCACATGGATTTCTTGTTGGTTTCCTCCTGTCCCTGGGAGCAAGAAAGAGCACAAAGAGCTGCTCTAACAGGTGCATAAAAGGGACATTTGCATGCTCCTAATCTGCAAAAATCAAGGAACTCAGGGAGAAAGGTCAGTTTCATTCAGATGCATGTGAACCATGAGTGACACTGGAAGAAAACTGCGCAAGAGATTGTTTTGATTTCTCCCTGGTTTCCTCGGGTTCCTCAGAGAGCGGCTCCTCCGTCCCTCCCTCCACCTCACAGCTGCTCTGAGGAGAGAGGAGCTCGGCGGGGCTTTGCCTAGCGTTAGCTCTCTGTGCTTGGGTGAGAATTAGCCAGCTTTAGTGCTTGCCTTTCCTGGTAATCCCTTAATCTGTCGGAGGCTGAGGAGGGAGGCTTTGGAGAGGAGATGGTGTGTCAATCCACGTCTTCACATCTCTCTTGGCACCGCGAGGCGCACAGGAAACATGGCAAAGTTTGCAGCAGAGAGTTGTTGAGTTAATAAATAAAGGCAGGTCCTTCTGTGTGATTCATCTTTTCAGCTAAACAAGTTAAAAACAGACAATTTTATTGTGATTCACCAAACCAGGCAATAGTTGTGAAGCGTTGTAGGTTATATTTTACACCATGATTTTTTTTCCATGTTTTCCAATCTGTTTGGCTTCCAGGAGCTACAGATGCTGCTGTTTACACCTGCAAAGATTTTTATCAGCAGGTGCAGTACTCAAAGCAGTTACAAGGCTTTTATTTTGATATGCCTGTTTATATATTAAGCGTTTTTTAGAAAATGTGAAATATCCTCTTTGTGGGACAAATAAAGCCTTATTCTATTCTATTCTATTCTACATTTGGAGCTATGTTACGGCACAGATGTGAAAGTCCACTGTTTAATATGTAGACTAATCTTCAGCCTGCAACCAGATGAAAACAAATTGCCTCATAATCCCGTATGGAGTTAGCTGCAAAGGCAAGAAATGTAGTTTTTTGTTTGTTCAATCAAGGCTTTAGGAGAAACATGATGGTGCATCAAGACCAGATTTACTCACTCTGGAGATAAAGCTCTCTTATCCTCAAATGATTTCTTTATCTTTTTTTTTCTTTTTTTGTCTTTTGGCCAAATCCTCCTCCAAAAGGTCCAATAAAATCAAATAATTTTGTTGTGCTTCAGGTTTTCACACCTGTTTTTTGGCTTCTAAATGCTCCACAAACTGAGTCACTGCGATGTGGAACTCCTTCCATTATCTTTTCTGGTCGTTTAACTTAGTTTAGTCCTGAAAAGTAGGACAAAGATGAGCATGTCATCTGTCTTCTGAGAGTCCGTGAAGGATTATTTCTGACATTTACACTCATCCAGCAGGTTGCTGACAGTCGTCTGGATGCAGCCCCGATGATACCTCAAGTGTAAAGTATAAAGTAATGACAGGAAAAAAAAACTTTTCTTAAACTACCACAAACTCCAACAGGATCCAGTATTTATTCTTAGTTAGGAGTTCAACCGCTCTATTTTAATACTTGGCTTGTACATCATCCATTGTAGAAGGACGACCAAATCAGGAGCTCATTGAAACCGGAAAACTGAGCCACTCTTTAATTTTCCTCTCAGATTTTCTCTGGCTCTCTGTTTTTGTATTTGGCAGTGTTGCCTTGTTCCATTCCAGCGTTCATTTATATAATCACAAATATTTGCCCAAACAATCTTAAACCATGTTACATGCACAGATTTTCTCTTCTGGCTCCACTGTGCAGTAAAAAGAAAAAAATCAGACCAGTACGGAGGCCCTATGACCTCCAGCTCTGGACCAACTACACTTGTGCCTCCACCATGGTGGCAGTGCTGGGACGGTCCACCCATTCATCCATTTTCGTAGGGTGAAGGTGGGGAATACACCCTGGAGAGGTTGTTAGTCCACGAAACAAAGACTCACAAGGTCAATGAAGAGTCTCCATTCTGCTTAAACACGCATGTTCTTGAACTGTGGGAGAAAAGCCACACAGACATGGAGGTTTGCATGGTGCTAGAGTGGTGCTGAGTTGGCTCCAAAACTGCCATATAATTTACTACAATGTGAACATGATAATCATGCGATCATATTCCATGATTTTTAATTATTGGCTACATTTCACTCTGCAACAACAAGAGACTTTTACTCAATTGCACCAGACAAAAACCAACAGCCAATAACAATCCTGTTATGCAGAGTTAATAAATACAAAATAGATAAATCCCCTCAAACGATCCATTCATTTCAGCGAAATATCTGCATCCTGATTACCATCTATCTAAAGCTGTCACTTCTGCCTGGACACAACAGCTCTTGAATGTGCAGTTACCATCAAACGGGGTTTGAAAAATCGTCTGTGCAGCACTTTGCACGGGATGAGCTTCGCAGTCTGCGACACGCTTTCGGTTCGACTGCAGAAAATGTTTTTTGCGACGACTGCCTAATGACGAGCAATACAAACTATATTCCCGCTAATTGTCTATGAATAACAAAGCGTTGCGACGTGTCAACGTTGTCACAACTGCGATAACGCAGACGAGAGCGAAGGCCGGCCTGTGGCTGATTGTGCAACCACATGGTAATGAATGGCTAATGTGCTGGTGCAGAGGAGACGTTAATGCCATCCTAATTCCCTCTTGCTCAGCGCGGGGCACTGCGTCCTGAGCCTGTTAATCTCGGCCCCGTAAACCTTTAATCTGGGAGCCAGCCACACCCAATCACACACAAACACACACGCACAACACGTAGACACAGACAACCTGTCATCGCGGCAGAAAAGTAGCGCAGCGTACCTGTCACACCTCTCCGTGTGTGTCTCTCTCTCTCGCTCTCAAACATGTGCGACATCTTGAGCGCCTGCAGCGAGATTCTTCCCCATGAGTGGCATTCCAGAGCAGGCGGTCCCAGGGGAGCCTGGGAGTGGGGCCGGGCAGTGGTGGGACTGGGGGCGGTTTGAAGTGGAGGGGGAGTAGGGGTGTGTGTGTGTGTGTGTGTGTGTGTGTGTGCTTGTTGATGCTGCAGAGGTCTGGTTGCTCGGGACGATCAGCAGGGTTGTTCGTCTGCTTCTTCTTCCCTCTGTAGGTGAAGAGCAGGACGCTGTGACCTCGGCTGAGCTGTGGCCTGAGCATCTGGACTCCTCTCACTTCACGTCACAGAGGAGTTTATAACCCGTGCAGGGTAAAGACAAACAAGACAAACACTGCTAAAGTCGCACACACAGATTTCTGTTGCCAGTTGCCTTAAAATGCCATAAAATGGATGCCTGTTGTAACTGCAGTACAGGACCACAATCAGCTTCCCAAAGATGCAAAAAAAAGTCCTAAAATGGTGAACATTATGTAGAAAATGCATAAAACACAATCACATGTGTTCATTATGTTAGACGACACATATGCTCAATTTTGGAAAGTGTAAGTCTTTATTTTTCAATGTTTTATTTGAGTTTATTTCTTGGTACAATAAAGTCCATAAATGAATGAATAAATGAAATAGCTGCAAAGCTGCTCATTGTGAAGTTGTCAACTTGAAATCAGCCTGACATTTCTGAGTATAATCATTTGATGTCAATCAATCAAATAATCTATCAATAGCTTTCTTTATTTTGCAGGAGGAGGCATGGGGACAGTAGACACACAAGCATGTAAATATGACCAAGCAAGCAACATCCAATGCATGTGATAATTAACATAATCACCAGAGATTCAATCATATATATGATAGATATAACTGGAGTAACAACACAGCTTCCACATATGTTTTAAAAGATACATTTGAAACAAGACCGACAGGATACAAGTCAAACCAGGAGGTCAAAAGTCATTAGTTTCATTAGAAGCTGTGGACACAGAGAGCTGGGGACCACCTGGGACCCATCCTGAACCAGTCACTCAACACGTTGTGATCTGTCGAATACTCCAAACAACCAGAGCACAGCTTTAACTGCTTGAATGTGACGCTGGTTGTTTTGCTGCGTCCTCAAGGGTTAAGACAGACATTTCATTGCTTTTTATTTGCACCAGATGTGGTAGGTGTGCAGCATTAAGGAGGACGAGCACAGAAAACACCTCCAGCCTGTTCCCAGGAAGCATCGCCTTCCAGTTTTTACACCGCTGCTCTGCTCCTCACACACAACGTGGGTTTTCCGGGCCTTTCCTCTCCGAGCTGTTGATTGCGTCTCTCTCTTGTCTCTCTGTCTCTAATTAGATCAGAATGGGGACTTTGTGTGCGTGAGTGGAGACACTGTGTGCGTGCATTTTTGTCACATATTATCTGATCATTTTTCCTCTTTCTCTCCCTTTGTCCCCACCGCTCTCCCCATCTTCTTCCTGTCTGCCGGTAAATATTTCATTTGCTTTAGCGGCGCTGGTACATTAACCAGCGGTGCCAGTCGAGCTCTCTGCTTGTGGCTGGCTGTATAAAAATAAACACACTCTAGTTGTAATGAACAGATGTCACAGAATTTAAACGTGCCCCCCCTCCTCCTCCCTCCTCCTCCTCCTCCTTCTCCTCCTCCCTCTTCTCCTTCTTCACACACAAACACACTTCACCCTCCTCTCCCACCTCCTCCTCCTCCTCCTCCTCATTTTTGCTCACGCGTAAAGGCGCACATGCATGCATGCACACACAACACGCAGTTGCCCTCCTGCATCCATGTGTGTCCAGAATCACAGGTAGTGAGAGGAGCTGCGGGGTCGAGACACCGTGCACTGAAAACTCCTCTGCATGTTTTCCCATGTGAGCTTTGCCCTGGTAGAGCATGGCAGACACTGCATTGCTCTGCCAGTCTCTTCCCGTTGCTGTCTTTCTCCACCCTCCCTCCCTCCCTCCCTCCTCCTCCCTTCCTCACTGTCGTTGTGTGAGTCTGACAGCAGGCTAACACTGTGGTCATTTTACAGACTATTTTCATCAGGTCCTCCCATCCACTTCGCAGAACCAGCCTGTCATCCCACAATCCCCAGCGGCATCATCAGAACCCATTTTGGTGCTGTGAGGAAAGGATGGGCACAAGTGCACAGGAGTGTGTGTCAATCTGTGTTTGTGTGTGTGTGTGTACGTGTGTGTGTGTGTCCATCCCCCTTGTCACTCCCGCTCTTTTCCCACTGAGCGTGTGCCAGCTCTCTGTGTTTGCTGGCTGACAGGACCGAAGGAGAGACAATTGTTCTCCACGTACCCAGAGACCCTCCCCTGCCAAGTCTGGGATGAAATCCCTTCTATAGCGCTAACTCCTCACAGTCGGGCGTCTCACAGCAAAGCACACACCATTACTGCTCCGGGTGGGTGGGTGATACCACGCTAAAAGTCAGTCAGATACACAAAGGTCTGTTTTGCACAACACTGGGAAAAAAACGCTCTCCAGTTTTCGACTTGAAATGTGTTTTATCTCAAAGGAAGCACCAGTGATTTTCCTGCTTTGTACATTACTGCATTTTCCAATAACTAGCAGAATGATTGATCTCAGTGATTCCAAGACCTGCTCTATTTCAATACAGCAAATTTAAGACTTGTTTTTCTTACATTCTTTCTCTTGTGTTGTTTTAAATTTGCAAGCAATAATTAGATCCCAGTCAATCCATCATCAGTATATCAGAGGAAACATAGTTTCTTGAAGGCGAGAGGTGACAAAAACAGGCAACATTTTTGTTTTATCTAACGCATGAATATTCTGACTTTCCTCAAGGTCAGTGTTCAAGGTACAACTTATTCATCCATGAAATGTGGAAATTAAAGCGCTAGCATCCTCATCAGCCCACACTGATTACCAGCAACACAGGAAACATGCACTGAGGTCTGGTTCAAAGCTGAGGAGGAGTTCTGAGTTTCTGGATTTGGATGTAGAAAAGCCTTTTTACATGGGGCTGGAAAAATAGCTTTTTTTTTCATTTCTTGAAATGTGTTTTCTTTAAAATAAGTGTGCAGCTTATTCAAAGCAGCCTGTTTATGATTTTCAAGACAATCACAGCAATTTAAAGATTTGTTTAAGATCAGGCATCTCTTTTCTCTCAGATTACACAGTATGTCTAAAACATGTGAAACTGAGATGTAACCATGAGTTTTAACCTGCAATAGTGTGACAACTGTAATACAGTTTCTACAAGGCAGAGTGGGATAAAAATGCTAATTTTAATCTTACTGATAAATCTACTGACTTTGTTCAAGGTCAATGTTCAAGATGCGACTTATTCATCCATAAAATGTGGAAATTAAAGTGTTAGCATCCTCATCAACCTGTGCTGATTATCAAGAACTCATAAAACAGGCGGTGAGGTGTTGATAGAAGCTCAGTCGCTGTGCAGAGTTTGGAAGTTTAGAGCAACTGTGCAAAGCAGAATTCTAACAGCGATGGACGGAGCAGGTCCGGCAACTGGAGATTAAAGGTGACAGAGAGAATCGGAGATGAAGGCGAGGAAGGAGACGAGAGAGATGAAAGGAAGAGGGGAGAGGTGCGGAGGTCGTCCGGGGGGTGATCAGTGAGGTGGATGCGATGCCATCTGACAGGTCCAGCTGGGAGACTGCCCGCCCCCCAGCGCTGCAAACTGGTCAATATGGAGGCCAATTACTGCTGCCCATGTGACCAGGGCATCATCCAGCCCTATCATAACACACGCGCACGCACACACGCACGCACACATGCCATCTGTGCAGACCAGCAACGACCCTCCCCCCTCCTCCCCCACTTTCCTCCTCTTTTTGATCCAGTTGTGACCCCCCCACCACACTCACCCCTGCACGCTCCTACTTAACCTCCTAACAGGGTCAGCCACGCCCCACCGCCCTCGCCTGACCCTCCGCAGCGTCCCGCAACAGTGTTGGGAGTAAAGTCTTACAAAAGGGATAAAATAAACACTCAGTCAGTTTTTTCAGTTTTGGTTAAAAGCTAACCATCACAACATTAGTAATACGTAGAATGATGCAGCATTTAAATGGAAATTAAGAGACTTTTGACTGGCTAACACAAAGCTAACTGAGATAGCCGCTAGCACGTAGAGGAAAGAGACTCCTGAGGATGGTGCAGGCTTGACAAAACAACAAAAACAAAGTTAGTCTCTGGCTGTAATGCCACTTGAACCAAGGGAAGAGTAGAAACTGTATGTTGTTGAAGAAATGCTGCCACTGTCAACAGTAGGATTTCAGACAGCTAGTTAGCTAAATCTCACAGTCAACACTGGCTATGACAAGCAAAGCTAACGCTGTTATGGCAGTACTATACAGCCTTGTTCACATACATTGTAGCTCCCAGGACTATGCTAAGGCCATCTTTTATATTTTTATTATAAATGGTGACAATCCAATTCAATCCAGACATGCTAGTAAAATAGCGCCTTGTCACTATGAAGCTTTTGGACTTATTTCAGTTTGACAGTAGTCATATGTGTGTGTGTGTGTGTGTTTCCATGGTTGCATAGCAACCATATGTAAATAGTAAATGGACTGGTTCTTATATAGCCCTTTTAAAGATTCCATGACCTCTTAACACACTTTTAAAGACACAAGTCACATTCACCCATTTACTCCTATTCATGCACTGCTGGCAGAGGCTGCCCTACATGCTCTCCTCAACCAGACGCTGTAACCACACATCCTTACATCCTTACGCTACAGAGCATCAGGGGCAGTTAGGAGTTCAGTGTCTTATCCAAGGATATTTTGACCTGTCAGCTGCAGTTCTGATCCACTGACAACTAACCTAATTTCCTTCAGGATATCAATAAAACTGAACTGTGCTAAGTCACAGTACCTTGGATGAAATTTCCCCATTGAGGGCCAATCAAAGGTCTATTCTATTCTATTCTATTCTATTCTATTCTATTCTATTCTATTCTATTCTATTCTTGTGTAGACTGTCAGTAACTAGTAATATATAATATATTACATGTTCACCAGCTGGAGGCCCCCGGTAGGACCTGAGTAGGCGGACAGGTCCTGGAGACTCCCCTTGCTCTGTGAAGTCAAACCCTGTGAACAAACGCAACATCTGGCTCTAAAACCTACCTGGCCACCTGCCAAAGGCCTGAAACCTGCCTGGCACACACACCAAGATCTCCACCTATGTCTCTCCACTAGGTTCCTCCTCCCTGCCCCCTTTACCCTCCAACCTCCTGCCCCCTCGCCTTCCTCCTCCTCCTCCTCCTCCACCTCCTCTTGTTGTTTCTCCCTGGGCAGGACCTCCAGCTGTATGGTGCAGCCTCACTGTAGCTCCTGCCCTATCTTCTGCCCCACTGCCCCCGACGCACTGTGTGATAACAAACAGATGTTGAGGAATCTCCTCTTCATGCTGCCACCGCCGGTGCAGACCCGGGCCACCGGCATTTAGTCTGGCACAGGGTGGGTCGTGTGTATGTGTGTGTGTGTGTCTGTGTGTGTGTGTGTGTTCATGTAGGTGCCAAAGAGGTTCACCTACCGTAATTGAAGTCTAAAGATGATAGAAATTTAGGTTTAACCAGTGTATGTAAAATCAGTCAAATCAAAGTGCATTACTCCCTGTGTGTATGTGTGTGTGTATGTGTGTATGTGTGTGTGTGTGCGTGTGTGTGATGCTGCCTGTAAAGCACATTTTTAAGTTTAAAAGGGTTGTTTACACAACATCATCAAAGCACACGTAGATAGATAGATAGATAGATAGATAGATAGATAGATAGATAGATAGATAGATAGATAGATAGATAGATAGATAGATAGATAGATAGATAGATAGATAGATAGATAGATAGATAGATAGATAGATAGATAGATAGATAGATAGATAGATAGATAGATAGGTAGATAGAGATTTTATATTAGTTGCATGTAAGATTTCTCGTCTCTCTGACTGTGTGTGTGTGTGTGTGTTTTAATATCGACAGATTGCACATACACACGCTCTCTCACCACCTTTCTATCCCGTACATATTTTACATCCATATCATGATGCGATATCTGCATTTCTCAAAAACACTCGCTTATTATTTTAGCTCAACGTTAATTGGAATTCACACCATGGTACTTGTGACATTTTGATAATCGCACTATTGACTGTTATGTCGGACAAACACTCTTGATTTTTTTTCCCCTCTTACCAAGTTGAGTGAGAAAAAGAGTGGGCATGAACATGATAATTTAAACAGCGAGATTCATTCACTCACTTTTCATCCTGAGTGCAGCACAGAGTGTCACTGGAAGTTTTTTTTTCTCTCTCCTGGCTACAACTGACTTCAGATGTGAGCCGAAAGTCAGACTTTTAATTGCAAAATGCAGATTTTGGAAAAGTAAAAGACTTCAGAAAAAATTGAAGGAAAGGGCTTAAAATCTTGTTAAGGTAACGAAATGAAAATTCCAAAACCTTTGTCTCTATTATTTAGTTTCTACTTTATATATAGTATATTGTCATATTAAATGATATGACACATCTCTCACCGTCTCTTGCTCCTTCTCAAACACACACACACACACACACACACACACATACACACACATTTTGGAATCAACACCTCATGAATCTGAAAACGACTGTGCTGGCCAGAATGGTTCAACTCCCAAAATGTTCATTACAATAGAATGGAATTACACACACACAAGACACACACACATTTCATGCCCATGCAGATCCTGAAAAAGAGTCTAGGAATGTATGCAAGAAATCAAATCATGCGACTAGCATTTACTTGAGTATCATCATTGCACAGTTGAACACAACACGCTTGCCTGTGAAGTCTACACAGAACTTTCTATAAAGTGCTTTAGTGACGGCAGAATTTCAATCAAACTCAAATCAAATTGTCCTCCTTTTTGTTAAAGTGTGGTCTCTCTCTCTCTTTCTGTCTCTCTGTGTCTGCCTCTCTCTCAGTCTGTGTGTGTGTGTTTGGCCTGATTCGTGGCAAGGTTACCACATGTAAGAATTGGATGTAACACAGCCTTCTCTCACTGAGCTCATGTACGACATAACATTAGAGAGGGGCATACATATTCATGGGGCAACTCCTCACTGTTGTGCGTCTGTGCAGTTTTCCTGTGTATGTGTGTGTGTGTGTAAATGTGTGTATATGAGTGTGTTGCAATGTGTGTGTGTGTCGGAGGGTTACTCGGGATGAGCGCTCTCGTTTTTAAACGTCCTGGATAATGAACAGATGCTGCAAAAATTAGGAAAGAAACATGGACTCCTCCCAGCAGCAGCACTTTGGCCCGGTGAACTGGCGCACAGTGCGGGCTGCGCTCTGCGCGGCTCCTGGTGCCGCTGCCGCCGCTGCTGCTGCTGCTGCTGGGGAACATTAAGGGACTTGGCACAGCTCTGCTGCTCCTGCCTGCCAGCCCCTCACACACACGCACACACACACACACACACACACACGCACACACGCACGCACACACCTCCTCTCTCCGGACTGTGGGCAGAGGTGTGGGAGGGTCGGGGGGGTGTTTTGATAGATGCCCTCTCCCACTGCTCGCATCTCTTCTGGGCTCGTGCAGAAATGCATGCAACTTTTTTCTTCTTTGCTGATGAAGCCAAAACGAATTAAAAAAGGCCTGAACACACACACTGACACACACAGACTCACACAGACAGACGCGCGCGCGCACACACACACACACACACACACACACACACATACAAACACTTTTGGTTTGACTCCTGCGTGGACGCGCTCCTCAGGTGGAGCGGCCTGCAAAATGGAGCGTTTAAGGTGGTATTTTTTTAGAACCTTTAGGGATAAAATATTTACTGCAATGCAGAAAAGCAGCACGGCTAAAAACGAAACGGACGCTTGATGGAGACTCCGCAAAGCTATTCCGCGCAATCATTTACTCGACTCAACATTTCTGCGGAAATGCATTTAGCAGAATAATGAAAATATGATGTTGCAAATATATTTATTTTTGTCTTTTTCTCAGGTGCAATGAACGAAATACTGTGTGCATACTGTTTTTTTTGTTTTCAATTATTAGAAATTCTTAATCTGTTCCTCCATTTTATAGTCCTTTTGAACGGATCAGAAAAAACGGGGTGCAAAGTGGACATTTCAGATAATTACATATATTTAAAAAATGCATTGATCTGTTGCCTAAAATAATCCCCTTGGGTCATTTTTCCTTGACTAATTATTTTGAAATGTTCAGATAAAACATGTATGAATAATGATACACAACAAGTGGCGTTTTGCATTCCGTTCGCTTTAATTTTTTCGTCGTTCTAGTTCACTCGAAAATGACATTCCTGCACTTTTATTCTATTTATTATGTTCTATGCTCTCATTCAACGCTGGTCACTGTCATCCACCACCCGTGCATGTATGCGTGCGCGTGTCTGTGCCCGTGTGTGTGTGTTTGTGTGTTTATGTGTGTGTGTGTGTGTCCTTAAAGCACAGAGCACCCAGGACATTTTGGGGAACATATGGGTCCCGGGGCAGCGCTCCAAACCCGGCCGGGGTGGCAACGGCTGCCCCTTACACTGTGTGTGTGTGTGTGTTTGTGTGTGTGTTTGTGTGTGTGTGTGTGTGTGTGTGTGTGTGTGTGTGTGTGTGTGAGAACATCATTTTTATGTCATATATTAGAAAAAAAATTCAGTCTCTCGCTCTCTCTCTCTCTCTCTCTCTCTCTCTCGCTCTCCCTTTCTGTGTGTGTGTGTCAGTGTTTGTGTGTTCACATACATTGACATACACATCCGAATTGATTCAACCAGCTCAGGGTAAATAAATCCATATTTATATTTATTTATAACGCCATATGTATGGCATAAATATGAGATGTGTGTTTAAAGTTAGAGGAGGTGAGACTCTAGGGGGTTGACTTCATAATTCATATCTGATGTTTGATGCATTATTGAAAGATGGAAATCAAACACATCTCATTTTATACTTCTGTACACTATTTTAGTAAAACGAATATCTTTCTACATTTTGTCTGAGGTCTCAAGAAATGAATAACCTTGTCTCCAGAATTGCACAGACACAGGAGAAAAAGCTCCACTAGTCTGGTTCTCTATGGCTATTACTATTGAACATAATATATGCATAAGTATGATGCATAGAAAAGATGGAGTAATAGATTAGTTATGTGTTATTATCTGTTGATTGATCCTCCACCTCTCGCCCTGTATATAGGTGGTGTGAAAGTTGCACAACATGTGAGTGTGCTGCATGGCTGTATTTGTGTGTGACTAAAGCTATAAATAACTCTAATTCCACCGTGTTCACCAGTGTCCAGTGCATTAGGATTCATGCCCCAGAATTTTCATTGTTTCTTTATTTTTATTATTTTGTTTTACTACACTTTTAATGCAGACCAGAATCAAACAGAGCTCTCCCTGGTTCTGAATGAGCTCCCTTGTCCTCATGGAATAGAACAGCATAGAATAGAATAGAATAGAATAGAATAGAATAGAACAAAACAGAAGAGAGCAGATCATGATAGAACAGAATGGAGCAGAGCAGAATATAATTTAACAGAATTGAAGAGAATGGAACAAAACAGAAGTGGTTAGAACAGAAATTAACAGAATGCAAAGGAATAGAATAGCATAAAACAAAGCAAAGAGCAGAAGAGCAGAATTCAATAGAACACAGCAGAGCAGAATAGAATAGAATAGAAAAGACAGTCTGCAGCAGTGTCACTACACAGAAGCAGTGATGATCATGAGACAGACCTCCTGGTGTCAGTGAATGCAGCATTTGGCAGCAGTGAACCTGCACTGTTTGCTGTGCTCAGGCCTGGAGTCCAGACTCTCCCCAGCCTCCAGAAACTGCATCCAAATCTGGTTCTCCATCCCAAAGTCCACACTCTGAATCAACCCATGCATTTTTCTTTAACAAAAAAAATAAAAGGGATGATTTTGGAGTGAAAACGATGCCCTGGCATCAGCTCTCTCCACTGGGATGGATGGCACCATTGTCCTCTCCATCCTGTCCCAGTTTGTAGGATGGAGGCCCTGAGGCTGTGTGTGGAGCTTCTGCAGGTTGTGTTACCACGCATCATCAGCCTCCCATCAACCAAAAACGAAGGTCAGTGTTTCCCTGAACTGCATCTTTAATCTCTCCAAAAAAAACCTTACATTCATCGCAGGGCAAAAATAATCGAGTCTCCCACCTCCATCTCAGTAAATACACATGACTAAAGTTACGTAATGTTCCCTGTCTGAGGCTGCCAGGACTGTTGTTGGACGTGTAGGGGGGAAGAAAATGGAGTAGCACGGTCTCATTTATTGTCGCTTTATTTTACCACACAGTTGGTTGAATACAAAGTTGAAAGACTTGAATTTTTTTTTATGAAAAATGCTCAGCAACACATGTGATCCCTTCATTTCCATAGACTATTAACATTAATTACAAAAACAACACAATAAATACGTGCAGCAATAATAATAATAATAACAGTAATAATAATAATAACGTATTCCATGTGGAATTGCAAATTAAAACGAAAAATTATGAAACCAAGCTTTTAATTCGAAATCAAAAATACAGTGCAATCATCCAATAAGAAGAATAAAGGCAGTCTGAATAAATAAAGTCGTTAAATAAAAGAAAATGTCTGATTTCATTGTATTTGTAATGATTATTTTGGAAGTGGAACCATTTTGGCCAAGCAGCCCAGTCACTGTCAGATTCATGGGGTGTGGGTTCCAAAATGTGTGTGTGTCTGCCTGTGTTTGTGTGAGTGCGCCTGTGTTTGTGTGTGAGTGTGTATGTGTGTGTGTGTGTGTGTGTGTGTGTGTGGTCTCGCTGGGTTTTGCATAGATGCTAAACGATTGATTTGCTGGAGAACTGATTTTCTCGTTTTCCTCTTCAATAGAAGCAACCCAACTGGCACATTGTTCTTATAAATTCACCATTTTCACTCTGCATCACCTTAAATTTTCATCCTCGTTCAAAGACAAAAAGGACACAAACTCCCAAATCTCACTCACTTTTTTTCTTTTTCTTTTTTTTACATTTGCATCAGCTTGTTCATTGATTGATCTCTGGTTAAGAAAAAATGTCAACAAGCACCGATACAAACACAAATCACACTTCAAAAACATCGTGTTTTTTTCTTTTAAATTCTCTTTTTCATCACAGGTGTTTGTCAGATTCCCTTTTGTAGAGGTTGATGCTGTCAGACTACATCCCTGACTATGGCAAAAACAAAGATGCAATGCAGAGCATCTTGGCAACGCAAAGACGTCTAAAGATGCGATAACAATAAATTAAAAAGGGGATAAAGACACTAATGACAACAAGTGAAAGTCCTGTCAGAAAGTGTGCAGTGGATAGATTGTTGATTGCAAAGGGGAGGGGAGGAGTGTGGGCGCTCAGGGGACGCGCTATAGACTTTTTAATTGTGGAAAAACGCGTTCAGTTCGTCGTACACGGGGCCCCGTTCGTGGTGTAAGTGCATGTCGTGGTAAGGCAGGACGTTTTCAGAGTGAATGCCGCTCCGGGCCCCTGAGGGGCCAAACACCAGGTTGTGGGCCCCTCCGGACCTGGAGCCGTGCAAGCCGGAGTAATGCATAGAGTAGTGGTACCCCTTCTCGTTCTCCGGGGATGCGGAGCCTCCCTGGTGCTTGAGGGAAAAGTTTCCATTGATGCACAGTGGAGGGCTGAGGGGCCCCTCGTATTCGGGGCTGTTGTACTCGGGGGACCCGCTCCCTCCGTACAGGGGGTCGTAGAAGCCGTGCGTCCTCAGCGGGTGCGCGTTGGACCCCGGTGCGCAATGCGGGCTGGACAGACGCGCACACTGGTACTGGTACGAGTGCATGGAGAAGGAGCCGGAGGAGCCGAACCTGGTCCCGTCCGGACACTGCTGCTGCTGCTCGGTGAGGAAGTTACGCGAGTTCAGCTGCAGACACCCGGCCACCAGGTTGGTGGTGGGCTGGGACAGACCCTTACACAAGGTCTGCACGTAAGACACCAGGTCAGGCCTCTTCCCAGAGCGCAGGATCTCCGACAGCGCCCAAATGTAGTTTTTAGCCAAGCGCAGAGTCTCAATTTTGGAGAGTTTCTGCGTCTTAGAGTAGCAGGGCACCACCTTGCGCAGATTGTCCAGCGCAGAGTTGAGGTCGTGCATGCGGGTCCGCTCCCTGGCGTTGGCCTTGAGTCTGCGCATCTTGGAGCGCTCGATGCGCGCCTGCGTCATTTTGCGCTTCTTGGGCCCGCGCTTCTTGGGTTTGTCGTCGCCCTCGTCCTCATCCTCCACCATCGCGTCCTCGTCGTCGTCGTCGTCGTCCTCCCCGGCGTGTTCGGACTGGGTCCTGCTGTCATCTCTCAGGTCGGACCCGTCCAGGTCGTCCTGCAGGTCCTGGTCCTCCTCTTTGACCTTGGAGTCGTCTCCGTCGCTGTCGTCCGCCCAGCCGGAGTATTTCTGCACATCTGGCAGGAGGGAGGGGTCACTGAACAGCCTCGTCAACATGGTGGCTCTGCAGGGAAGAGAGAAGCAAGGAACGAATGAACATCATAAACTATAAAACGCGGGCAACAGACGGTCACTGAGGTGATACGTGGTCACTATGGATATCAGCCAGGAACAAATTGTTCAATTATTGTTAAATAAACGCCCAAAACCTCTAAATGTAATCTTTTCTTCATCACCTAACCACTGTGAAACACCTGCATTGTGCAATTTAATTGCTAATTTCTGTGCAACTGCTTCGGTTACTGAACACCATAGTGTTCACGCTTATTACTTGAGTACTTCAAAAATCTATATCTATACATCTATCTATATCTATATATCTATATCTATATTGCTAGCCTACTGACGTACATTATGAGGTGTTTGTAAGATAAGATGAGGCATCACTTTATTAGCTCCTCGATAGAAAATTTCAGTGTTGTGCATTGAAAAACAATACGTTAAGTGGTGTTTTGTGATATAAAAAGTAGTAATTTTGATAAAAATAATACAAGTAAAAAGATGGCACAAGAGCCACAGTGACATCAGTAGCAATTACTCAAGATGTGCACAGCTGAATGGAAATTGTTGTAGACGTGCAACTGCAGACATTTCACAAGAGTATTTTGCAGTGATTAAGTGATGGGAATGGAAAAGAAATGTGTGCACTTGAAAAATTACACTGAAAATTTGATAAGTATGACTCTGTGTCTCCTTAATTTACTTCTTTATTTATCTTAGTCTGTCATGTAATAAATCCAGTAATTGACCAAGGGAAATATGGAAATGTTGATCGAGACATATAATATGAAATGAATGAAAATAGATAAAGAATTCAAGAAAAAAGAAAGAAAATGAGGCCTGTGAGAATGCACAATAAAAAAGCAAATATCAGAAGCTGGATAAATAGAGACTGTGTGGGCAAAATCCCACTTTTAACCTCTGACCCGTGATATGCCTGTTTTTGACCATTTTCCCGTGTAACAAAATATCCATCGCTGGACCCCCCTTTTTTTAACAAACAGTCATATCCATACCCAAAACAAAACGCACTGCCGAGCAGATTCCTTTGCATCTACCCCTGAGCTTGTTGCTCTACAGATCATTCACTTGTAAATCGAGTCCTTCAGCTGCAGACTGAATTGAGCACACAAGGAAAGATAAATATGACTCTGTTCTTCTTTGACAGAATTTCTGCCACAAAACATTTCTTGATCCCCTTGAAGGGAATTTAACATTTAATACAATTTAACACATTCAACGCTGCTTCAAAGGAGTCGTTACAACTTCATTTGTGTCTTATTCAGCCTCTAAACTAGGTCTTAATTCTGTTTAGATGCATCTGTGAGGTCAAACATCTTGCTAACCTGTGGGTCCTCTTGTGTTAATCTGTATTAAAATTAAGAGTTTGGTATATAACAACACGTATATAAAGTGTCTTGATAAAGCTGAACTGAATTAAAAGTACCTCGGTGGTTTTCTCCTCTGGAATAAAACAGGTGAAACTAGTGAGGGATGTATGTTTGTGACAGCCAGGTAGCTTTTATGTGGCTCACAGTAATTCAGATAGGTTAAAATGGGATTAGACGTGATTAATTAAAATGTGGGTCTGTAATCTGCAGATGACATTTGGTCATTGATTTTACATGCTATAAAACGCCTTGTAATACAAAACATATTAAGTAAAAAAGAATAATAAAAAATGACCCTCGCCTATTTCTACATTTCGAAACCCTGACTATTTTTTCTCATGTTCCACTGAACGTTTCGTTGTGTGAGGTCACAAAAACGCGCGATTATAATGACATATTTAAAGAATAAGTGGTGTAAATTTGTGGGGAAAAAAATATAAGAAGGGATAAAATAGTCCATTTAATTCCCTGCTGTCATCCCGGTGCCCTGTCCCGTCCTCCCGCAGCGGGTCCCAGCAGTGGGGCCCCCCCATTACAGGTCCCCAGGGGGCCCCCACTTTCACTCCTCCTGACGCCCATATATATATTTATATATATATTTATACACACACGCACACACACACGCACACACACTCCTGGCTGCATTCCAGCACTATTCATCCACACCGCACACCTCTGCCCAGAGGAGGAGAAAGGGATTTTTATTTAATTGATAGACTGATTATTAAATTAAGGCTTGCAGGCATGTCCTCACTCAAACCGTAAAAAAGCTTCTTCTTTTTTTTTTTGAAAAAAGAAATCGGAAAAAAGAAGCAATAATGACAATAATAACAACAATATTACAATAGCGAAAATGTGTTTTTCTGCCTTCATAATATTAAAAATCTCCACCTGCAAATCAACTGTAACAAGCCTTAATTACACCATAACCACGCGAACGTGCTAATTAGCGCATCAAAAATGGGGATCAAAAACCAAAGGTAAATGGATCGATCAGCCTACCACTTGATTAGAGAGTGTGGTCCCATCCCAGGTGCGGAAACAGAAAGGCGCTGGCGACAAGACGACGTGATCTCTGACAGCCTGGACGAGCCTGCGCTGGCTCTCTACCTACATCTTCCACTTGCCATTTATTATTATAGCGCAGCAGCGGCAGCATCAGCAGCACATAGACTCAGTGTAAGGTGGGCTGTGATGGTTGGTTAATTATCTCGGGGGGTGTGCCAGGGGCAAAATCTAGTTTTTAAATCTCAGGCTCAGGAGGTTTGCTCAATTAGAACAGGGGGAGAGAGAGAGAGAGATAGAGAGAGAGATAGAGAGAAAGAGAGAGGGGGGGGGGCAGAAAAACAACACTACAACGTTTAATTAACAGACCGTGCAGTTTACATGAAATAGATTTCACACGTAATTCAGTATGCACGAATGCCCGATTTCGAAGCACTTTTGCAAAACCTCTTGTTATCCTTTTAGCCCTCGTTAAATATAAAATAAAACACACACACACACACTCAGAGGCTCTTCTCTCCGAAATGAGCAAACACAGATAAATCACGCCGCTGCGCCTGTCACCGTCAAATGGCGATGTGTCCCACCCCGTTCATTTGCTCCGAGATTGAAAAATCATCAACAAAAATAAAAAGAAAACAGCCTCCGGGACGTCCTCCTCCTTCCCCGTCTCCTTAGCCGCTGCACTCTTCAAAATCATCCACAATTAAAAAAATAAATAAAATAAAAGTCTGACTCTCGCTCTTTTGTTTCTCTGATTCCGGGAATCTCTAAATCAGATGTGATCGGAGCTTCATCAGGTCTGCACCTTCTTCTCCTTCCTCTTCTCTTCCTCCTCCTCCTCTTCCTCCTCCTCATGCCATCCTGACCCTGGTACCAGCCTTGAGCTCTTATAATCCAGGGATGTCAGAAGTTGAAGGACGCGCCGCAGGAGGAAATCTCCGCGATCATTTAACGAGAGTCCCATTAAAAACACAACAAAAAACAAACAAACAAAAAACAGCGAAGCCGTGCACTTCCACACTTCCACTTCTCTTCTCGATCGCAAAGTCATCAGATTTATCGACACGCGATAACGCACGTTAGATCTCCACGTGCGCGCACGGCGACATCACACACACATACAGGTGAGCGCCTCGCATCAATAATGCATCGCATCTATTGATCCGATCTCCTCCATTTTGGACTTCAGCATCCAGGATGCCCACACACACACACACACACGCATACACACACATGCACCATCACACACACGTACACACACGCGCCTACATTTGCACACACTCTCACACACACCTGGGTCCGGTTCTTACCTGGGCTCTTCGCAGGAGATGCGGGGACAGGTTCAGACCATCTTCAGGGATGGAGTAAGCGAGGCTGGCGAGCGACTTGCGTCTCTGCGTGTCCGTGTGTGTGTGTGCGCAAGAGGGAGAGTGAGTGCATAGGTGTGTGTGTGTTGTGTGCGTTGTGTGTGTGTGTGTAACAGAGAGAGAGAGAGAGAGTGTGTGGCAACCGGGGTTACATACCAGCTAAGGCTGTGATGCCAGCGCCCATATGGCTGGCACGTCACCGGCAAGAGCCATCACATGAGAGCCCGGTGATTGACATGCGCCCGCATTTGGAGATATTTGCCCGCAGGGGGGGAGGGAAGATGGGAGAGAGAGGGAGCGAGAGAGAGAGTGGGAGAGAGAGAGAGAGAGAAGGAGGAGGAGGTAGGAGGAGGTGGTGGTGGTGGTGGAGGAGGAGGAGGAGGAGGAGGGCTACGCCATCTGTCACCGTGCAAGAGCTCACACAGCCAGAAAAAAGGAAGAAAAAAACACAGGAGAAGAGAGAGAGAGGGAGAGAGGGAGGAAAATAAAATGGTGGAACAACAAAACTCATCATTGTGTACCTGTGCTGCTGCTTCGAGGGATGGAGGCTATCCTCGTTCCTTAAAATAAATTGATAAATTAAGAAAAAATGACTGAACCTGTGAATGATGTGCCAAACTCTGATTGATGCAATTTAGGGAAGAGCTGGACGCTCATCCCAGCAGCTTTCACTGAAGGATGTAGGTCTGGTGGCATTTAAGGAGCTTAACGGGGTTAATTCATACACCAAAGGTTAATTTATATACGTGAATACATCTGTAGATTGTGTGTTTGATTTGTTGTCCTTTGCTGCCTATTTATGTCATTCATGATACTTGTTTTTTTTGTTTGTTTTTTGCACCAAAATAAATCCCCTGTAGCTGTACAAAGAAGTACCAAGTACTTGGTGAGGAGCGTGACCCTTAAATCACTGTATTACAGTTTTGTATCCATTAAGTGACATATGCAGTAATACAGTAAAGTGACCTACTGTATAAGTACTTGTTTAAAATTGCATTGGGGACTGCATCAATTACCCTCATATACAGTGTACTTGTTTGTGAGTGTGAGAGAGTGTGAGAGTGCGGGATAAAAATGAAGGGGCGTATGAGAAAGGATATGGTGAAACAAGCATTGTTGATGTGTGCCATGTCTTTAAGGGATTGAGCAGACACAATAAGGTTAATCCATTGCACTGATCTGCAGATATAGGCACGTCTGTTTATGGTATGTATGAACATTATTTGGATTGTTGCAGAATCAGATGTAGTGCCAGGTAATCATACAACTCAGCTGTGCAGCTAAGAAGAATTTGCTATGTTGACACGTTGGCATCATAGGACAACAGTACATATATTACTACACAAATACAATATGTACTACTATATATAATAATACTAATACTATACAAATGATGTGTATGGGTAACACCAAAAGCAAATCCCTGGCAGGTGTAGACCAAGCTGTTAAGGTAATAAACGTGATTCTGATTCTGATCAGTGTCATCCTAAACCACCATATTGATGTTTTGTATGCATGAAGTGACAATACAGTGACCTCAAGTTCTTGGTTAAAATCAACTATCCTCTATAGAGAAATACAGTTTGAGATGCTATGAGAGGGAGGATGTTAAATGGTGGAACAACAAAAATTCATCAAGACTGATCTGTGCAACTTTTACAATCAAACCCGTGAATGCATACAGCCACCTGCTAAAATCTGAAGGCAGTATGTAATTTATAGATATATAGAGGATGTAATTTATAGAAATATGCACAGACTTCTCAGGTATCAGTATGTGTGGTGGTATTTAAAGAGGTAAATATTCATTTACACATAAGAAGGTCAGCAGGTTTGATATGCATCAAGTGATAATACAGTGCATGCTCCATGACCCCAAGCTCGGCTTCACAATAACATTGGGGAATTTATCAGTTGCTATTATCACATACAGGCTATTGGTTTGAGGAGATAATACAATGATGCAGTCTGGAGCCTCTCGCAAAATCACATCTCTGTCAAATGGAAGGTGGGTGAACGGGCTTTAGTTGCAGGGTTCACCCTCCATCACGTCTCTGGTTCAGAAGAGGCAGGGCGGGGGATAGGGGGATGGGGATGCATTATAAGTGCATTAAGGCGGTGGAACAGAAGGCATATTGTTTATTTATTTACCTAATTGGATCAAATTATGCTGCAATGTATTCAGAGAGGAACGACAACCAAAACCAATTGTGATTTGTTCTGACTCTTGTGGGCACAACCCGAGCGCGGATGACCCACTTGCCAAAGCTGCAAATGAGTCCGATTAAAAGGTGTAACGTTACAGAGACTTCTGCTGCATGCAAGCGTCTGTCTCTGTGTGTGTGTGAGAGAACGTGAAATGTTTACCGGTTGCTGTGACTGAATGTGCGTGCTTTGCCAAAGCGGCTGCTGGTGCTCCGAGCGTTGGTTGCAGAGCGAGGGGCGCCTGCAGGGGCGACATAAGAGGCAGTGGTAAAGAGACATATAGATACACTGAGAGAGAGAGAGGGAGAGAGAGAGAGCAAGTGAGACCCAGGTGTGCGGGCCCACCAGGGATGGATGAAAAATGAGGAGGAAGCTGGGGGGGGGCGGTCATAACTGGGGCTGACAGGGAATTGGTGCTGGTAGGAGCTGGCATCAGATCCTGATATTTAGGAGAGGGCGTGCTGGTGCATCACGAACATCATGGTTGCAAGGATTCCTCGCCCGCAGCATCCGGTATGGTGCTCCACGCCGCATTGTGTCCATCCCAGACCCGAGATCTCTCTATTTAGCAGACATAAGTGGAGTTAATGTGGGAGAAATGAGCTCTATGACCAGCAAGTCCAACTTGGCTCAAAGACACCCGGCGGAGCAGGGGAACAGGGACCTGGAAGTCCGAGAAAATAGCTGAGAGAAGCTCATCACGTCCTTGGATAGCCCGGACAACCCCTGCGTCTCCTCTGCAGTCTCCACCGAGGGGGTGTTTGGGGGGAGTGGCGGGGTCATCCCTGGGGTCACCAGAAGTGTGGCAGCTGTGACTAGGGAACCATGATGCCGCATGCTCGCTAATGTGCCTCATCCCTTCTGGGATGAGGGGATGGTTACCTGGCACTACCCCAAGCCATGGTGGGCCGATTGTGATTGTGTGTGGAGGGGGGTGGGATGAAGGAAAGGGGGCAATAGCTTCACCACGAGCCAAATCGCTGCCCTATCCTACCTCAGCTGTGCGGGGCGAGATGCTTCTCAACAAGTCCCAAACAACCTTCAGGTCACCTTGCCAAAATAAATGCTAAATGTCAACAGCGCGGCTTCAGCCAGCCCCGCGCCAGAGGCGACTCCAATCACCGAGGCTTTGATCCGTCATTGGAGCGCCAGAGGAGAGCTTGTACGGAATTATGATATTTTAGAATGACTTTGCATCCTGTTTGTGCACAGATTAGTCTTAAGTGTGAGCCACCTGCTTCAAGCTTTTCCTGGGCTAAATGCATGTAATCAGAAAAAAAAAATTAAAGCCCCTTTCCCTTTAAGATATCAAATCCTCCATCAGTGTCTTTCTCTCTGTGGTCAAATGACACCCAATAGCCTCTCAAAGTCATCAAGCCACACCTCCTTACCTTTTGTCATCTACTCCCTCCCTCCTCCTTCCCTCCTTCCATCCCTCTTTCCTCACTGTCAGACGTGTGAGGTGATGACCTGCACTTCACTTGTCTTTCTCGAGGATGTGCAAAAAACTTCTGCTGGCACAAATATGAAATACAGTGTGCGTGTGCACAATAACACACCCACACACACACAGCCACACACACACACACACACACAGACACTCCCACCCCCACCAGACTCCCGGACCCCATCTGCACTCTCCTCTCTCCAGCCCCCTAATTGCATATGCACAAATGCAAATGCCTATTAATTAATTACTTGACTAATTAGTGCAGTGGTATTTTAGAGCGATAAATCAAGTGGAGATGGGGGCCGAGGACGGAGGAGGCAGTAGGAGGAGGAGGTGGAGGAGGAGGAGGAGGGCTGAGCGGAGCATCGACAATGAACCCACACCAGAGGGAGTGCTCCCCCCATTGTGGGGCACAGGGTGTGCGTATGTGCGTGTATGCGTGTGCACACTGGGAGCTGTGGAGAGCATGAATCTTCTGAAATAAAGCACCGTTAAAAAACTATTTAAGAGCCCAAAGAGGTGACTGAGGACTGTCTGAGGAAGTAGTGAGCGAGGTGAGAAAGAGGCAGAACATTGGGAGGAAACTCGGGTCGTGTGTGAGATGTGACCTCTGCTCCACCAACTGTTTCCTGGCGAGCGGCCAGGCCAGGATGCTCCTGCACCTATACTCACAAAAGAAGAAGAGAGAGGGAGAGAAACCAGCGGCTATGAAGCATAACTGCTCCTGCTGATGCATATTTATACTGATATTGTAAACCTTGTACAATAGTTCAATGAGCATAACAGTTGGCATCGTTTACGCGCTGAAACTGATGTGATAATTGTGGCATCTGTGATTGGGAGGTGAATAATTCTGGCAGCCGAGGAAAGTTGTGTGTGTCTCTGTGCATGGGTGTGTATGTGTGTGTGTATGTGTGTGTGCTTGTAGGTGTGCCAGGCCCCCACCAATAGGTACCCATGGAGATCTCCGGACTGAAATATTCATTCTTGTTTGCTTGCCCAGACAGTGTGGTCCTAATTGCAGCATCAGAAAGCTCCACCTCTCCCTCTCGCGTCTGGCTTGGCTGCATTGAAGACAAACCTCATCTGGGAGCAGGATGCCTGTGTAAGTATGTGTGTGTGTGTGTGTGTGTGTGTGTGTGTGTGTGTGTGTGTGTGTGTGTGTGTGTGTGTGTGTGTGTGTGTGTGTGTGTGTGTGCATTTCCACTTCCGTCCTCCTTTCTGGGGAGTGGAACTGGGGTTGGGAGATTTGTGCTTGGCTCGCTCTTCCCTTGATTTTGCACCCATTCACAAACACGATGCAGGAGAGAACGTTTTCACTGTTTTCACTGTCACATCCATTCATTTAATTTGCCTACACGTCACATTATTTTGTCCACGTATCACGGCGCTCCCTTCAAGGCTCATTTGCCCTGAATGTGATTGAGCTGACTATTGATCCCTCTGTCTGTCTGTGAATCTGTCTGTCTATATGTCTGCTAGTCCACAGGGTGTGCATGGTGTGTGTGCGTGTGTGTGAAGCTCTGGAGTTTTTGTTCAGTTCCTGTGCCAACCCAACCCGTGCCTGGCCAAGCTGAACCATCTTGTGGGATTTTTGGCTTTTAATTATAGTAAGAGAGGATTAATTATGGCAGTGGAAACAAGGGGCCATGCATTATTGATGCTATGAGTGAAGGGCTGGAGGGGGTAGAGGGTGCTAATTAAATCACTGCCCTACTGCCACGTCCTCCTCTGTCTCTGCCTCCACCATGTCTTCCACCTGCTACATCTCCAGCACCCCACTCCACTTTACTCCAAGCACCCTCCCACACACACACACACACACACATACACACACACACATTCCCACTTACGCATAAAGTGTGTTGTCATTTGTTAAGATCTATATTTGTCTTTCTGTTTATTTTGCAGTTTCCAGGTTCTGCCTCCCTGGAATCGATCTTTGAGAAGAGTCACCCACTCATCAGAAACCATCTGCACGTCATATCACTGTTCCCCACACCTCCTTCAGTCTGAGTCACGGATCGGAAAAAGAGAAAGAAATCAAACTACATCCGGCCACAACCTGTTCATAGTAACTGGTGTGTATTTTTTAACGTCCCCCTGTGTTGACATGCCTTTGATTTGCTTTCATCCTGAATGAGGTCCTCACTCTCTACTGTACAGTCTCTAGCCGGGTTTAGAGCTTCGTGAGAACCATCTGTGACGGAAGACTGCCATCTACTGGAATCCATCTGCACTGGTCACCCTTATCATCCTCATCCCACCAGTTACCACGACATAAACTCAGCTGATTGTAAATTGTCAATTGCCAACTTCAAACATTAAAATTGAGCAAAATTATTCACAAGAAAAAAAGATAAAACAAGGTTTTAAAATGCAGTAATGCAGTAAGGTATTGGATTCAAGGTCATTGTGTCCTAAAGGAGAAAAACACAAACTTACTGCACCACTTTCAATTATACCAGAGGAGGTATGTTTTTGCTATTTTGATGTATATCTTTGCTCGAAATGTGTGAGAGAAACATTGCAACAGAAAAAAATGGCTCATACTCAGCAAAGGTGCTTCATATTAACATTGTGTACAAACCAACTCCATCCCAAACAGCAAATCCAGTCATTATTCAACATTTTTTACTGTGAGTTCAACCTTCAACTCCAGTCTAAACTTTGCATGTTCTACTTTACTGTTCCAGGAAATGTTTCCCATCTTTTCTCTGTATTCTCATGTTTCTCGTTCTAAATTCTCTGGGATTATTCCGTCCTGTGCAGTGTTGTCCCAACGCATTCCAGATGGATATTGGCTCCCTGGCGTCTGACGTCGCAATGATAACAAGCCGAGGAGGTAATCCCCTTCCTGTCATATTTCTGAGTACAATGCTCACAGAAGAAATTTCTCACAGAAGAGACTGAGAACACGTGACACATTCGGAGTCGTTCACAGTCCAAGTTTAGATGGAAAAACCCAATAAAAGAATAAAATCAATAAAGCTGAAATGAGAAGTCAACAACTGCATCAGTGTGGAGAAAAAAATCCCCAAAACATTCCAAGTTTAAGACGCTCAAAGTCTCTAATGCTTCATCTGACCTCTGACCCCTGGATGGTGTCGATCCATTAATCTACACGCAACGCTGGGGTGTAGTTACTGCAACAGGACAGCAGGTGGAGCACATGGGCGCTTCATTAGTAAAACATGACCATAGCTGACAGAGCCACACTGTGCTGCTCGCCCAGGTGTGTGTGTGTCTATTGTGTGATGCTATGTTATATAACGGGGGGGAGAAAGAGATGAGTGAGGAGTCAAGTGAGGTGTTGACTGACAGGCAGAGCCTCTCTGTGCCCCTCAGCAGAATTGCCCGGACACCTGCTCCGGCGGCACAAAGCCTCTCTGTGATCCCGATTAATGGAATATCTCACCTTTTACGCTGATGTTTGTCCCTGAAAATCCCCAGCGAAGGTATCAGCTCATTACTGCCGCAGCACCTGGCAGGTGGAGAGAATTAGGTGGCAGCAAAGAGGCGGGTTTAGGAGTGGAATAATGATATTTGTTGTGCCTCCTCTCGGGGAGGGGGATGCTGATGCTAGTTCCCTGCCTTTTACTTTGTGGGTTTAAATTCACTTGATATATGTACATGAATCCATTTTGTTCCATAGTGCAGGTTGGGTATCATCTGCAGGGGGTCTGAGGGGCCTGGGATTCACTTTCATAACAGGGAGCTCTTGTTCCACTGGTGGTCACGTGGTACAAGATGCCCCATTTAAGAGATAGAATTACACAGTTTTCCTAATCTGTCTTTGGCACTGACTTGGAGCGTCTCCAGTATGTGCATGAGTGTGAGTGTGAGTGTGACTGTGTGTGTGTGTGTGTGTGTGTGTGTACAGTGCACATGTCACACGTTTTGTACAGGCTGTCCCTGCTGGAGTTATTATCACACTTGATGTTCCCAGGCTACAAGTGTGATCTGTCTTCCAGAGGTTTTTTTATTTTCCTCTGGTTCTGCCAGCGCAACGACCCAGTGGCACGCCTGGAGCAAAATATATAAACAATGTGACATCCATTACAAATAGAGGCAGAACCATGAGAGACTCCATATAGATTTGTCCCGCCTGTGTCTGCGGATACACACAGCAGCATGATCGGAGCAAAGTGTATCAGGCTTAATTAGAAATATCCACACACCCTGCCCCCGCTCTCTCCCCCCCAGGGGGTATCCAAACCCAGAAAGAGGTGCAAGCAGTCGTTACGTAACAACATCCCAAATACCAGATCACATGCTCACCAATGAACGAAAGTGGCACAGCATCAGGAAGTATCAGCTGAGGTAGAACTGAGAGAGCAGGTGATTTTCTGTGTTAATCTGTTTACTGGCGAATTTAGTCCACACGTCGCCTGAAGAATATCGTCCCGGTTTTCAATTAGAGGGATTTGCTCCGATCATCAGCGAGAGTGCAATTTGTTGATATGACACAAGGTGTCAGACACAAGGTGTGTGCTCTGGCTCGAGCGACAAATTTGAAAGCTTACCTGGAAAGTTGTCTCTGCTGTTTGAAGGGCAGGTTTGAAGGGCAAACTATGTGTCTTTATACTCAGATTATACTGTATATACTCTCTTTTACTCATTTCTAAAATAAATTGGATTTTCTGGTGTTGTACTCCAGCCAGCACAGTTCCTCTATCCTCAGTCAACTTTTAGGGAAATATAGTTAATGGTTATAGTTGCTGTAAGCTACGAGTTTACACATGAACTATTTATGTGTTTTTTGTTTATGTGAGCATGTTTCGACTTGATTTATGTCTTTTTCTGAATAAACATGTTTGTGTTTGTCTGCTTTCACTTTCTCCACAAAAGATGCAGGGTATTGTGCCAGAGAATCGAGATTGTTTTTTTTTGGAGATTACATGCCTTATCTTTTATTGGAGTCTCAGATCACAGCTGGTCGTATTATTTATGTTTACTGTGCCAGACTTGCACTTGCTTGTTTTGACTTTTGTGCGTGTCCTGGTTCGTCCCTCCACGGGCAGCTCGTTGGATTCCTTTCAACGCACTGATGCAAACAACTTTAGATGAAGTCGAATCATATAATCTCCAGAATATGGAGCCCTGCCATGGACTTAAATGGACAATACGTGGACGATACACCGGTCAGCACACGCCGGCGAGACGGCTAAAAATACATGTTGGGAATGGAGTCAGGACATGGCTCAGAGATGGCACCACTACACAGAGAAACTCAACCCTGGGCGGCATCATCGTTTTGGTGCAGGGATATGAACATGGACTCTGGGGCAATATTATAACAGCAGGTGTGATAACAGATAAAACAGAGATCCGGTATGTCCGCACATGTTTGTAAAGCCGGGTTAGATTCAGACCAAGTTATTAGGTTTCCTAAGGGTGATAAAGAACAGCGAGACTTGGTTTATCATTGAGAGACTGTGTTAACACTTGAACTGCTGATAGTATCACACTTTCAGGTTCTTTGTGATAATGCCAAGAGATTTAATCCATACATATTGTGCCCTGAGAAAACTCACACAGAAACAGGCAGAACATAGTTTGAGACATTGAGAAGGACTGTGGCGTTTTGAATACATGTTGTGCTTGACTGTATTGTTGTATTTGTGACGATTGAACTGGCTTAAAAAAGATAATAACTGGGGCAGAGGACAATCTCCCTACAATGATAAATGAGGGTAATTAACCATATTTATCTATGATAAATTAATTCTAATCTAAAATGTTTATAATATCCCGTTTTTGGGTTCTCTGTGATTATACTGAGAGAATATAGATGAAAAGGCTGAGGTTCAGCTGTTAATGTGTTTGCCCTCAAACCAAACAAGTGTTTGGCTCTTCTTGCACAGATCACATTCAGACCAGACTTCCTGTTTGTTCAGCTAGAGATGATAGCACACCTGTGATTATTATATCCAGACTGAGTGTGGTCGAAACTGCGTGAGGCTCCTCTGATCCATAAAAGGGCGTAGCACCTCGTTCCCTGATCCCAGGCTCTATAAATAAACATTTCTCCTGTTCAACAGCTCATTATTTGGCCATTTACGCAGTGATTTCATTAAATGCTGGAATCCTGAATGTCGTTGCGGGCCAGTCTCTTCAGCAGAGCCTATTACACATTCCTCGTATTGCACAATTGCTGCTGCACTTATGCAACCGCTCTGGAAGAAAAACGAAGCGAAGAAGCTTAAATTTCTTCATCAGCTGCTTTCACAGTCGAGTTGGTGCGGCCTCCAACAACAAATACACACTCACGTATGTGACGAGATGCCATAGAGCTGCTACCTGTGGGCTCTCTGCTGCAGACAGGAGTGGCCTTGTTGCAGACAAACCCTTTAAATAACCCCCCCCCCCCCCAACCTCCGCCCTCCATTCCCGTTGTTCGGCCCTGCATGGAAACAGTGAATAAATAACTTGTTGGCATGTTCTGCTCGCTGTAACCGGCGGGATAAACACTCACTCGACTGTTTAATGTGTTCCCGGACTTTTTAGACAACAGTTGCAGTCTCAGAGCAGCAGACATACCTTGACCCCTCTTCTTTGTTCTTCACACCAAACCCCTGTGGCCATCTCACTCCTAGTCCTCCTCCTCCTCCTCCTCCTCTTCCCCTTCCTATTCCTCAGCCCATGCCAAAGCCCAACTCTGCCCCGAGGCCAAATCCACTTCTCTTCACTGTCCAAATCCCTCTGCCATGTGAGGGGAAATAACAGCAAGGGCCCGAAAATAGTGCTGGAACTGCCCTTCTCCCTTTATTCCCTTCACACTGCCGTCGACAGCCTGCCTCATCTCTCCCTCCACCTTCACCTTCATCACTCTCCTCCTGAGCTTTCATCTAAACAGCCCAGTCTGCTGTACTTTTCTGGGCCATTCAAACTATCACATTGACAGCCTAGCTATAGCTGTTGCTATAGCTATGATATACTATCTATCTATCTATCTATCTATCTATCTATCTATCTATCTATCTATCTATCTATCTATCTATCTATCTATCTATCTATCTATCTATCTATCTATCTATCTATCTATCTATCTATCTATCTATCTATCTATCTATCTATCTATCTATCTATCTATCTATCTATCTATCTATCTATCTATCTATCATATCTAACTTCATATCTCACAGTTTGTATTAAGTACTGTTTGCAGGATAGTAAACATGTTAATGGGATTTGTCTTATTGACAAATCTCCACAGGCCGGAAAACAAGCGGCATTTTGCAATCAGCGGGATGAGGCTCTCATTGAAAATCATTGGTCACAGCCTCGCATATAACACCACCCCACCTAATAAATCTAGTGATGTCAGGAGCATGGGCTTAGCTGCCGGATCCTCATGTACCACCGCCCCCCCTCACCCCCAGCCTCCCACCCGACCCACCCACCCGGCATGTATACTCCATGCATCTCTCTTCTTGTTTATCCCTCCTTGCACTCTCTGCTCCCTCCCTCTCTCGGCATAAATCTCTCATTCACAAATAGAGGCCAAAAGAGGCTCAGCTGATGTGATGGGATTATTTTTTTTTCTGATTACAAATCAACCTCAGCTTAGATAGATAGAGAGGGAAAAAAAACACAGCCACCCCTCCACCCCCCACCTCCACCCCTTTACATCCTCTCTCCTCTCTGCTGCCCTGCGCCTGCTCCTCCCCTCGCTCCTGATATCTCCACCTTCTTCTGGACCTTGGCCCCTCCCCTCCAACCTCTATACCCACCCACTTGTCTCCCTCGCAGCCACATCTAAAGACTTGCCTCATTCACTCCAGCTGCACAGGTTGTGTGAAAGGGGGAGAGAGAGAGAGAGAGAGAGAGAGAGAGAGAGAGGGAGAGAGAGAGAGAGAGAGAGAGAGGGAGAGAGAGAGAGTGACAGAGAATATCAACGAGCAGAAAGACAGAAAGAAACCCAGAGTGTGAACACTTTATTGCTGTCTGAGAGGAGAAAGAAGCCAGAGTGAGGAGAAGTGAGGAAGGGGGGAGACAGAGAAGACAAGACTTGAGGAGTGGGATTACTCAGCAGTGGGAGGTTCTTCCAGGGAGGTTATAGAGACCCTCTGCAGCCCAGCGTCCTTTCCACTGGGAGTCAGACCCCCCAGGATCCAGAGCCATGGATCCCTCTGTGTCGACTGAGGTCGAGGGGGAGCCCAAGGAGAGGAAGAAGATCCAATTTGCTGTGCCGGCATCTGCGCCCACCAACCTGGACCCCCGGCAAGTGGAGATGGTGAGCAGGCGGCGCACTGATGCTCGTCGACATCAGGAACATCTAATCTTTCTGAGAATTAATTTTAGCTGTGTAGCCTTGAACCTGTTTTTGTGTTTTCTCTTAAATTTAACCTGTTCTCTTTCCACCCAGTCATGCAATGCAGGGATTATGTTATTGCACCATCACTGTCCCATGTTTAAAAAAAACATCTTCATTCTCTATTTGGTTCAAAGTTCCTCATGCAGGCCTGCTTTTTCTGCGTCCGACTGCCAAACTTTTGAGAAACAATGATGACATTTCCCTCTCTGTGTTTCCTCATGAGGTTATTGCCTCGCTGTCTCATCTCGTCCTGGCCTATTCAACAATGTGACATTGAGGCGAGAGACATTATATATTGGTTACGCCGCCTTCACTCTCTCTTTTGCAACTCAACAATCACTTGACATTTAGATGCTGCAAGTTTTTTTTTTACTGACCTCTATTATCTGAACATTTATTAGTGCAATCCTTCATTCTGGCTTTTCCATTCAGAAATCGTTCCGTGCGACGCGTCTGCTCGTTTTTGGACGGGATGACTCTGATCTTTCTTTTTTGGCTCGAACGCTGGTGACTCCTAATTTAGAGCAGGGGAAAGTGGGCCAAAGCAGGAACCGATTGGTGCAGAGGTAGATCGAGGCCAATGGCTCATCCCTCCAGAGAGCTTGTGGAGAGATGGGGCGGGAAAGCAAGTAAAACAAGAGTGCCTTAATGAAGGAAAGTAGAGGCAGCAACACACATAGAACCTAATCTTCAGGTTCACCTGTCTGGGGTCAGCTCCCTCAGTGTCTGTCCCTGTTTCACAGCTCGCATAAAGGAAGCTTTTAATAAACTAAAGCGACCTCCAATCAGGCTCCATGTTCCACTGATCATCATATGCTCTCTCACAGTGACCGGTTTGTTTGTAGATAGTGTGGGAAAGTGTGATAATTGCACTTTTCCAATCACAATCTTTGTTTTCTTCAACAAAGTGTGAGTTTTCTTGCCTTGCGCTACCTGCCTTGGAGAGATTTCAGTTGTCTCGTTTCACGCGCTCGTGTGAGATGCTAACACTGCAAAACCTGCTAAAGAGGAAACGCTTTGCGAGGGCTTCCACGCAAATTTACACTTGGATACTTGTTCTTCGCCTCCTCCGCCTCTTTTTTTTCTCTATCTCCCATGCCCTGTCATCACGCTCTGATCCCTATCGTCTCTTCCAAGAAACCGCAGGATATCAATCCACCATATGTGAGCCTCACTTCCTTTCGTTTCGGGGAGGACCTTATTTCTCAATCACCTTATGGTCAAACAGCGACCGGCTATATTTAGCCGTCCTCCGGCCCTGGCCTTTACCTTCAGATAGATTATGTGTGCTTGCTTCTGTTCTGGGATGCCATTTCATTCATTTCTGAATGAACCCTGTTCCCATGGACTAAACCTGTGCATGCCTCGGGTGAGGAATTTTCCTGGGGACTTTGTTGTCGATGAATGTTGGTTGTTTGCAACAATTGAAGGGGGAGCATGGGAAGCTGTTGGGCGTTTAGGGGAGGATGTGTTTATGTGTGTTTAAAAGCAGATAGCATCTACCCGAGGCTGATGGGAGTCTCTGGGGACGTGTGGGTGGGCGGGGGGGAGCTCGATGGTTAACGGCTCTCGCCCACGGCGCTAATGAGATGCAACGACTATACCATACTTCCAGACTTGTTGCACAAGCAGTCGCTCCTTGTTATTATTGTTATTATTTTTATTTTCGCTGGCATTTAAAACTCCCCAAATAAAACCCCCCACCATCGACTGAACCACCGGGGCCTCGTTACTATGGCGACGGGCTGCACAACTATGTTGTCTGCAACTTAAAGGTCAACTTTAATGGACAGCTCTGTCTGTCTGATAGGTTGTTTACGTTGGTGCTGGGACGTGTTTGTAGATATGTGTGAATGCTCTCCGGTACGTTACAGCTAATGTGAGAGATGAGTTTTTTTGCCTCCCACTCGGTGAAATATTGCATGATGTGGGAGAAAACAGCAGCTATTTGGACATTGCCTCAGAGGTGTAAGATGCCGCATATTTCTCACTTGATTGCGAATGTTTACTCTGAGGCGATATGTTATTCTTATGCATTGAAGTCAGCTAGGTACCATTAAAAAGAGGTTGCCCTAGAAACAACACTCGTTTTATTACTCATCTTTATTACTTTAGATCCGTAAGGCTTTAAACGAGTTACGAGAAATGTCCTGCTTACATCTTCTTTAGCACATTAAAGGTGTTTGTGTTGGGCAAAAACATTGTAAAATTGTCCCAGAATTCAAGTGTAGCACCAAAAAAGTGATGTCCAGGTTACTCTGGAGCAGTTTTCTGTGCTGTGTGAGCGTTGTGAACGATCCAATTTGGATCCCAATGAAATAAAATTTTCACACTTCATGACAGCTTTACTATGTTTCACCATGACTCACCACAAAATCACTGTCGAAGCCTTTTAAATTTTAATGTCTTCCGTCAAACCTTAATATGTTTCAGCACGTATGCCGTCACATTTTCTGTGTTTCTTGCAGCGCTACGCCAGCTCATCGTCAGGAAAGCTTTATTAGGTTTTGGAGATTTGTTCGGGATGATCGCTCTTTATACCAAGTGGACGTGAACAAAGTTTTGACTGCCCACTACAATGCTGAGAACGCACATGGCCGTGTTTACCATCCCCACCCCCACCCTGCATGCACACACACACCCACCCTCCCACACACACACACACACACACCAAGCCTGCGTGCTTTTGCAAGCGATGTCGGGTAATGTGCATAATGGATGGAGATTAGGGTCATGGTGCAGACGCTGCATCCCTGATTCCCTTCAAGTCTGCCTCCCTGTGGACTCAACAAGCAGAAATCTCTCTGAGAGTTCAACTCTCCTCGAACTGACCCGGCTCGTGTTGATCCTCCGAACTGACAGGAAATTCAGCATACGAAAACAAAATATCAAAAGACCGAGAAGGGGCATTCGTCTAAAGCCCTGTAAAGACAAACACGTCCTTGTTAATCTATATTAAATCTAAAGGGGTTGTGGAGGGCATGTTCCAGGTTTGCCTGACCGGGCCACTCTCCCTCATCCTGCCCTCTCTCCCCCTCCTCTCTCTGGGTTAAACGTCAAACAATGACCTTCGGTGCGGCGCGTGTTTGTGGGCAAACATTAGCGGTCTGGGGGACTGTCAACATGCACTCCCAGAGGGAACATCTTGTTGGAGAGCACAAAGCATGCTGGGACTGGGGCAAGAGGGTGCAGTGATCTTTCCCTTTGCATGCGGACCGTCAGGAATGTCACTGTAGTGGTGTGACTCAGTCCGCCCAATGACGTGACATTTTGTGTTTGCCGTCAAAGTTACAGATTGTTGACGACCGTAGTGGAAAGTCACTTTTTGCGAGAGAAAAAAAAAAGATGGATGGCTTTACTGGAACCCACAGGTTGTTCATTAAAGCTGGACGCAGTCAATGGGTCTCTGTCAGCTGGAGGTTGCGTATGTGTTTGTCTCTGCCTGGTTTTGACAGCCTGGCCGTTTTGATTAGTCAGTGACTTCAGGAACATTTTCGTGGCCTGCGTCTGTCTGCAGCGGTTTAACACAAAGTTGACTTTCATGCTCCCTGGCAGCGACGTTTCCTCGCATCGCAGATTGTTTATCCTATTTAGTCATTCGTATTTAGTCCCAGAAAATGTTAATTACACAATTACCGCAACAATCAATCACACTCTGCTGGCCGCCGGGCGCATGGACGTGTGTAATGTGTACACAGTTAAAAAACATAAATATTGAGCACGGGCAGGGTGATTTGTCACCTGATGACACTGTACACAGTGATCTGAAGATGTGCCATAATGCCCGCTGCACCTCAGGCGTGCACGGGCACTGCGTAAGGCCTCGGGAGGCCTGCGTAGCTACAACACCCCCTCCCTCCCCTCTCAGACGTTATGGTCAACAAATCCTCTGTTGTCAGCCGGTGTCGTTTTCCCCACTCAGTCACTCACTCGTCGCCTCGGTTGGTCGTTGTGAATCAAACCAAGCTCGACAGCGGTCGAGACAGGAAGAGGAACGACCCCTCGAGGTGCATTCATTCATATCCAGCTGCACATCCACACATGTAGATCTCCCTTTTTTTCTTTTGGTTTGTAATGATTCAGAGAAATTGCATCTGAAGCCCGACCCCGGCACTTAACCCTGGCTGTAGCAACAACAGCAGCAATCATATCTGTGATGAGAGGAGAAGGAGAGGATTAGGAAGGCAACAGTAGCGCAGCAGGGAGAGAAACGGGTGGTGAGGGATGAGGGCTTGACCGGATCCGGTCGTGATTTGTCCAAAAAAACAAAAAGACAACAAAGAAAAGTCATCTCAAATTTGTATGTTCATCACAACTGTGTCATAATGTGAGGCTCCAGGCTTGAACTAAACCTTGTCCTCATGCTTTTCTCCCTTTAAGTAAATACGATTAAAGTCTGTTTTCAGACAAAGAAGAAGGCTCTGGCCCATGACTCGGGCCTATGAACTGCTTCCAGGGCCAGGATCTAGAGTTTCTCTGGCCAGAGACTGACGTAGGCAAACTGAGAGGAGGAGTGCTGAGGCGTGACTCAAAACAAATGGGATTGGTCTCGATGCCTGTTTCATCAACACAGAGAAGACATGGCATTATGTTATTGCTGCTGTAATCTCTGGTTTCTGTCACAGAGATTTCAACATTTTTTTCCATGGCTATCGCCATACGACTCAATGAGCCAGCACAGGAGGTTATCCTCATTATAATCTGATGGGGGAAAATATCAGGCAAGTGAATGTTTTGTCTTACAGAGTCAATAAAAGAAGCACATACAATAGAACGTCATCATTATCTTGGTTATTTAAGGGAATACATCCTGGACAGGTCGCCAGACCATTGCAGGTTAAACACTGTTCAACAACTAGGGACAATTTAGTCTCCAGTCCACCTTAATTTGCATGTTTTTGCACTGTGAGGGAAACAGTACCTTTAAAAAACTCACATAGACATGAGCAGAACATGCAAACTCTGCAATTAAATCCAAGACTTTTTGCAACTGTGCTTCCCACCAGCACACTGTGCTGCTCCCTCAGCTCTTGGTCTGGCTGGATTTTGAACCAGGGATCTTGTATTATGACCACTGCACAAAAAAACGGTCGTAAGGCTGTATACTGGAATATACTGTAGTCATGAATATGATTTTGAGAAGGATTAATGGAGGTTTCCAGTGCTGGCGGACTGAGTGATGTTGAAATGAAACACTTAGAGAGGTCGTGCATATCTTTTGTGTCAAAGCAATGACCTGCGTGCTGCACAGTAACCATCGAGAGGAACCTTTCCTCACCCGTCACCTGTGGGCTCTTACGTATGACGTTACAGATGAGTAACTACAGTTACCCTGTCCTCTGTTTGTGCCGCCTGTTGACCTCTGGAACGGGTCCACATCAACGGCACTATGTGGCACCTCTGAAGCCGAGTGCGAGGACAAAAGAAAAGCAGATTTGTCCACGTGTTTGTTAGCGAGTGCGTGCTAAGGCTGTGACTGGCAGCTCCCCTGTCGCTGTGGCCTGGCAGGTGGCGTCCTGTCGCTCATCAGCCACTGGCACTTTACCTCTGCAGTGTGGCTGTGCAATGGTAAACCTGTCCTCCAACGGTGCACGAGCCAAATGGCCACCAGCAGCTAATAACATGAAGGCTGGGAGGGGGGTGATGGGGATGGAGAGGGAGGGGTTTGTCTGGGTATGATCTCATTGTGCCGGTGGGTGCAGCATAATTACATCTACCCACTTTTGGGGTCATTGGAGAGCCCCTGCAGATGCCTTTCTCTCAAATGTTCATTCAGTTAAGCGGCGATGGGGTTGAAGGTCTCTTTCAAAGCGTTGGGTGAACTTTGCAAAGCGACGCGTAGCAGACTGGACAGAGCCGAGACCTCAGGGACCCCACGGTTGGAGTTGCAAAGCGGCGTCCTTGACCCTGTTTGAAACTCAACTCAACAAGCGGGCGTTAGTCAGAGAGGCCTGGTGGAAGCTGGCCGGCAGCTCTGTCTGCTGGTGATGACTGGGTGCAGCCCCAGCGTGTCTCACAGAGCTGTTTGTCACCAGATAGATCTGCTCGCTGGCCTTTGGTTGTGTATTTGTCATGCTTATGGAAACATTGCCTCTGCCAGCTCTGTCAGCGGGGGGCACGGTGGCCTGGGATTCTGGTTCAAGTTTTAATCCCGCCAGCGGTCATCACTGTCTGTGTCCAATCCACCAATAGGCATGAACTGTGGCCTCCTTTAGCCACAGAAACTAGTCGGTTCACACTGACCATAGATGATACAGCCTTTAACACAACTATGCACCATCTTTGTATGTGGCAGATTTGCTCAGGTTTTGATCAGCATGAATGAACAATATAAACTCCAGAGCTGCTTTTATAAGAATCTAAATTTACAGTTTTATAAAAGATTTGTTAACCATAGAGAAAATGTCAGCTCACACTGAGGGAGATCATTTTTCACCTTATTGCGTTATTGACCTCATGGCTAGATTGCACTTAGAGCTCCACATGGGATCCTGCCGCACTCCATATTTAAAAGGCTCACTGGGGTGGCAGCAGTGGTGGAAAGGATGGGTGTGGATGTTGGTTCAGAGAAAAAAAGAGAAACGGGATGAGTGTGTTTAATTGAGCAGATCTTCGGAGTCCAAACAGCCTGAAGATCATGACGGCAGAGAAAGGGGAATCAAACCTCTCAGTCGAAGATGGGCCGAGGCATCATGAAAGGGAACTTTGTATTCAGGAGACATAACTGAGCCCGTGAGGAGGACAGGAAAGCTGGAGGTGGGAGAAATTGGCAGTGTGAATTATGCATGGAGCTCATTTCCCACAGTTGAGAAAATGCAAAGAATTCAAGGATCAGAACCCCCCCAAAAAATCTCAACAAGCAGACTTTCATCTCTCTGAGACAGCTAGAGAATGAACAGACAGAAAAGATGCTCTGGCTGCAAAGTGAGTGTGTCCTCGATGGTGTACTATAAGCTTTGTACATATACAAGTGCTCATTTCTGAGCGATGTAGTGGCATGCGCCTGTGGGCAGATGCCATAACTGTAAATCAATTTTGTGCAAATCCATATCTGTCTATCCGGAGCTGGGTTACAGCTGTGCCATGAGGGACAGGGCAGGAGTTCACATGGACCTGAGTGACACTCTCAGCTCCGTCATAGAGAAGAGCCTGAAAAGCAGAATTTTACTGTTTTTTTAGCTGCGTTTCTCTCTGTGTTTCCCTTTGTGCTGAGGCTAAATCTGCACAGCTGACTCCCGCAGAGATGCTCAATTGTTCATGCTGGTGCGGCCCCTGAATTTCAGAGCCTTTCCGTCTCATCCCACCGAGCCCCCGGAGACCACTCTGATCTAGTTTATGCTGTCCTACTGCTGCGGCTTTTTATAGGCCGGACCGCCGGAGCACCAGCTTAGAGGATGGGCTCCGGGGAGCAGACCCATATCAGCCAATCTGCAGCCTGGGCTGCTGTGCTAGGGCTGTGCTGAGCCACACACACACACACACACACACACACACACACACACACACACACCTGTGCACATGCACACACTAGTGCAGAGTCAACATTTACCCACTGACTCATGTGACCCCACACAGAGTCCTTCCTGGCTAACTTGGCCACGCTGCCTCCAACTGCACTGCACAAACTTGTAAAAATAATTTGTTTAGTAATTTGTTCAGTTTTATTAACGTCCGTGAAATATTTCTCTTTATGGAGTTTTTTTTTTTAATCATCCACACCAGTTAATAAAAACAAGGCTGGCTAAGAAAAACACTGTAAGTGGGAATGACTTAAAAAAGTAAATACACTCAAAAAACTAAATCTTCAGAACGACTTAAAATGTTCTGTCATTCCATGGAAATGTGTTAAGGAACTCCTAAAATACTCAGTTTTTTTAGTATCGACTCATGTAACTCGATTAGAGTTGCGTAAACTTTAGATTAGAGTCGATTAAGTAATCTAGTTAATCTAGTTCTAGTTCTAGTTCATATACTCAGCTCGCTCACTGTTGCATATTTTGTGCGTTGTGGTAATTTCTGCAGAACTGTAGGGAAACCAATGCATTTAATTGCAATTTCTGTGCAATTACCCATCAGCCATTGTTTTTTTTTGTATTGCCCCTCGGGGTTGCCTGCAGGCGTCCACCTGTGTAGAAACTCTACTGTGCACGTCAACAACAACAAAACAAAACAATGGCCACCACCGAAGGAGAGCGCTCGGTGGATCGGGGGCAGGGGGTTTAGAGAAGCAGAGGAGGGAGGGGCAGGGATAAAGCATAGGGGGGGATTAATCACGCACGCTGTGCCCCAGTGTTGGCATAAACGAGGAAGTCACATACATATTATGTAACTCGGGTAGAGTGGGCTGGTTTTAAGGCTGGAAAATTACTAGAGTTACTACGTGTGTTTGTGTCATCTGGCAGCGCAAACGTCGTCACAGACGCCGCCACCGCCACCATCGATTTTCTCCGAGTGAAATGCACACAAAACAGAGAGAGGGACACCTGTGTATGCCCGATACACCCACATTTATCGTACTTCAACCCCGTTATGTCACCGTTTGCATGCGAGCTTGTCTACTCTTTGCAACCCGATTGGTGATCCATCAGGCGGGTTGGCGGCTCGCCGTTGCACATTTCCACCCGAGCACGTGCACGTGAGCGACAGGTTCAGGTAAATAGATCATCAGATTATGCTTCTCAGTGACCTCAATTATGCCGCACAATCATTCCACCTCCCCATTTATCTCCCGGCTCCTATTTTGGTCCTCGTCTGAATAAATGAACGTGGACTCTGCAGTTTTTCATCTTCTCCCTGCTCTCATTTTGGAACTGTCTCTTTCAATGACGCCTGATTAGCAAAAGTTTCCACCTGTCGCCGGGTTTTTTCACTTTTCTCTCAGCGAAGGCACAAGGCTTTGGACATGACATCAAGTCTGTTTAACTTAACGCTTCAGACAGGTCTGCTTTTGCCATGTATTTATTAAAGGGAGCGAGACCTGCACTTCCAGCGCCAGAGACCAAATGATTGATCATAAGCGCTTCTCAAAAAACAGAAGTGACAGATGTTTTGTACTAATCAGAATTAAACGAGAAATTTGCTTGAAAGCAAAAAGAGGAAGTGATGTTTGGTAAGCTCCTTTAGAGACTCTTATATGAAGTCTCTACTGACTGTAGTCAACACTTAGGCGTCTTTACCCTTTTGCATTTGTACATGGTAAAAGGTTCTTATAAAGCACTTTTCTTGCACACATTTGCATTCAGTCCTCCATACATTGGTGCCAGAGGTTTCGGGACATGCTCCGTCTGCTCAGCCAGGAGCTTTAACTATTCACACACTGATCATGATGATCATGAGGGGCAGTTTTCCACCTTCACCTTTCGATACCACTAGTCCCCTGATCCATGGACAAGCATGCTGTCCATGGATCAGGGGATCAGGGGTCACTGATTCATTTTCTGCTCCGTCGACTGACTGATTTATTGACAGTGAAGTGTTTGAGCCTCGAGAATCGAGTGAAGTGGTAGAACTGTCGCTTTTCTCCTCCATCACAACATAACAGACCCGTGGTTTCCCAGTCTTGGGGCTCTCGCCGCCACAGGATTTGGGTACGGGCTCCGTCATGGCAACATCTGGTGTCTGCTCTCTCTGGTGTGTGTCTGTAGAGCGGCACCGCAGGACGCCCGGCGAGGCTGGTAGCAGGTGGCAGACAGACAGGGGCAGCAGCGGCACAGAGCCGCAGGGCAGGAGATGGACTGGAAGGGAGAAGGGAGCCCTGTTTGTGCCCCCTCCTCCCGCCAGAAAACATGAAAAGAGGGGAAACTAAAGGATCTGATATCAGATATGCTTTTTTTTTAGGAGGAATGAACAGGATTGAGGGGGCAGAGGATCTAATGAGATGGAAATAAAAGGTGAAGACAGATAGCCGCGGAGGTCCTGGGGGAGCAGACAGGAAATCTGGAAGTTGCGTGACGAGATTAAAATGTGCGCTCGGTGTGGTAAATACGGGTGAAATCCACGCTCGATTACTTCGTGTTGTGGTGTTGGAGGTGCGGCGGCGGCTTTTCCACCGCGCGGCCCCAGCGAGCCTCTGCTTTGGCAACACACGCCTCGGTGCGATGACGCACAGCTCGCTTAACAAGACGGAGGGGAACTGAACACAAAACACGACTCTCCGCGAGGAGCAGTTTGACGCAAAATACAGCCAGGCTACTTAGCTCTCTTCCTGTGATGTTATGTGGTGCCGTAAACAGCCGTGCTGAGGTTCATGTCATGTCCAAGGTTGGCTCGCTCCTCAGAGGACACTTTCCAATAGCGCTCTGCTCCGACCTGCCAAGTCCACTTAGCCCGACCACTTTTATTCTCAATGCACTTCAGTCCGTCCAGCATTTTTCCAAACGGTAATTTTGTCGATGTCAGCTTTTAATTTTCTGGGATTGTGGGAAAAAAGAAGGGGGTCCAAGTATCCAGCTCCACATGTTCATCTGTCTTTTTCATGACATGGATGAGGTGTTTGGATACGGTTATGAGGTGTTTTCTGAGTAAAATAGAAAAATCGCTTAAAAAATGTTATGTCGAGTGGTTCCGCGCAACTGTCTTAAGTTATTCCCAAAATAATCAAATTCTTGGCAACAAATAACTTTTAAATGAGTGGGCTGAGTATATGCAACTTAACTAGATAACTTAATTAGAACAATCGGTTCCAATCAGCTAAAAATACATCATAAAGTGAAGTTGCATAACCGTTGTTTATAACCCTTGTTGCTTGCTTGGAAGTTGCTCTGCAGGGAAGGTCCAAGGAGATGGCTGCACGTAGAATAAATAAATAAATACTTCCAGTGTGTTTATCATCTCAATCTCTAGTTTCAAGCCTCCCTAGTCTGGAGCTGACTTTGTAAACTTGGTCCTAAGTCAGTGTGAAACTGACTGAAGAGCAGGGTGTTGCTCTGTGGGAATGCCCGGGTCTTCACGCACATACAGATAGACACGTAACGAGGCGCAAATGTTTCCAGCTCCACCCTGTGGGCCACATGTGGCCACCTCTGTCTCCAAAACAATAGAATAACGATGATCATAACAACACATTTCAAGCAGAGAAAAGCAAGAAAAGCATGCACAAAAAGCATAACGTTCAGTGCTTTAAATGTCAGGAAAGAGTTTATAAAATGCCAACAGGATTTCCAAAACAAGGTCCAAGGTTCCAAACCAGCAATATTTCAAAGATTTGCAACATGTTGAGCCTGGTAGTGGTAGCACTGGTGATCCATATGTAAAGCCTGAATTTGATTCCCACCCAAGTCCCTTTTCTGCGTGTAATTCCCCACCATTCCCAGAAATCAGTAAGAAGATAAAGAAATAAATCCATAAAAAGCCCCAAAAATTAACTATAACAGAAGATTTCCAACATAAATCTGAGGAAATCAGGTTAGAAGTCCTAACTAATATCTTGAGTGAATAAAAACGTTATTAAAATTGATTTGATATGAATACCAAATATTATATTTTCATCGTAGCTGAGCTGAACATGACCTCGAGCACCTTTAATTGCCCTGAACTGAGCTCCGACCGTGTTGTTGTCAAAGGAAATGCCAAACTGTACGAGTCGAGTCAAAACAGCCGGCCATGGGATCGTTGTGCCGTCGGGGCACAGCCGGGCGTTTGTTCCTACGGGACAGAGAGTTCACTGTGAGCTGGGACATCGACTGGAGGTGCAGACCTGCAGACCTCTGGCCGTCCTCTGGCTCTCAGACCCAGAGAGACCCGGCTGAAGCTGCAGGGAGTCCGGAGGGGAGAGTCCGGGCTGTTTTCCATGGTTCCTCTGTCTGACCCCTGCACGGTTCTCCCCGAATTGATCAAACACGCTCGCCATGTCGTGTGAGAGCGTCAAGGAGCTCATTCAGCTCTGATAAATCCTGCATCAGAAGCTCTGACGCCGCGCATCCGAACGGCCTCAATCGAGCGTCTGTTCTCCTCGCCGCATCTATCCGTGGAGGCAGGAAGTCACACGCGTCCTCTGCCCCGCTGACGCTCTGACCCGACCTCTATCGACTGCTCCGACTCGCTGTCGGCGGTTGACCCGTCATCGCTAATGAAGCCATCCGCCTCCCAGCACGCCCTTCAACCAGCGTGAACGCTCTCTGTCTGCTCGTCTGCCTCTGCGCTGAGCCTTATTAATAATAACACAACATCGGCCTGTTTAATTATTCACCTCTGTGTGTGTGTGTGTGTGTGTGTGTGTGTGTGTGTGTGTGTGTGTGTGTGCAGATCCGGCGCAGGAGGCCCACACCTGCCACGCTGTTCAGAGTAGCCGACCAAACATCTCCCGAGGACGATCAGTCCACTCATCAGGTAAAGGTGAAGTGACGACGCTTTTCTCTTCTAAGTGTCTCATCTCTCCTCCCTCCTCCTCCTCCTCCTCCTCCTCCTCCTCCTCCTCCTCCTGTGAAGTGAAGAAACCACCCCAGTGGAGTTTCATTGTGCAACGACATTAATGTGTTTCCTCCCAGATCTTCCTCGTCAGTATCTGCTGCTCCTTGCCGGACAAATCCAAACTCACAGTGATTCTCTAGAAATGAGACGTATATCACAGGTTTCATCTCAGAAAAACAAACTTAGAGAAAAACTTAATTCTGTGCCATCTATACTGACTATACCATAGAAATAAAGGGTATGAGTATGAATAATGTGACTTAAGCGTGAGTTTGGATGTGTCCCTAATCATCATCGTTTTATTTGACCCTATGTATATTGTGAAGCTTTGGGAAGTATGTCTATGTTTTTCATTGTATTTTTCTCAAGAAACTCAAGAAAAAAATGCATTTCCTCAGAGAAGCTTCTTGTTTCCTCACTTGGTTGTTTGAGCTACTTGAGCTACTTGTCTCATGAATGTTTCTCTGTATTTTGATGTTGTCACCTGTTGCGTAAAGAGTTACTGAGAACTGACGGTGAATGAGAAAGATTCCACCTCTGCAGTGTGTAATATTTGTCATTTTGTAGCTTGTTCGCATGTTTTTACTCCCTGTGGGAACTCAGACGTCCTCAGAGGCGTCTGTCGAGGTTAATTCAGAGAGAGATGAAGAGGGTAAAGTTTCTCTGGGTCTCTCTGTTTGCAGTGGGTCGTGGGAGAGAACGGAGTGCTCAAACCAAAACGTGTCAATCCAAACGTGTACCAGCCTCCATCACTCAAAGGTAGGCGTGTCTGTGTGTGTGTATGTGTGTGTGTGTGTATGTGTGCTGCTGCTGCTGCAACAGGTGGTGGCTGCGTGTGGTGGTTCATCCTCGTGTCTTAAGTCCTTTTCGTTCTACCTTGCTTCGCCGCCATCAATCGCCTCCTCGCCTCTCATGCCTCAAAAGGAAAGAAAACTTGCATGCCACAGACGGGACGCCTCTGTTTGCTTGCCATGTGCATGTGCATGTGTCACACATTATGCATCGGCGTGACTCTGTGTTTCTGCTCTTGGTTTCCGCTCTATAGCGACAGAGGCCCTAGATTGGTGTGTGACAGAAAGAGAGAAAGAGAGAGATTAGAGTGTGACAGCTGTGAGACAGTGAGTGTGAGTCTAGGAAAGTCTGGATCATCCAGGATTACAGCCAGTTCTGTATACAGCTGTGGCACACATACACACACACACTCACACTCACTGACACACACATATAAGCAGGATAGAACGACGTAAACACAAACAGGTACTTTCTTTTCCGTCCATGGGCACAAGGCCCCTCGCGTGTCTGATCCATTTTTTGTCAAAGCGGCGAAAAATGCAGAGAGAGAAAATTTCCATTTTAGAGCTCGTCAGCGGAGATTCATCTAATGGGGATTTGTGGGCGTGTGTTGCATGTCGAGTGATGACATAATGAGCCGGGAAGCCTCGTTCCTCCTGCATCAGAAATCTGCCCTTCATCAGCTCAGACGCACGGCGCGAAAGCTACCTCGGAATATTTTCTAATTACGTAACCTGCCTCGAACCAGACCGAGTCGGTGCCTCCTCGTCTGTCTGAGGGTGTGAAACAGAGAGAACGAGAGAGAGGGAGAGAGAGAGGAGCCAAGGTGACCCAGAGGAAGTGAATATCACAATAGAGAGGAGAAGACAGAGTGTGTGAATCAGAGACGAAGGCTCGAGTGGAGCAGATGGGAGACCAGGGTGAAGGAGGGGACAGAGGACGACAACAGAGGATCTCCTGTAAATAATATCAGATCAGAGCCGGACGACGTCCTGCCATTTCCCTGGCCCACCTGTCTCTCTGCCTGTCTCTCTGCCTGTCTCTCTGCCTGTCTTTCGGTGCATGGTGTTGGATCGGCTTGCCTGCGCCTGACCGGCATGCATTTCTAAAAAAAAACCCAAACAACACAACTGTGAGGCTTGACAATGAGTGTTGAAGCGTGGTAAAACCAAAACAACTCTATCCCCACGTCTGTGTCCATGTGTTTGTGTGGTCGTCTCCCTGTCTGTGTCTGTCTGTGTGTCTGTGTGTGTGTGTGTGTGTGTGTGCTGTGTTTACCTGTGTGTAGCTGTGCAGAAGATGGCTGAGGCACACATGCAGAACCTAGGTGTCTACCCCCCATTGGAAGACCCCTGTGAGGGGGAGGAGGATGAGGACCACTGGCAGGGAGAGGACACGTCTCCCACCACAGCTGCTGGTGAGAGGGAGGCTCTGTGTCGTCTGCCGGGGACAGCGATGACAAAAAAGTGGCTTCACATGCCACAAATCGCACATTCAGGGCCACCGTTCCATCATTTTCCAGACCTGGGTTGATACAGTGATAGTGTTTCCCATCTTTTTGGTTTTTGTTCATCCATTCATCCATCTTCTTGTACCGGTGATGGTGGCTCCATCGTTTCTCCAGAGCACATAGAGAATACACCCTGGACAGGTCTCCAGTCCATCATAGGACACACACACACACACACACACACACACACACTATTTATGCTCACACCTGGTATTAATTAAGAGTCTCCAATCAACCAATACATAATTTTGGACTGTGGGAGCTACATGAAACATGCAAACTCTGCGAAGAAGCGCCCTTGGTTCCCAGGACCTTCTTGCTGTGAGACCATTGAACATCATAATGTAGTTAATTACTAAGAATTCATAACACCTTTTACAGACATGAATGAAAACTCATGACAGTTACTGTCATACAATAACTTGAGCCATACATATACAAACATAGTAATTGTTGAACATAAGCCAAGACAACCTAACCTAACTAAATTGACTTAGTTGTGAAACTATATCTTAACTTTCTGTCACGACAGTCATTGTTATTGTCATACAATGACAAGAGTGGAACCACATGAGGAGATATGCAGAAATCAAAGACAGCTGATATTTGCACCCTGTGTTTTCCTTCAGGTTTGTGTAAGTGATCCAGTTTGTCTTTCCCCTCTGGATTTATCCTGCTGCTGTTTGCACACATTTCTCAGAGTTAATGGAGATTTCAGAGAAACAAATCCTGCTCCCAAATCTCCTTGTCTTGTTATGATTTTGCTGATTATCACCACAGTGACCCATAGAAAATACCAGAAACTACAGAATACCAAAAACTTTCACACTGTTAATACTAAATCCACTCACAGAAGCCGGTTTACACTGTCAGCATCAAGTTAGATTATGAAAAAAAAACACACACAAAATCTTGAAAAGTAATTACATTCGGCACATAGAATGAAATACTGCAGTGAAGCTGGTGGAGCTCGCTGCTCAGAGTGACAGCTCCGCTCACATCGGCTCTGTATCTCGCCCCCAATCTGCCCCCGGGGTAAAAAACTGCAGTTTGCTAAAGACCTGGACCTGACACCCATACCAGTCAGAGAGAGCGAGAGAGGGAGAGAGAGAGAGAGAGAGAGAGGCCAGACAGGATTAATAATTACAGCAAGCAGGCAGTCTGTGCTGAGCCTGATCTGCATTCTGCTCTTGTATAATTATTTCATACGAGTGCTGAGACTAAAAGCTCATGACCGAGTTTGATCCGGCAGAACAAAGAGGGAGCACAAAACAAACCATGGAGAAAACTTGTTTGCCTATACCACGTTTCAATATCTGTGATGTGACATGAGAGGCAGGGACCCCCAGCGAGTTCCTCTGTGCAACACGATGTGCTTCAAACAGGAAACTGAAGGATGCTGACGTGTCTTCTGCGTTTCCAGACGGTTCGGGTTTGGCCTCAGCTCGTGTTTTCAGAGACAGAAGACTCATTTAGACCGGTCGAGGAGCTGTTCATCAAGTCTGACACAAACCTGGAGTCCACATCCATAGCGAGAGAGGTGCAGCATGAAAGCCACAGGTTCAGATTAATGTTCGAAACGTGGATGGAAAAGAAAATGCAAGATTTGCTAATTTCCCCCCCGAGGGAGATGCGAAGAACAAGAGCGACAGTGAGCTGCTGAAGGTCAAGGAGAGGGAGCGAGAGCGTCTGAGGGATTAACCTGAAGCTGTGGGGAATCCTACGACTCGACTCCAGGAAGAAAATAAACGAGCGGGAGGACAAAGCCAGCTGTGCCTAGATGCCCAGAGAGAGTCAAACAAACGTTACCCTCAACAAACCACAGACCTGGAGGGAAGAGAGCGATCTATCAGCCTGCTTACCTGAGACTTAAGGACAAGTCTGACACGACGGGGCTTTGCAGTCCACATCCACCTGAAAGGCTCCTTGTTTGGAGAGAGAGAGAGGCAGTGAAAGAGGCTTTTTTTTCTCGATTAACTATCCTTCAGTAGAGAAGGGTGAAGGATCGAAGGATTTGGTGTCTCACGTAAGAGACAGGTGCGGCCAGAAGCTCTCACCAAGTCACATAAAGGTCTTTAATGATGGTTGCAGTCCAATGGAAATCTAAGAAATCTTCAGAATGATGTAAAAGTGTCATGACAAGTGGTTCCACGCAACTTTGTTAACCATGTCCTAAAATACTCAGTTTCTTAGTGTTGACTAGTGTTGATAAGTGAATATATGCAACTTAGCTTTATTATGTGTTTTTGGTCCATTGTTTTGATTGAGTAATCTAGTTAAGTCGCATATAACTTATTCATTGAAAACTTAATGGATGCCACTGAATCAATGCTGAGAAATGATGTATCTTAGGAGTTGCTTAACATAGTTGGTGGAGCTGCATTTTTTTCTGTAACATGTTTACATCATTCTGAGGATTTATTTTAGTTATTTTTTTGTTTGTGTGCAAACAAGAAGCAACATTTTCAATATTTACAAGGTTCTGCAACACAGTCCAGATGACCCAAATTCAATCCTGCGGCTGTGAAATTATAAACTTTAGAACATGTCTGAGGTGAAGGTGCATCTTAAATATACCAGAAATGCTGTTTGTCATGCAGTGACTTGGAAAGTGGATTTTTGTTTTGTTTTGGCATGAGCTGACACTTCGCCGTGAATCTGCAGAGCCATAACGACAGTTTCAATGCTCCTTTTCACGTCTTCCCTTCTGTCCCCAGATCACCAGGAGACGGCGACCACGGGACAGTCAGACAAGTTCTCCAGCGTGAGAGAGACGGCCAAGCAGATCCAGGCAGCGCAGGAGGAGGACGAGGAGGAAGAGGAGGTGGAGGAGGAGAAGAAGAAGAAGGAGAAGGAAGGGGACAAAGTCGAGGAGACGACAGAGGAGAACAGCCGGGGGAGCAACTGAGGCGGAGAGAGTGGGAAAGCAGGGAAATCATCCGGAGGGGAGAACTGGGAAGAGAGCGGGAGGTGTTTTTTCTTTTTTTTTTTTAATTTGGTGGTTAAAACAGGAGGAACTCGGAGGAGAGGAGGGTTGTGTGTGCTCTTTTGGTTTGGATGTGAGGGGTGAGGGTGTGACTGAGTGAAAAGATGCTTCCAATGAAATCGACAAGGCGACGACTTCTGTGCTGCCTCAGCTCCTCCTCGGGCTGGGAGGGGTGTGTGGGGGGGTGAGGTGGATTTGAGGGAGAGGACAGGGAGGGAGTTTGTGCACGAGGAGTCAGCCCTAATGAGCAGGCGAGGAGAGATGTTCTCACAGAGCAGACTGCAGACGCCACTTTGGCCCCCAACGTACGTCCCCTTTGTTAATAACCTGGAGCGGAGGGGCCCCAAGGTCGCCATGACCTAACGCCCTGTCCCGAGCCGTCCCCCTCCCTCCCTCATTACGCTTGTGCACAGAGCTGCGTTTCCCTTTAGAGAGGGCGACGGTCACTACAGGAACCACACACACACACACACACACACACACACACACACACACAGGCACACACGCGTAGACACTGAAGCAAACACTCTGCCACGACCTGCTCACAAGTACTTGAAAGTCTTAAAATGTGTGTGAGTGTGTGTGTGTGCGTGTGTGTGTGTGTGTGTGTGTACCTGTCCCACCTGCACTTGTAGGGCTCAGTCCCGTGCTCGTGCTGCCACCTTGTGACAGAAGTAGGAACGACACATATAAAGTGATACTCCAGCCGAGTAGCGAGGTGTATCATATTGTTGTCTCTATTCTTAACAGATTAGTTGCCTATCTCACTGTTTATTAATCATGTTTTATTGCTGAAATTAGTATTTTCATTTTGTGAAATGAATGAAAGTGAAACTTGCTCCAACAACAATGGAAAAGAGAGCTATAAACGAATAGGTCAAGAAGGACATGTTGCACAAGTAATAAACATAAATAAGTTGCAAAGAATTTGGCTTTCACCGGTTTCAGTGGCCTGAGAGTTGCAGGACTTGTAGCTACATTAATTATAATGATGTTCCTCAAGACTCAAGGACATGAGATGCTTCTCAGGGCGTTTATCATAAGACAAAGAACTATTCGATCCAATTTAGAAAGATTTATTTGTTCCAAGGAGGCAACTCAAGCAGTCAAATAGAACAAAATGAGAGTAACATAAAGTACTGACAACATGTTTGGCAACAATGAAACAGTGAAATATGTGTGGAAAAACATCAGAATCAGATCTTTGTTTGTTGCCAAATAGCTGTAAGTGTGAAAACAAGCTGTACGGGACAACGACTCAAATAACGAATGCACTGAAAACATACAAATGTGGTGTGGAGTATCGCTTTATTCATGAATCAATAAAATTCACCAAAAATGTTTGTTTATGATCACGTTTCATGTGCGAGCAGGTGACTGTGTGTGTGTGTGTGTGTGTGTGTGTGTGGTGATTTCTGGTCACTGTCTCTTCAGATTATGCTTTAAACCCATCTGTTAAAAGGGCAAAGCTACCTCTAATTTGTCTGAAACACAGAACCCAATCGTTGTGTACACACACGTTGAACTTATTGTGAACTGACAACCAAGATGAGGAAAACATGCAAAGCGAAAAAAAAAGAAGAAAAAAGTAGTTTAAAAACACTTTCCACTCATTTGGGACTGCTCAGTGCTCACACATTCCCTTTTGTACGTTTTCTATCGTCATCTTTTCACTTTCACTCTTGATTTCTATGTATCGGATCTGCAGTAAGAGCTATTTTTCTAATCCTGCATCCGGTGTGTGCTCCGAGTCTGTGTCTGGATAAGAAGCAGCACAAACCTCTGTGACTGACATCTGAGCAAAGCGGTCTCTGTGCAAACCTTCTCTTAGTGCAGGTCTTCTCTCGGTCTCTCTTCTCTTGGCGACAGCAAGAACTTTTAAGTGTTTGTAGTCAGAGTCTATATTGACTTTAATTTTCCAGTTTAAGTGAAGATTCAGCATCCGGTGGTGCCACGGGATCAATAACTTGCTGTTTGTTTCACCTGGGCTGCGGTTTGTAAATAAAAACTGTGTGAAACTTTTTGTAACCTCTGACCTGACTAGATGAGCAGGTTGTATATGTGTGTGTGTGAGTGCGTGGGTGTGGGTGTGTGTGTTGAGGCTCCTCCCTCCTCCGCTCTCTGTTCACCTCCCCTCTCAGAAGAAGAAGGCGACCATGGAAAGACATGTATGAACTCTTACTCTTCTTATTCTGTCTTTCTTTTTATTTTACTTTTATTTTCCATTCTCTTGTTTCTCAATGTGATGTGGCTGTTTTAAAGTGAGCAACAATATGATATCGAAATAAACTGTTTTTCCTTTTCTCCTTTAAACTGATCTGTATGTATTATGTGTGTGTGTGTGTGTGTGTGTGTGTGTGTGTGTGTGTGTGTGTGTGTGTGTGTGTGTGCGCGCGTATGTTTGTCTGGGTTTATGAGTGACTTATAAAATCAGGAATTAGTCACACGCTTTCATTTTAACTTTATTCCAATGTGAATCAGAAAAAAAGTAAAGCAAAGATGAAAGTTACTAATGGCTGACCTGGACTTATTTTCATAGCTTAGATACAACTTAAAGTAATGGAGTGTTACACTGTTTTTATTACACACATTAACAGGATCTATTCATGAATTGTTTCACCTCAGAACTATAACATTTATATCTTTATGACTCTGTGCATAGTCACCGCCATATTCCACTTAATGAACTGACCCCATTAAAGTTTATAGCGTTTATGATGAAAATACATATTTTACATAATTAAAACTAACATAAACTTTTGAAAGCAAAACACAATGAATAAACTCTCACAATGGTATCATCATGTGCATTTCAGTATTTTAACATCGAGGTTTAACAACATAATCGAAATGAAGAGAACCTCAATACTTCGTAAGAATTTGCAACACTTCAAAATATAAAGCTCGGCCGAAAACAGAAGTACAGAACACCTTACTATCTTGTACTGACTCAGAGTCGGTACTGTCTCTGGTACCGTGATTTCGGACGTGATAAGTTTAGACATTTATTGTACCGCTGAATAACATTTATTTTTCGACTTCAACAGAGCAGCAAATACTCTTCTTTAAACAACCAACTACTTCATTCCTTTCTCCAAGCAAAACGGCGCATTTGTTGCGTCCACTTTGAGAGCTTTATTGTGACATTCAGCACCAGAAGTTTTTATAGGACGTTTCTCCGTTTAACTTGACGCACCCGCTGAGGCGCCGCCTGGTGGCTGTACTGCGCAACTACGTCTAAATAAATTCATCTTAAGTGACTTATCCATGTTTAAACAGACAAGGTACTTTTCAGTAATTCACGGCTATGTTTTACAGCGAAAGCCCTATAAAAAAAACCCCAAAAATCAAAATCACATAGGTAGATGAATAAGAGTAAGAAGACGAAGAGTAAAACATTGAGAAACTGATTCTAAGTGGTTTCAAACTCGGAGAATTCAATAAGGTAAAGTCGCAATGTACGTGAAAGTCGCAATGTAGTTACAGGCTGCGGCCACTTGGTGGCGGTAAAGTCTAAACTGCTCGCTCTGAAGTGCATCCGGTTAATACTTTCAGAATAAAACTCATCTTCAAGGAACCAAAGCGACGTGCAGCGGTCGAGGTCATGTGATTTCATTTACGTCGGGTCGGATCAGGAAGTGAATCATCTTGTCGCAGTGTTTACTCTCGGAGAGGTCAGCCCGGAAGATTTGTTCCGATGATGTTGCGGTAAATCAAGTGAGTAAAAAAGCCTTAAATTTACGTTTTCGCTCTAGTAGAATGATGACTTAGGTTGCCTTTAGCCCTCTTTGTGCTGGTGGTGCCTGTGTGTATCTGTTCCCTTGACACACGGAGCGTGTTGCCTGTTTTGTGTCTCAGTTAAGGTGAGAGTAACTTGATGACTTGAGTTAGCCTGAGCGGCTAACAGGCTAAAACCTCGTCTGCTCTGGGTTTATTCTTAAAAGTCAGAGTCGGAACTGAAGCTGTGACACTGGTTCTTAGTTTCTGTCTGTGTAGGGGTCGCTAAACCCTGGCTGACAGGTTGAACACGTCCTGTTGAAGCGCTAAAGCAGCTGAGTCTCAGTCTGTTGTTTTGCAGAAGTGAGGAGAGGAGGGGGTTAGTCATGGGGTCTGAAACCTCTGAACTAGACCTAGATCTAGACCCAGAGCTAGATCTTGACCATGACTTAATCCTGATCTAGATCGAGATCCAGTTCCATCCTGAACGTATGGATTTAAAGATCCTTGACCTGAATCCTGATGCCTGGTGAATGTGTTGTCCCCAGCTAATGAGCCATCAGACCCATGATGCTTCCTCACATTAGCTTCATTGTCATGGAGTAGGTCAAGACTTCTGCAATCCACTCATTGTTGATTGACTGTGATTCAGTGGACCAACAGTGGATACATAGAGAAATTGATTGATTTGTTAACAGATTGATTGAGCAATAGAGACAGATAGACAGGCAGATAGCCAATTAATGAACTGTGATTAATTGAAACATAAGTTAAAGATCCACTGTCTAGAGCTCATTTCTAGTGTGAGAACATGAGGTGGTTTGTTGTTAAATAGGAGACTTCTGCTAACAATGATTCAAGTTCTGAGCAGCCTCCTACACAGGAAGATACCGATACAGTGTCTCAACATCTTGCTCTTATCCAGGATCAAAGTCGTCTGGCCTGTGCAGTCTGGTAGTTGTAAAGCCTCATGTTATCTACTCTCTGTCCATCAGTGAGACATTCAGGTTTCCAGGTTGTCTTAGATGCACTGCAACTTTTTATGACTAGCCGTGAATGCACTCGTCTGTGTGACCCAGTTATGGATACAATACATAAATGTTACACTGATAAATGGATGGATGCTTCTCCTCTTTGAGCTCCCACGTCTGATGAAACAGCCTGTGGTGAGGGTAAGAAAGTCACAAGACAGAGACATGATTACAAGTTTTGCTTTGCTGCTCTTGCAAATGCACTGAAGCTGGAAGCAGCCATATGACTGTATGATGTCGAGCGAGCAAACGATAAGTTACGCAACAAGCCTCAACAAGTGTAGATTCTTCTTCTTATCTGACCGTCCATCTATGATGGTACCCGCTTTGTGCCTTCATGGTGACTCCAGTGCACATCAGGTGGAGGCAGAGAATACACACACACACACACACACACACACACACCACATTACTTCACATCTAGGAACAATTTAGAGTCTGGACTGTGTCAGACAGGGATTCAAACCCAGGACCTTCAACACTAGCCACTCATCCACCATGCAGTCTTCCATATCTGATCATCATAGTTCACAGTTTAGGATCAGAAATCAATATTGTTATCTATCGATATGTGTGTAAGTGTGCTTGTGCATGCATACACACACTAATGCTGAGATTTTTATTATCTTTCTTATTCTTATTATCTTTTCTTGCCATTATTAGTGATAAATAAAGTTGAGTTATCTCATATGTATCCCATATAAATACCTCCTGGAAGTCTGTGCTCCCTCATTCCATTTTTAACTCGGTTTCTCTCTGGCCCTGTTGAAGCACTATACGGCCTATTTGTCCACATTCTTCCCATTCTTGGGTTAAAGCATAAGCACCATCGTGTTCTAATTCTAGGCCGGCCAGTGAGAGCAGCGTTGTGCGGCCTGTTGCAGGGCCAGTGTCCGGTCTGAGCAGGCATGCCGGGCGGAGAGTTCGGGGAGTTCGGGGGCAGCCTCCCGGCCATCGCCTCCCTCAACGCCTCCTACTCCACCACGCTGTCGCTGCCCTCGCCGTACCTGCTGGTGCCGCCCGCCGAGCGCAAGGCCATCTCCGACGTCCGCCGCACCTTCTGCCTCTTCGTCACCTTCGACCTGCTCTTCATCTCGCTGCTCTGGATCATCGAGCTCAACGTGAGTGGACGCCCGGATGAGAAAACGAGAGGAGACGAAGCCCAGTCGTCCTGTGAAGTCACGTTTAGTTAATATGGGTTAGAGGGGTTGGCACATGCAGAGTGTGTATTTCCCATCATCTCTAGCTGTAACAACTAATCCAGTATTACTTGACTTCTGTGGTAATCACTGTAGGAGTCTTTCCGGCTGTTGTTGATGTGAGGACAAAAACAAGGTGTTTAAAGACCTTATCTACAACCGTTATGAGGCATTAAGAGGCACTGACCTTTTCCACAGTTTTTGCATAATTCTTTAAGCCAAACAACTAATAGATTAGTAGGAATCGACAGAGTCATTGTGAGAGTATAGATCAGCCATAGATAAGCTGAAGCCAAAGGTTGCACATCTTGTAGATCAGACTTCAGAGGAAACATGAGAGCAGCCAGGGTGAAATGTACAGAATGGAGAGCAGAGAATGAGGCGATCTCCAGTCCTACTGTAGAAAACAGGATGACTGATCCAGGAGAATGATTTCAGGAGAGGAGGGTGAGCTTTGTTCCAGCTCAACAGGTGGAAGCTGTGACATTTTAGAGCCGCTGTGGAGGTTCTCATCTGTCCAGGTCGCCTTCATCTAAGGACCTGCAGAGTCCTGGCACCCGGACTCCTTTCAGATCCTTTAAGATGTTTCAGTTCAGACCTGAAGGAGCCTCTAGGATGGAGGTGGAACGTCTTCTAGTCTGTGGTCTGACTGTGTCTGTTGTCCTGCAGATCAACAGCTCCATCCTGCAGGGCCTGGACCTGGAGGTCATCCATTACAACTACAGGTCCTCCTTCTTCGACATCGTCGTAAGTGGCCGCACACCAACGCGTGCACGTTTGTTCCCGTTCACGTCTCTTTATCGACCTAACTGTGAACTGAGAAATAAACCGAGACAAGACCGTCTGCGTTTTTCTGTTTCTTCTGGCTATTTATCCATGCTACTTATCCTCACCTGAGCCGTCTCCAGCTCGTCCTGCTGTGAGACCAGGCTGCTCCTGGTCCGCGTCTCTAGACTGAGTCAGGATGGTTTTCATGGGCTGTTCCTCTTCCTCTCAGCTCCTCGCAGTCTTTCGTTTCCTGTGTTTACAAGTGGGCTACGCCGCCTTTCGTCTCAAGCACTGGTGGGTGATTGCGGTAAGTGACGTCAGCGGCCCTCACACACACACACACACACACACACACACACACACACACACACACACACACACACACACCCTGGTGAATAAGAGGCGAGAGTTGATTGTTCTCAGGTCAGTAAACACTCTGCTTCCTCTCTCTCTCCACACACAGGTCACCACTCTAGTCACCAGCGTCTTCCTCGTCGTCAAAGTCATCGTGTCCAACGTGAGTGTCCGACTCCCTACCTGTGTGTGTGTGTGTGTGTGTGTGTGCGTGTGTGTGTGTGTGCGACCCCAGTCTCCTGTGGTCTGACCAGACGGAGCTGTGATACACTTTATGACTTTACTGTCTTATAAAGTGCAGCCGATCACAGGTCTGTTCTCGCCTGCTTGAAGTGTGACGTCCTCTGTCACAGACATTATTTTACAGCTCTGTTCAAGCAGACCTAGATAGATAACAGCTGATCACTGACCCTCCGCAGAGAGACAGAACAGACACAGCCTAACGACACCAGCAGGTCCCGACCTCGTACATCATCACCTTCTGACTCGTAAAATAGTTGATGTTGAAACTCTTCCTCCATGACTGATTCCTCCTTTGTTCCCCGCTCAGACATATCAGGCTGGATGTTCACATGCTCCATATTTGCATTGTTCCCCAGTTGGTAAATCCTCTGGTAACCTACCAATTAGCTCAGGACTAGTAGCTGAACTCTGTTACTCAGATAGAACAGCCAGTAAACACGACAGGACCTCATATCTCCTATACCTAGGAGTCCAAGCAAAGATAAATAAGCCGTTCAGCTGTTCCTCTTCTCTTTGTGACTGTCAATATATCACTTCTCTGTGGAGGCTGAGTGGAAGCTCCACGGTGGTTTTCTAACTTCTCCCTGGTGTCTCACGCTTCCTGCGTCTGCGTGCAGCTGCTTTCCCAGAATGCCTTTGGGTACGTGCTGCCCATCACGTCCTTCGTGGTGGCCTGGCTGGAGACCTGGTTCCTGGACTTCAAGGTGCTCACACAGGAGGCGGACGACGAGAGAGGTGAGAGGGGCAGGGCAGAAGAAAGCAAAAAGAAAAGCACAATGAAGATGATGTTTTTCCAGCTGGTTCTGACGGGTCGTTGTCCCTCGCAGCCTACCTCGCAGCCGTCAACGCCGCCTGCGAGCGCGCCCCCATGATCTACCCCCGGGCCGTGTCCGACGGACAGTTCTACTCTCCCCCTGAGTCCGTGGCAGGTGACGTCCCCGTCCACAGCTCGTCCCAGGTCTCCCCAGTAGTCTGAGTTCTGGATCTGAACGAGCTGGTTCTGCTTTCAGGTTCAGAGGAGGATCTGGACGAGGAGGGGCTGGGACGGAAAGCCGTCACCACACAGGTACTGGGACCTTTCAGACCTTCCCATAGTAGCACAGCAGCTGCTTGTAGGTGTGGGGTCTCCTCCTCTGTCCACGTGTACCACGCCATCTTGTCTGTAGGGAACTGGTCATGTGACCCGCTGCGTCATGGGCAGTAACATGGAAATGTTTCCATGACACTGAATCGATTATCTTCTATATCGACGTGTCTGAATAACCACCTCATAAGAACATAGAAATGCTTTAGGGATATTTCAGAGTTCTACTTCTACATTTAGATGACAAGTTTTTTGATTGCTATATTTAGGTTTTACACATATCGAGGGAACTGAAACCTCTCGTCATCACCATCTCTTTACCAGCTTCCCTATGAAGAATTAAAGGCTGATAAAGTGCTGCTCCTCTCTTGAGGTTTCTCTCTCTCCCTCTCTCTCTCTCCCCCTCTCTCCCTCTCTCTCCTCCTCTCTCCCTCTCCCCCTCTCTCCCTCTCTCTCCTCCTCTCTGCCTCTAGGAGAAGGAGTATGTGCGACAGGGTCGAGAGGCCATGTCGGTGGTAGAGCAGATCCTGTCCCAGGAGGACAACTGGAAGTTTGAGAAGAACAATGTGAGTGTGGAGCCAGAGTTGCTGCATGTGCAGCTTTCATTCACCGCAAGCTGTCGGCACTTCTACCAGCCCTCAGTCGACCTGGCTTTGATAGGAAGTTAATGAATAAAATGGATGTGTGTGTGGACTGTTAGTCAGCTGATATTTGCATGTTGCATAGATCTCTGTGGACCTGTGTGTGTGTGTGTGTGTGTGTGTGTGTGTGTGTGTGTGTGTGTGTGTGTGTGTGTGTGTGTGTGTGTGTGTGTGTGTGTGTGTGTGTGTGTGTGTGTGTGTGTGTGTGTGTGTGTGTGTGTTCTGGTTGATAAGTAAAGGGAACTTCAGTGCAGAGATGTCAGACCTCTGAGGTCATTGGTTGCGTGTTGCGCTGTAAAAATGTTGCAACACAAGAAAAAAACACTTTCTCTGTTGCTAAACCTGGATGGGCTGGATTTGAGTCTTTCTGACTGTGAATCCTGTTGAACCCGTATCGATCCAGTCCAACTGGTCGCACTTAATTCAGTGCTGTGTTTACAAAAGCTAAGATAAACAAAACTTTCAGACTTTTGTTTCATTGGTTTCATCTCCATCGAATGAGCCTCTGGTCCGGCCACACTGTTTACAGAACGGATAGTTTCATCTGAAGTCTCTGCCTGATGACCTTTTCACACACTCCAGTGAAAGCGAAAGCGTCAGGACACTGACTGTGCCGTGTGTCTTATCAGGAAATGGGAGACTCTGTCTACACCCTGGAGATTCCCTTCCACGGAAAGACCTTCATTCTGAAGGTACGCTCACTGTGAGGCCGCGTCGAGGCACATCCAGACCCGCACACCTCAGACATCTGCCCGTCCATCACCTCTGAGGCGCCTTCATGCTGTGGCCTGGCTGCTGCAGAGAGCTGCTCGGGGTGCCACCGCTGGTCCCTCACCTCGAGGAGGCCCAGACCAGCTTCTCTTGTAGTGTGAAAGAGGAAGTCTGTCATGATGTTGACACAACTCCCAGTGGTGACCCTTGAAACCGTTACTGTACATATTAAACCTGCCCCGGTCACAGTATCCTGTCTCACACACACACACACACACACACACACACACACACACACACACACACACACACACACACACACACACACACACACACACACACACACACACACACACACACACACACACACACACACCCAGCCAGAGAAGTTATCCATCAGCCTGACCTGCAGGCGTGTGAGTGGCAGTGATTGTAAGTCTTTTTAAGGCTGGGGTGTGTTTTTTACTCTTCCCTTCTGTCTTGGGGGTCACCAGGCTCGTCACACACGTTAGTGATGGAGCAAACAATGGGCGCTCTGTGACGCCTCCTCCCCGCCGGGCGTCATGTGACGCGTATGACGCTCCACTCCTGGAGGTGCTGAAGCACTTCTGCTCTAGATGGCCAAAAGCCTGCAGAGCAGTCTCCTTTTAGATGGTCTAGGATCTGAACGGAGACATGTGTAAATAATCCAGGGAACCATTAAAGTTTTGTATCGTTCGATCAGCTCTTACTTCAGGTCTTACTCCATGCCTCCATCTTCTCTACGTTTACTAGATCAGCTGCTTATATTTCCACCCCTCTCAGGCTGCGTTCACCCTGCAGGGCTTAATACTTATTTTGTGTTTAATCATAGTTAGAATAAGTGCGATGCTATCAGACAGTCTGCAACCCCGAGTGACCCTGAAGGAGATGTGAGGTCATCGTGTTTATGGGAGTAGGTGTGGATGTTCAGACTGAGGTGGCACCCCTATAGAGAAGTTAGTTCACACAATGTGAGAAAAACAAGACAAAGGTAAAGCAGAAGTCCTGGGTCTGTTCATTCTGTCTTGGAAAAGGAGATATGTGCCAGACAGGGGCCAACCAGTTGGATTGGTGCTGGTTTTGCCTGCTCTGTGAAGGTGTCCTCAGTGGTCCTGTGTCTGTGTCTCGGTCCAGGCCTTCATGCAGTGTCCTGCTGAGCTGGTCTACCAGGAGGTGATCCTGCAGCCGGAGAAGATGGTCCAGTGGAACAAAACCGTCTCCGTCTGCCAGGTAGCAGCTCTCACACGTCCCCGCTGCTTTTCCTTCCTCTGGAACATGTTCTGATGTTTGGTCTGATCGTCTTCCCTGCCCTCAGATCCTCCAGAGAGTGGATGACAACACTCTGGTGTCCTACGATGTCTCCTCTGGGGCAGCAGGGGGCGTCGTCTCCGCGAGGTAAAAGCAGTGCTGCTCTCCTCTTCCTCCTCCTCCTCCTCCCTCTCTGCCTTCCTCATTTTTCCATCTGGCTGACAGAGAATAGAAAGCATTGATTCTGCTTCCCTCAGGGACTTTGTCAACGTCCGGCGGGTGGAGCGTAAGCGTGACTGCTACCTGTCTGCTGGCATGGCGACGGAGCACGAGGCCAAGCCGCCCAACCCGCGCTTCGTCAGGTCAGACCGGGCCGCGCCGGCCGCTCACTACGCCTCATCCATCAGATAGCGCTGCACATGTCTCGGTTCCAGCGCTCTAACCGGTCCGCCTCCTCTCCCACCTCTCACTGTCGTCCTCAGGGGGGAGAACGGCCCGGGAGGGTTCGTGGTCCTCAAGTCCAGCAGCAACCCGTCCGTCTGCACCTTCATCTGGGTCCTGAACACAGACTTAAAGGTGGGAGGGCGCACGCTGCAGCTAGTCCAAGCCTCTCACTAACTAGTGGCATACAAGTCACCTTTATTTAGAATAGAGGAAAGCTTCAGACAAAGGAGTGTTTTAACAGGATTTCAAGGGATTCAAAAGAGGTGGGGTGACTATTAGTTATAAAGGTGGAGGAATGAATGACCGGTTAGTCGCTAGAAGGCAAAATTGAAGGAGCTGAGCTCTAATATGTGTTCCTGGACATCTTCTCATAGCTTGGTGTCATGTCAGTTGAAAGTGTTCCCCCTTGTTTTAAGCTGCAAAGGAGATATTTCTTATCTTTCTCTATTAAGAAACAAAATGCTGTTTCCTTAACATATAATGCACTTTCTTTATGAAGCAATCATCTTCATGTATGGATACATAGAATGAAATCAGCACAGTTTTAAGGTGCCGGAAAATCCTGAAAACTTCTATCCAGAGTGTCTGAATTTGACCCCGGAGAAGGTGTATGAACTCTGTGAACCTTCTAATGTAACACGTGACCTGAGGCACGAGGTCAGAGGTCACTGACGTCCTCACCCGCTCTGCTGAAAGCTGCTGAAAGCCAACCCTGCACCTGTAAACAAACAGAACCCCTGTCTGTGTGTGTGTGTGTGTGTGTGTGTGTGTGTGTGTGTGTGTGTGTGTGTGTGTGTGTGTGTGTGTGTGTGTGTGTGTGTGTGTGTGTGTGTCCAGGGCCGGCTGCCCCGCTACCTCATCCAGCAGAGTCTGGCCGCCACCATGTTTGAGTTCATGGCTCATTTGCGGCAGCGCATCGTGGAGCTGCGGCCGTCGCTGCGCTCCCACCACCTGGCCTGAAGCACCGGACGCCCAGAGCTGTCGGCCCGCCTCCCAGGAGAGAGGAGAGAGAGAGTGGGGAGAGGAGAGGAGAGGAGAGGAGAGGAGAGAGGAGAAGAGGAGAGGAGAAGAGAAGAGACTGGCAGGCCGTGCAGCCGAGCTGCGTCACTGCACGTGTCGGCACAAGGAGACGCTGGCTTATCAAAGACGATAGATGTGCCTCCTCCTCCTCCTCCTCCTCCTCCTCCTCCTCCTTGATAGACTTCAAACTTCACATACACTTTTTTTAAACGGACCTGTCACTGTTTTGCTGTGTCCTTCACCGTGCAATGAGACGTGATGACTGAAAAGAAGAGAACACCTGGATGAAGACGTGGTTCTCGCTGCCCGGGCAGCTCTTTCTCTATTGTTACCAATGAACTTGTCCCTGAGCCTTATCTCTGCGTCGTTTGCCTTTCACTTTCTTTGTATGTTGTATTTTTTTTCTTTGCATGTTCTCACTGCGTTTCACGTCTCTCAGAGAGAGAGAGAGAGTCCCTCCACTTCCAAAAACACGCTGCCTGGCCATATTTTAGCGCTTGATCGAGGTCGAGCCGCTTTCACTGTGACGGGCCACCACCAGGGGGCGCCTCCGCTGGGCCACCAACCATCAAATCCTCTGGGTTTCAGATCAGGGTGCAGACAGACACCCTGAGACCCCCCCCCCCCCCCCCCCCCTCAGAGCCTCTCAATGGGGCGTTTTCGGGATGGGGCTGTAGCAGTGGAAGCGGAGGCCGCCAGCAGGTGGCGCCTCAGTTTACCTTCTGGAGCTGTCGACTGTGCCAACAACCTCCAGTGGCCTTGTGGTTAAACGGATGAACTCGGCACCCATCGAGCTTTTCACATCATTACTCGCATCACGGCGCGTTAGCTTGTTTTTAATTACTTAGAAAATGTTGCTTCTGGCTGTTTTTGTTTTGTTTTTTTTTACAGTTTTACAGTATGTTTAAAAAAAAAAACCCTCTCAGAGCATCATGAGCTGTAGGCGATGAAGACCGAGGTCTTAGTGTAGCTACTGGTTCACATCACTGTGTGTGTGTGTGTGTGTGTGTGTGTGTGTGTGTGTGTGTGTGTGTGTGTGTGTGTGTGTGTGTGTGTGTGTGTGTGTGTGTGTGTGTGGGTGGGTCCCACCGAGCCACCCGTTCTTAACTGTTTTTCGATGTTTGGGGGTGAAAAAAAAAAAGGTATGAAACGACCTTGAGTCGTTCTCACTTTGAAGGAGCCTGATGCTCGGGTGCAGCTGTGAGGCTTTGTCTGATGTGGTCACTCTCACAACATGAGAGCGAGGCCTTGAGGCCTTTTACTGAAGGTGTGTGTGTGAGAGAGAGAGAGAGAGAGAGAGAGTGTGAATCCTAAGTAAATGAGGACTGTGCTCCATTTGGACCATTTGGGTCGGTTTTGGCTCCGTGCTGCACAGAGGGAATGTCCAGTGAAAGTCATTACGGTTTCAACAATTCTGTGCCTTTCTCGCAGCACCATGAACGTGTCGGCCGTGTTTCGCTTTGCATTTATCACATGTTGCTGACTCCATGTTGAATACCATTCAGCCAAGCTGCTCTGTGTTTATCCGCAGCCTGTCGGGAGCAATGGAGCCGACCTTTCTCTTTTAATAACAAGTGTCTGAATGTACTCGTCTACCGGATCATGCAACAAACACGCTAATTCACCTCCATCACATGAATAACTGACCAACGGTTTTCAGTCTTAACCGCTGTCTTATGACTAATAAAAACATATGAACTGTTCCGGCTTCACAGCGTGCTTGACGTCACACACAAAGCCACATGTCAGTGTTACAGTTTGTTTTCGCATGTCCAACCCAAGGAGGCTTCAACAGTCTCTGAAAGTTGAAAAAGTTGAGACATTAAAGGTGTGACAGGGGTGCGATAATCCACAAGACGTCTTGGACAGAGCTGAAGCCAGAAAGGATGAGACACGGTAGGAAAGCTGTCGCTCCACAGCTAATCGGGGCTTTAACAGCCTCCAGGTGCAGCGGCCGCTCCAGCATGCAACAGGCTGCGTCTGCTCGGAGCTGCAGCACCAAGCAAGACCGAGTGACGAGAGAAAAGCCAAACACACTGACAGATGTGAACTAGTGTTTTTAAACCTCAGATATCACATTCACCATACGGTTAGGGAAGTGTATTGCTGACATATATAAATAAGAAAGGGGCTCGGTATGACATGAAGGTATCATGTGAAAGGTTTATTATAACAATATCCTTTTCACATTTTAACATTTTTCCATTAATTATCACTTCATTTCAAAATCTATTTCCACACTATTATGTGAGGCAAGAATACAGAATACATTTTCACAGTGTTCAATTACATTCTCCCTTATGCTCAGCCTCAGACATGCTGATCAGTGTGTGTATTTTAAGAAGCAGTTTAGTGCTTTTTAATAAAGTTTACCTGAGGACAAAATATCACATTTCGAAATGATGGCATTGTTTTACGATATGTGAAAAAGCATCTTGAAATATCTTCAGAATAACATGTTGTAATGTGAAGGTATTATCTTGAAATATGGTGATCATTTAGAGCATCACTTATCATGTAAACAATGAGCCCTTTTTATTCAGCATGGCAGAGATATGTTTCTATATATGGTGACTCGAGGTCAGTGAGGTCACCCATTTACATCCCAGTCAGGGCCTCTGTGTGTGTGTGTGTGTGTGTGTGGAGTGCATGATCTCCCTGCATGTGAGGGGTTTTCTTGTTTTTCCTCCCTCAGTCCAAAAAACAAACATTTAGGTCAACTGTACATTGGCCCCTAGAGTGAGAGTGAACGGTGTGAGTGTGTCTTATCCTATTAACAGCTGCTGATATCGTCATGGGGCAACAAAGGTCTCGTGAACTAATCATGAGTCCTCTGTGTAATGGGAAGCTGCTGCTACGGTACATGATGCATACGGAGATATGGAACCGCAGACGGGAGGAAGGTCTGCTGAGGAGGAGCCGCTGCACACGCGCTCAGGTGATGCTGAATGACTCTCACCCAACGAGTCAACACGATCCTGCCCGCGTACTTCCCACCGTCCCGGGGCCGTTCGTGTCACAGACAATGAGAGCCTGTGCACTGAGCCCATGTCACGTGTGCGTGTGTGACAGACTTCGGCTGAGGTGGGAGGAGGCTTGTGCAAAAATCCCGGATTTGGAATTTCAGTTCAATTCGTTTGGGGAATTGGAATTGGAGTTGAATTGGCTCCGCCCCTCACAGGATGTTGATTTGGAATCTGAATTCGATTCATTGCAATGCAGAGATTCCTTCCTTATAAGGATAATACAATGCCTTATACCCCAAGCAACATGTATTATTTGTCACGTTCTACAAAGATTTTAGGATACTTTACAGATATTAAACATGAATTCCCTCCATTTTCAATAACTTGTAATATTCTTTTTTTTCTCCGCCATTTTCTGTGATTTGAAAGTTAAAATGCATCAACTTTTTTCAATCTCCACATGAAGTTTATAGTTTGAATAAATTTTAGGAAATATGTGAAACAGTCTCGTAGGGAATATACTGCAAAGCTTCTGAATACACCAAAATTATCAATCGGAATTTCATGGAATTTCAGTCTTACTTCCTGTAAGAGTGAATTTGTATTGCAGTTCTACTTTCTGTTTGCGACCTCAGTTCATATCCATGAATTGGACTGGAATTCGGGAAACGTTCTCAGTCAGCCTCCTCATCACATCATTGTGCCACAGCATGACAATGCCGAGACCTTTTAGGAAATGAGATAATCCACGGATGTAAATCCTTCAGGACTCCTCAGAGCTGGTGTCCTGATTCTTTCTCTGCAGCATTCGTACAGATTCACGGATGAATATTCTCAGAAACCGCATACACTCAAACATAATAATCCTTAAATCAATGCGGCCATGGTGGATTGGACACAGAGTGTGTCATAAAATATACTGACTGCTGTGTTGTCCTGAGGGCAGAGCGCAGCACTAAGGGCAAGAGGTGGAGCAGCTCACATGATTGTGCTGTGACTGTCTTCTGAGGCTATGGCTCTGTGAATATAAGTGTTTTTTTTTAACTGATGAGAGAGCGAGAGCCTCACTGCTCTCATTGTTCTCCATGTGAGGCTGAGGAGCGGGACCAGTCCCCGGGGTCGACTACGGACGACAGTTTAGCGGACGTCGAGCGCGCTCCTGGAAAATGGGAGGCTGAGAATCAGACCTGGAGATCGTTTTTTTTTTTTCCTGTTGTTGTGATTTGTAATTTTTTTTATCGAGGTGAATTACTTCCCCCTCTCTAAGGAGCATCTCCAGGGAAGACTGTGGAGTTAAAGACGACGTGTTGAGCTCCGCACCTACCGAAAGAGCTGGACCACAGAATCCGTCTGGATTATCTGCGGCCAGATGGGTTCGGCCTTCAGGAAGTTCCTCATGCAGTGCTGCTGCTGCTGCTGCGTGGACGACGATGAGGACGAGGACGAGAAGCAGCCCTTAGTGCCGTAAGCCCACGTCAGAGCCTGAGAGATGGCTCCGGCTCTGTCCTGTCATCACAGGAAACGTGCTTTTCAACCCGTGGCTCTGCATGTGTTTACGTGTGTGTGTGTGTGTGTGCTGACCCACAGTCAGGATCCCTTAGAGTACCTGAACCGTGAGGTCCAGAAGCGGCGTGACGAGGAGGCCAACCTGTGGAGCACGCCGGGCGACCCCAGCCACTCGGAGCGGGATGACGACCGGCTGCTGTACAGCCTGCTGCAGGCCCGGAACAGGACCCGCATGGGCTCCACGGTAAATCCCGGAAAACCGCCTCTAACATCATGTACAGCAGTGTGTGTGGTATGAAATGACTAAACTGTGAATGAGACAAATAGAAGTTTCCTCTGTTCCACTCGAGGGCTACCGTCGTCTGAGCGTCGACATCGAGGCCATGAGAGACACCCGCAGAGAAGTGAGGGACAAGTGGCAGACCATCCTGGAGAACCTGGGTAACGGCTGGGCAGAGAGGGATGCAGATCTGCACACACACACACACACAGGCAGGCAGACACCTGAAACACTCCGTCCTCTGTTGCAGGCTTCATGGCCGAGGCAGAGTCTCTGCTGACGGTGTCAGCCGGAGCCTCACATGACCGCATGCGTAACGCGCCGGCGGCACGCGCCATGCTCAACGTCCTGCACACGGAGACGTCCATCTTCAACACCAGAGAGCCGCCGCCCGAGAGATACCTGTTCATCCTGGTGAGATCAGATAGGATGTGATCAAATAGGAGAAGATAGGATAGGATAGGATAGGAGAGGATGGGATAGGATAGGATAGGATACGATATGATACGATACGATGCAATATAAATAGGTTGCAAATGAAGATAAAGTGTCATTTGCAACTTATTTGACAGTTTCAATGGAAAATAGAAGAAGAGGAGCATCAATCAAGACATTAGAAACAATACATGATTTGTACATGCATTAAATACAGAAAACTTAAGTAAAAGCAGGAGGAGCTAGTCTGAGATTACTATAAAATATTTAAGCAGTTAAAATGTTGGACTTGCAAACTGAATTATGTTATGTAACTTGCACAGAACCAAAAATAAGATCACCCTGATCTTGTTCTAACCCTTCAGGGGGCAGTGTCCTCGATGTGACCTGAGGTTAGAGGGTTAAGACAACACATGCGGGGTCAGGAGAGATACTGTACGTCACTCATCCAACTTGAAATGTTTCCCTGGTTGACCCAGGCTGCAGGGAGGAGACCCTTCCTCCACTTCCCCCCTTCAGCTTTCCAGGCTCGATCTGATTTTTAAGGACGAGGTTCTGCACTTGGCAGTAATTAAAAGGACAACAGCTCAACAGTTCCTCCTCCTCCTCCTCCTCCTCCCACAGGATCGCCTCCTGTATCTAGACATCGCTGATGACTTCATGGCCAAGGCGAAGCGCTTCTACCCTCCGAGGGACGACTCCGACGAAGACACCTCAGGCCTGGGCATCAACCTGCCGCTGCTGCTGGCCCGCGTGGAGGCCATGAACGGCGGAGGCCACGAGGAGGAAGAGGACGAAGAGGAAGAGAGCGGCAGAGAGGATGGAAACCTGAGCGACAGGTCCTAAGGTCTGCTGGCTGCAGTAATGACAGACACGAGGCAGGGGGCAGTAGTCGTCAACCCTGGAGACCTGGGTGACACAAATGCACAAGCTCTAACTCTTCACGTTTGTTGCTTCTTCTAGGAGGTTTTTGGTAGGAAAAAAATGTACCTTTTCTCTTCCCGACCCCCAGCTGCACGACTTGTGTCTGTCTGATTTCACTCATAAGAGATGTTCAGGTAAATGCTTCCTCTGCTTGTGTGTGTGTGTGTGTGTGTGAGAGAGTGTGTGTCTGATGCAGACTTTTAACAAGTTCTTAGTCCCCTCATTGTTCAGCTGCTGCGGTCCTTCAGGCTAGCGATGTTTCTGTCTCTGTTTTGTCACATGATCTTCAACACTCATCATCCGATCATATGATCAGTAGCAGCACTGAATAAATAGCCCGGTAATTTCCTATTGAGCACATTTTGCTCAGTTATTTAAGAATGCGTTTGCATAATAGACGCTTTAAACTCACTTAAAGTCTTTGTTTGGCCTCAACAACTCTGGGAAAAGAGGAGATGAAGGTGCAAGTCATGTTAGTTCACCTCAAGCCAGAGCCTTCCTGTCTCTGCCCGGCCTCCTCTATCACAAATAAAGCAGGAATGCCAAAAATAAAAAGAAAAAAAAGAAAAGCAAAGGAAATCCCATAGATAGCAGGCGGAAAAATCAATGGTGGTAACTGCATGTGTCAAATAGGTTGTGAGTGAATGTGTGCGTGATTGAGGTGTTTTGCAGAGAGAATTAAGAGAACGTGTCAAAGATTTCTTAAAACGCATTTGTGACCAGTGTGTGTGTGTGTGTGTGTGTGTACGTGTGCGTATGTGTACTAATGTCCACTCCACAGTGAAATAAAGCTGTCTGTGTCCAGTGTCACATGTTGGTGCAAAGTGAAGTAAATAAACCTTTATTCCCCCACTGCTGAGAAATGACCACGACTACAGTCATTTGGAGTAAGTCTGCATCTTTGATGAGAGCGGCGGGTCTGCAGAGTGTTGAGGGGTTGTTTTTGCAGAGTTTTTGGCAGGATGGGAGCGGCGTTCCTTTGAACCCAGGCACGAGGCGTCTCCTCTCTCACATGGCCCGGGCAGCTGCCTTCCCATGCCTTTCTCGCTCTGGGATCCTCAGACCGCGGCCTGCCAGAGTCCCTCTGGGCCCGGCGGATATGGTGTTGGTGATGTTTTGGTGGTCAGCTGCTGTTTCATGTTGTCGTTGTCATCGTCGTTGTCGTTGTTGTTGTTGTTGTTGTTATGTGCTCGTTATGTAAGAGAGACGCTCCGCTCCGGGGGCACATGTTGGCAGGCGGGCGCACACGCGAATAGCCGGCAACACCTGACCGCGTGCTGGCGCTGCAGCTGGAGACAGGCAGGAGATTGTGCGCAAGAATCGATGGAAAGTTAACTTTGCACATTTCTAAACAAACTCACGGTGTCAGGTCGACCTGTGTGGGAGGCTCATCTCTGCCCTCCTAAATCACTCCCCCCCCCTGCACCTCCCTACAAAAAAAAAGGGAGAAAATCTGACTTACCCAAACTTGTGCTGTGACAGTGTTTTCCCTTATTTACCTCCTGCCTGACAGGCCCGAACGTTATCCTGCGCTCCTCCTCCACTCCTCCTCCACTCCCACTCCCACCTCGTCCGTTTCCCAGTGACAGCTCATTTAAATGTCACTTCCCGGCAGCTGTGGTGGAGATGTTACGCAACGTGGAGTTCCTGGCCGAGGTGCAGGTGGGACGAAGACAGCACAGGGAGGAGGAGGAGGAGGAGGAGGAGGAGGAGGAGGTGGGTGTTATTAAAAGCGGGCTTCACCTCATCTCTATTCACCCTGACAGACCTTGGTTTCATTAGCACGGGATGACTCACCCCAACCACCACGGCGGAGGAAGTCATCTGATGTCCTGCTGCAGCTGAAATCTCCAAGCTGCGAAAAAAATGTAAATAAACATGTGTAGTGTGGAGTCAAAGCAGGGGCATGGTTTGATCATCTGTAATATATGTTTTATAGAAGAATATAGAAAAAATAGTTTTCTTTATGACTAATCATTGTTACGTTATTACACAGAAGGTTTGGGTTGTTTTTACTTTCATCATAACCACACAAAAACAAAAAAACAAGGTTAAAATACGGTAAATCCAACACTCAAAACAAGTGAAATTATCTGTCCAGGCAGCAAGATATTTTCACTTTCCTGAAATAAGATGTGAAGCGTGTGATTTAAGATTATAGAGTGAAGTTGGACACTTGAAATATGAAATTAACTCTTAAAGCATCCACAATAATCCCGTCTGTAGAGACCTGCCACTATTTATTCAGAGCCACTATTTTACTACACTATTTATTACACTATGTGAATATTTCTTGTGATAAGATCAATCATCCAGAGAAAAAGAATCATTTAGAGAGAGGTCATTTCTTCCTCATCAGGAAGTTTGCACCCAGTTAAGGTCTAAGTCGAGATCCTGGGTCCAGATTTGATGATGTGAGCTTGCGTGGGGTGACCGACTGTGTTTCTTAAATGACATTTCACGGTTGCCATGGTGTCATCACACGACTCAGCGCGTGACCCCGGGGATGCCTGAGGGGCTCTCTCTCTCTCTCTCTCTCTCTCTCTCTCTCTCTCTCTCTCTCTCTCTCTCTCTCTCTCTCTCTCCCTCTCTCTCTGTGACACCGAACAGAGATTTACATGTGTCACCCTGCCGAGGAGTCAGAGAGGGTGGGAACTGAAAAATTACCACACTTTGACAGGCTGAGGGAAAATAGTATTTAACCGCTGGAAAGAAACGCCAGTCTTTAGATTTAATGTCTCTCAGCGGCGTGCAGATTTGGCACATCACACTTTTTTTTTATTTTCATGGCAGCACGTTAAGTGAATAAAGGAGATTGATCGATCGGGCCTCACTGTACCGGGATCACAAAACCACAGACTATGAAAGGCTGCGTGTGCGATATGTGATATGTTATCTGGTGATATCAGAACCTGATGTGGATGAATGAGTCAGAGACAGGAACTGGTCGTAACATCACACCAGCAGAAACCTGTCAGGGATGCGTGTGTGTGTGTGTGTGTGTGTGTGTGTGTGTGTGTGTGTGTGGGTGTGTGTGTTGCACAGTCTGTAACCTGAGCTGATTATGGCCTGCGTGGCGCTCTGTCACTGAGGTAATGAATCACTGGGGATGGAGCTCTCGCTGCCACTGTGAGGCAGCGTGCTGTAATGGCTTTTAATGAGGGGGTTTGATGTCATCACAAAGCACAGCTGTTGTATAAACTCCTTGTGAACTGCGTTGTGATTTAAAGTTCAGCGGGATGCTCTTGAGAGTTCGCTGCAGACCGGTTGTTAGCGTGGAGTTAGCTCTCGAGGAGCCAACTCCTCTGAGAGCACCTCCTCTCTCAACTATCACCTACCCAAACACTGCTCTGCTTTCTCCTCCTCATCACCCTGCTCCTGTTGTTACCTCCTCTGGACAAACTCGTCCTAGCGCTCACACAGCTGCACTCTGATCCTTTGGTAATCTAAAGTATGTCTCCTGTAGCTTCAATGTTACGTAACTCTGAGTAAGACCAATGCGAAATGACATAAGTGTCTCGAGATCTGAAGACATCCATCCATTATCTTTCCTCCCCTTGAACTTCCCCCTTCCACCCTGACCTCTGACCTCCAGCACACATACAGGGAAAAGGCAGGGAATGCATCCTGGACAGGCTACCAGTCTACAGCAGGGAGTTGATCTGTCAATTTCTCAATTAATCAAACAGTGGTTAGGTTTATAAAAGGATGATGAGCAATAGTGAAAATGGTTTCACTAAGACCATGATTGTTTGGTCTTCTCCTCAGTGACATTCATTTTTTTGTCAGAAAGAACTGAAAAAAAAAAGAAAATTATATTTATGAAGCTTTGATTGGAGTGTTTTTGCTCAATTCTTTTAGAATCAATGTTTTCAGTTATCAAGGTCTCTGCTAATTATAGGACTTAAACCAAAGGTCTTCTTGTTGTAAAAGCTAATCACAACTCTACCACGTTCATCATTTTGTGCTCTAAGATTTGAGAGATGTGTTATCTCTGATTCTGTGTATGAGAAACCACTGGACTGATACATTCACACGTTCGTGAGGCGCTACTTGTTCGGGTACAGCGAGGCCCAAACCTTATTAAGATTCCTCACAGTGGACTGAAGCTGTTACGTGTCCCTGTCCTCATGTTTCGATAATCTCCATACACTATGTCCCGGTGCCTCTGTGAGACTCCCCGCACGATCCAGGCTGAAGTGGAAAGTCCTCAGCTGAGTGATTACCGGGGTGACTGGTCGTACAATTTGAGAATCAGGGGAATTTTCAAGCCCAATTACCCCTAACCCCTCGTCAGAGCGGCTTCCAGCTCTCCGGGAATGAGACATGGAGCACTCGGGTGTCGGATGTCAGCGCACGCTGATTGCGGAGTGACAACATGGATCAGAAATAGCAACAGAACGTCTATAAAAGCCAGGGGGGCTGATGGTAAGCCAGACTGGCTTAAAAGACAGAGGGAAAGCAGCCGAGGGGGAGCAACCCGAGCATCACTTCAGCCAACAGCGTCCTCGCGATACAACAAGGCTCAGCACAGAGCTGCAGACCTGAGACGACAGCAGCAGAGATGATGCCAATCTGCACGGTGGTGGAGAAGCAGAACGGGGTGGTGCTGGGGGCCAAGCTGGCCTGCACCGTCCGGGAGGAGAACAAGGCCCAGAGGGAGAGCTACAGCGCCGACTGGCACAGCATCACCATCAAGGCTCAGCCGCAGGAAAGGTGAGAGCAAAACTTTGACTGGCAACTTTTTTTTTAAAGGCCTTTGCACGGTTTTATTATTGGTAGAGAGAGAGGAAAGCAGGTGGAGAGAGAGTGGGATTGATGTGCAGCACATCCTAATTTGACCGTAGGGAACCTCCGTCAGAGATCAAATAAGTTTCTCTCTCTCCATCAATGCCACCCGAGGCTGGAACTGAACCAGAGTCCACTGCGTAATGATGCTCCCGAACCACTCGATCACTGGATTCTCCAACCTCGCTCTGATTTAAAGCCTTTCCTGCCATCGCAGGGTTTAGTTTTTAAATGATCTGCTCATTTTCTTCTTGCAATTCTCATATTGTCAAGCACTTAAGGTTTAATTAAGAAAGTAAATCACGCTGCTGCAGTTTCTAAATTCTACTTTTTTACCTCTCTTTCTCTCTCTCTCTCTCTCTCTCTCTCTCTCTACGGCCTCAGGCAGACGATGAACATGAAGGACGAGTCCCGCAGGGAGACCCTGGCCCGCCAGTGGCAGGCGCGCTCCCTGGTGCAGACCTGCCCCTCGGGGGTCTTCAGAGTGGGCACCGTGGAGAGAGGCGTGAGGGAGCACCAGCTGCTGCCCAAGAGGAACACCCTGCCTCTGCCCATCTTCACGCCCGCAGAGCTGGGCGTCAGGCTGGGCCGGGGCGCCCCCCACACCCAGGAGGACCTGCCCCCCCTGCCCGTCCCGGACGGAGCCTGTCCCAGCAAGAGGAGCGTGGACGACATCACCCGGGACCTGCCCCCGGTCAAACCCACCCTCATGGAGTTCGCCAAAGCACCCAGAACCCTGGGCCGCTCCATGTCCCAGGAGGCCCAGAGGGGGTGAAGAGAGAGAGAAAAACAAGAGAGAGAGAGAGAGACAGAGGGGATGTTTGGGGAAAACAAAGAGGGTGACAGTTGGGAAAGGCTAGTGTGTCAGGAGAGAAGCGTGACGAGGTGTGAATAGATTTCTCTGTAGTGACATTTGTTGAAAAACCCTAAATACTGTTGATGTGTAGCACCAGCACAGCACCAGGTAAATGTCACGCTTTGTCACTGTTGGTATTTGGTGGTGGTCGGTGGTGGTGGGTGATGGAGAGGCGGGGGTGTGCAGTCTCAGCTGTGCCACGGGGCCGGACAGCTGTCCAAACCCGCTGATCCCTCACCACAACCCAAATATCACACGCTCATGCTTCGATCTTTCGCCTCCATCTTGTTCCGAAAAGTGTAAAAGTAAACGGAAGTGTTTCTTAAGGTCTGCGTGACTTTAGAGCTGCTACAACTGACCGACAGGTCAACTCACAGTATATCAACCAACAGATTCATCGATAATTGTAACGACGTAATCATAATTGACAGATTAATCAAATGCAAAACGAATCGTTACGATCCGATGTCAGTTCAATGACTGCAAAAACAATCACGTGTGGGGGGCCTCAGCGTGAGCGCGATGATTTGGGAAGTGACAGATGGAAAAAAGCAGAGACAGGTTTTTTTTTTTCTTTTTAAAGTGATGGGCAGAAAGAGAGAGAGAGAGAGAGAGAGAGAGGGAGGGGAGGTGTGAGGGGGGGGTGCGTGCCTCAGAGTTGAACGGTTTCCAGGCCCCTGCGAGTCCTTGACAGTCTCTGATCTCTGTGGCGAGGACACAATGCACTGGCGAAAACACACACTGCAGCTGTAAATATGTATGTGTCCCTCTTTGTGTGTGTGTGTGTGTGTGTGTGTGTGGGCTGACACCTGTAATCAGGAGCTAGGGAGACTAATGAGATGTTGTTTTTTTCGTACTGTGTATTAACTGATCTGCCTTGTTAGCTGAGTGGCAGCTCATATAAATGTGATAGAGCTGTAAATGACTCTGTAAATGCGTGCAATGGAGTTGAACTGTTTCTCTGAGATATTTATTTTTTACTAATAAAAGCCAAGCTGCTGCTGCCGCCGCTGCTGCTCCCCCTGTCGCTGTCTGTTCTTCCAGATGAAACACAGTCGGGGGTGGGGGGGGGTGGGGGGGTGGGGGGATGGGGGGATGGGGGGGCAGATCTTAATGGTGAATAGAAAGAAAAAAGTTCTCCCAGCTGTTTGGATAACACTGGGGCACTAAGAGAGAAAAATGAACCTGGGTGTGTAATCAAAGCGTAACGTCTTGTAATTTGTTTATAGGCATTTTGACCAGGCACCAACAGCTGAGCTACTGCTACAACTCCAATAACACTTCCCAGCAGCTCGAGGCGGGTTCATCGCTTTCTAATAGAATAGAGACGATTTTATTGATCCCTTGAGGTCTATCGGGAGGGAGGACAGAGCAAAATGGGCGGGAAAAAAAAGCAGTAATTAAAGCTAAACAATGGGTGATGGGTAAACATGAGTGATGATACAGAGGAATATGTGACTAATGGTGGAAAACATTGTGTTCTGGGAGACGGCGTGATGAAGAAAAGCTGCCAGGCAGGATGAGATAAATTGCCGGGTATCTGTCACCTGTAATTTGGAAACATACGTACTTTGACAGCGTGCTCCGCCCGCCGAACAAGCCCCACTCTGGCACTTTGCATCCATCATTAATCTTTCATGTCCCCCCCCCCCCCCTCCTGTGTTTGTTCCAGACTCGGAGCACACTGTTCCCCTCGGTCGGAGCACCGAGTCGCCTCCTCCTCTTCCTCCCTCCATCGTCCTCTCTCTAAATCCACAATTTACTCAATCTAACTTATTAATTATTGCGGCTGCCATCACTTCCCGCTCCTAAATCTTCCTCTCTTTAACCTCCCCTGTCCCTCGCTCATCACTCGCACTCTTGCCTCTCAGATAGGCAGCGCGTGGTGCTCTGATATTAATAGCTGGGTAAACACTGGCATTACCCTGGAGACAGTGGAGAGACGACTGCGTTGGCACGTTCCCCCCTGTTTGAGCTCTTAATCCCGGTGTTTTATGAGTGATGCGGGGGGCTGGCTCCTCTCCTCCTCTGTAGGATCGAACCCTCCAGCTCGCCCGTGTCACCAGTTTTCAGACTACCAAACAAACCTCGGCACCGTGAAACCGCCCCCAGCCGATGCCAAGGAATGTGGGAATTGATACGACGTGCTTTGGCGCCCCGCGAATCCAGCAAATGGACATTGAAATTCTTTCCAGTGCCTCAGCTGTCTCTGCTGCACACTGCTCCACAGCGTTATCCTGTTTGGCTAACTCCACCAGTGCACTACACTGAGAGAGGCTGCGGGTCACTGTGCACATTGTTTCAACAGGTTTCGCTCATTTTGTACTTTAAAACGGGCTCAGTATCACTTTTGACCCGTGAAGCCCTCCTCTTTGAGTTTTCTTGCACTTGTCATGTTTCCATGGCATGCATTGTCATCACCTGCAGGTCCTGAACAATGCGCCTCCTCTTATCCTTCCGACTGCTCATCGCCGGGTATTTAAAGACGGGGTCACATAGAGCCAGGCAGCGGCGGCTCTTACGTGGTGTCGCTCTCTTGGTATGTCGCTCACAGGGGAGCGCAGAGTCACTGTGAGCGCTCATCGGCACAATGCATCTTGTATCTGCATGTCAACCAGCTGCAGGCCCATTTGCAATCCCACCAAATATCTGTTGCTGCTCCCTGCTGGATAATCTGGGTAACGTCGGGTGAGGAAGAAAAGTTAAGAAATGCAATTAAAATGAAGCACAGAGTAATTTTTTTTAAGATCATTATCATGAAATAATTGTTAAAACAAGAATAGGGAATCAGGGTTTTTGAGTCGAGATGAATAACTCAGAAATTGCATTGTCCTGCACCCATTAAAGAGAAAAACATCTCAAAAGTAATCCACCGTCACTTCCTCTTCTTCTCGGCCTCGTCGTCGTTCCCTGGGAAGGAAAAAAAAAGCCCAGGAGATAAAATCTTGCATAGCATCTGATGAATGCGTCTGTTCAGCCATTCACAATCAAAGCCACTATAATCACCAGCTCACCAGCAGCGTCTCCAATCAGGCGCCTTCTCATTATAATTACTGAGCAGCTTTGCCGCTGTCGCCTCTCCTGACACCAGTTGGGAGTAATGCATTACAAAAGTAATGCAGTTACAGTGACTTATTCCTTTTTGCCATTGTACAATAACATGATACATTAGAAATACCAATTTGGTAACTTTATACCCATTTAACCTGAAAATGCGAGCTTGTTCATATACAGAGTTAAGCACAAGGTTTTCTTCTAACCAGGGTATCTACAGGAGTCTCTTAAGTTAACCTTTTACTTCTTTAAGAGTTTCTGAAAAAACTGAAAGATATACATCTTCAACTCACTTAACAGTTTTAGTTTGCAATCTTAAGAGTACATGCAGAGCTCAGATCGGCTGGTGTGGAACAATTAAGAATTTATTAAAATAGACTTTTGATCACAACAAGTGACACTCACACTCTCACAAATACACCACACCATCATTTTTGCAGCCAATCTATTTGGAAAGAGCTCAAACACCAATTCAATCTAATACCTCATAAAATCTTGAGGAAATATTGTGAGGAAAGTAACTGAAAATTGTGTGGGTTTTATCCAGGTACTGCAGGTTTTCATCTCCAGCATGTTTAGGTCCGTTGGAGGCTGTAAACTGCAGCTAGGTGTGAGCTGGTTGGGTGTTAATGTTGCTAAGTTAGTTTTACCTGCTGAGGGAGTGATGCTGGGAGCAGATGGAGGAGGAGGAGGAGGAGGAGGAGGAGGAGGAGGAGGACCAGCAGGCCTGACCACACACACAGGACACAGATATCCATCAGTAAATGCTTAAAGATTAATATACATATGTATTTATTCAGAATGCAGATTTAATGAGGATCTGTAATTATCATTGGGAAAGTGCTGTGGAGAAGAGTCCGGGAGAGAACATCCTTTCTGTGAGAGCGGAGCTTAGCTGGAGTAATTTTCCAGGATTTATGTACAGTGATTTTCTCTCCAGCTACTTTTCTAATAGTGCTGACAGTTAGTGGAAAGGTGAGAACATCCTCTTCAAGCACAGCCCGTACTGCATCTCCTCCTGCAATCCCCCAGAAATCTCTCGGAAACGCCTCGTAAAAATAGCTCTCAGAGTCTGACAATGGCTGCGTTGGTAGGGGCCACCTGGGCGGCGCTGAGACTCTCCGCCGCTAATTTCGGTCTCGGGCAAACTTTGCAATCATCCACACTCTGCTCTGCAACTACAAATCACTGTCACAACATAATTTCATCAAAGTGATAAATTAGTCAGAGCGGACCGCTTTGGAGGAGGAAAACACTCCGCCCGAATCAGCCTCACGTAGAAAATGTCGCCTCCCTTTGACTGTAATTGAAATCTCACAGATTCGCTCTGTCTGTTGAAATTAAATTCTGTTTCCAGCTATAAAAAAAAAAAACGTCCCGTTATCCCCGCAGGTGTTGGTTTGATGCACTGCTGTCTAACAGTGGAAAGCATCAGATTATTCTTTAGTTTCAGAGTTGGCTTTTTACCTCATCTGCCTGTGAATGAGTTGAAATGGAGCCGACATGCAGGTTCTCACCTGTCTGCGTGTGGCTGAGAGGAGGGAGCAGTGTCGGGGTCCTGGAGGAGCAGTATGCATGGATGCAGGGGGACCCCAGGGCAGCAGGGCTGCAGGTAGTAGTGGTGGTAGACCGGTGCTTCGTCCTCCTCCTCTTCGATTAGAGGCAGATCTGAGGGAGCCTGCCACAGAGGCGCTGAAAACTAGGCCAACAAATATAGATTATAAACAACACAAAGCTGAAAAGTTTTCATATTCTAACACCATATAAAAGCTGATAGAGTGACCGAAAAAAGTAATAATAAAAAGCTGTTTGTACACGTGAAATGCGGGAATTCGACATGATTTCTGGTTAGAACTTTTAGACTCTATCGGTATCAAAACAATGTGGAAAAAGTTACAGCTGAACTGAGAATAATATCGATTCAGTCACTAAATTTGATCTGATGTATTACAGAGAAGCTGAATTTCAATCTGAATTTAAATTAAAGGAAAAAACATCAAATTTCAGTGAAAAGATTATGTAGAAAGTGTTTAACAGCAAATCACAGTCATTGTTGGACCTTTACTTCAACTTCCAGACAGGATTCCTATGATTATAAATTGAATTATGGTGCCATGACTTTCTGCCAGATGATTGAATCTCGGCTTTGAAATGAACATTTGGAAAACTGGAAATGATTTTCAGAATTTCATTATTTAACTGTCAGATTCTAGGTCCAACTCAATTGAATCAACGTCAATGCTAAAATTCTGAAATTTGTACAATCATGTTTATTCAATTCCAGTCATTCCAGTCACTTTTGATGGGCTCCGTCACCTGATTGGACCCGGATGGTGGTGGGCTGCAACCACAGAATGAGCCGAGAGCTGAGACGGTCATGTGGTTCATGAGGACCTGCTGCATCTGGGCGTTCTGGATCATCATCAGCTCCACCAGGTCTGTGTATTCAGAATATCACACACACACATGCACACATGCACACACACACACACACAAGGACAGAGAGCCCTGGGTGAGGGTCCTCTGATTGTCTCACACATTTTACCGGGCTGCTATTCTGTCTCCTTCCCTCGGGGCGAGCAGGTGATTAACCCACATTGTGTCAAACCGAGGTGGTGAATGTGAGCTGCCAAACTCAATTTTCTCTCCCCTGTGTCAGTCAACATTTATTCGGCAGTGACTCACCTCTCTAAATTATTTAACTCTTTTCTGGGCAATATAAATATGCCTCCCGACTGAGGTATTCAGGCTGCCCCGGCTCCACGGTCGTCTGAAAGCTGGTCTTATGAATGCACCCAGCCAGAGCAGTGTTGCTGTGATTTCCAGGCAAAGTGAAGGACCTCAGGTGCTCATCAGCTCCGTAATGCTGCATTTAGTTTGTCAAAGTTTCGCCATGTTTTAATAAATAATACGGCAGCTAATGGAGGGCTGAGGAGGAACATTACAGCCCAGAACATGTGACTCTGAGCAACGTGCTGGGCTGAGTTCGTTTGACCTTTATTTAGAACATTTCTAAATACTGCTGGGAGGTTATTTTCTCTGTATTATCTACAGTCATTCATTTACCGAACCAGATTTGTTGTTTATTTGATGTACCTCGCCCTGGAAAAGTGCCACAGCCTGCAGTGCTGACATCGAGGCTGTGACAATAGCGGCTGAACCTTTTAGCAGTAATTTAACCTCACACATCTTTACTTTACCGCAAGAGAGATTTGCTGTGTGTGGCTGCGGGACAGAGATCCATCAGAGGAAACCTGACCAGGCTGAGTCTGTGAAGACAGCTGCTTCATGCAGCTTCAAGTGTGCACACAAACCCACAAATTTGTCTTGGATTCAGTTTGAATTATAGCAAAGCATTCACCTTAGTTTACTCGAAACGCATACGTAGAGCAAAAACTGACAGTGTTAACCCTCAATCCTTCACTCTTTGGTAATTGGAATAAGAGTTGTGCGAGGATAGAGGGCTCACTAACAAAAACAAGCTTGGACATGGATTTACCACACGCAATCTCCAGCCATTTTATGCAATTGTCCATGCTGGAGATGGGACCATAAATAAAATATCGGAGTGCTCAAGAGCGAGCCGCTAATGTGACAGACTGGCAGGAACAGCTGTGAGTGTGAAACCAAGAGATTTGGTGTGTGTGCATGTGTGTGTTTGCGGTGACAGCCTGTCATACCCTCCCTGACGTGACCGCCAGGTCTAATGGAGGCAGCGGGGCCGGGAGGCGGCAGGGCCGCTGGGAGCTGCTCCTGCAGGAGCACAGGGGCCTGCGGAGGAGCCTGGGGAGGAGAGACAGGACCGTAATGAGGCTCCGTGACCAGAGGCGCAACAGTCCACAATAAACTGCCCGATCCACCTGGACAAGAGGTGAGGCTCCACTGGACGGGAGAGGGAACGGGTGAGAGATTAGCTCGTTAGAAACATCGCCTCTACTGGGACGACCACATCACGGTACTGGAGCACAGAGAGCGGCAAGTAGCTAAGATGAAGAGCCTCAGCCGACAGGAACCACAGAGGAGAAGGAGTTAAAATGATTCACACTTACAGGGAATATCTGCAAAGCGTGCGGATCATACGGCTCAAAGTGTGGGTAAATATCTTCTGTCCACGCCATATGCGAGAGAGCGCCGGCTGATATAATTTACAAGATACCGGGTGTGTAATGTAATTCCAACCTGTGTGCTGAGATGCAGCAGGTTGCCAAGGTGCCAGAAACACAGGCAACAATCTCCATACGCCTTTGCACACACACACACACACCCACCCACAACACAACACATACACACACACACACACACACAGGCTCCCTCTGTCTGAGACTGACCCGCAGTACGCAGGCTCTTTGTGTAATTAAGCTCATTTTGGAAGCCAAAGCAGAGCAGCTGGTGACTCAAAGAAGCGAAACTACATTGTAATGCCTAAAAACAGCCCCCGTCTCCCCCCTGTGGATTGTTTCACGTTTTACTATTTAATTACAATGAGTCACAGCAGATAGTTTGTTCTTGTCTTCTTTCTCTGGATGGCAAGGTAATCAATATCCTCAATAGAACTTTTTTTTTGTGACCGTGACTAACAGACAGTTCTCGGCTCACTTTCCAAACTCTTTTAAAAACACAGAACACCAAAACAACACCAGCATCTCAGAAGTCAAGGTAGATCAAACAAGATGGGTGTATTGATCACATCCCTAAGAATCCTTGAAACCTTTGGGCTTTCATCATCAACCACCACATGAATCTGCTAACTTGATGACACTAACTGAAATAATGACAAAAAAGCCAAAATGATTGTAAATTACTCTGCGTTGTCTATCTGAAGAATTAACTGAATCAAACTAGGCACATATTCTTATTTCTTCTTGAATGAAATGAGGAGGGTGTGTTCACACATATATACTTCTCATCCTATAGACAAGAAATGGCTTAAGACAGGATAAGATAAGATTTATTTATCCCTTTAGAGAATGTCCAACGTGCTACTTCATCGATCTACCTCACAGTCCGATTCACACCTCATGTAAACTGCAGCATGTTTTGATTCTGTTTCGTTGTTGTTGTTGTTTTAATCTTTCTCGCACATCTATTTTCTAGTCCTGAAGGTTTTGCAACAAACTTGTTGCTGCATTCACATACACCTCACTTTATACCCATGCAAATGATCACCCTGGACATATCAGTGTTTCACTTTATTTCTTATGTTTCTGTGACGTAGAGCTGCTTGATGTACTTTAAAATGCAGCCCAGGGGCAAATATCCAAATAAAAGTAAAAATAAAATAAAATAAAAGATTGAACAAGCTTGACATAAGGAGGTATGTTGACTTGGTGATTGGCCTTGCAGCAGGGCAGACGCAGGGTTTTCTCCAGGTATTCCGGTTTCCTCCTACAATCTATAAACATGCAGGTTTAAGTTGACTAGAGACTCTGAGTTGCCTCCAGGTGTGAGTGAGAGAGTGAATGAATGTGCTCGGAGATGGACTTATAATGAACCTCCCAGCCTATGTGAGTTGGAAAGGCTCAAACACACCCACTCGAGACTTGTCATATTATCTTTTTAAGCAAATGGATTGATAGAGCTGGAGTATCACACATACAAACATCCATTGTAAGTCTTTCTTATATTCCTGTTGTCACATGTCCCATCTTCTGACACCTTTGTGACATATTAGACAAATTCATTCAAAGGGATTTACTCTTAGTCCCACTGTTTTCCTACCGCCAATCATTTTCTTCCCCTCTCCTCACCTGAGCCTCCTTGACTGGCTGCATCCACCTGAAGCCCCCTCCCCTCCTCCCCTCCTCTCTCCTCACTCATAGTCTGCGTTTTTACAGTCGAGTGCACTCAGCCCGGCCCGGCCTGTGTCTCGTATAGACGTCTGTGTCGGTGGGTCTCGTGGAGTCGAGGCCTGTGTTCAATCAGAGGTCGCTGGCTCTGCGGCTTTGAAGACTCTGAAGGGAGCAGAGGGAGAGACCGCAGCCAGAAATGTTTAGCGCGCTGTTTTGTCTGGTGTTGTCGCACCGCTGCACACACGTTTTCCCACTGAGGGGTGTCGTTTTTACACAGGACAATAGGGGCCATCAGCACACTCTCTCTCACACACACACACACACACACACACACACACAAAGGCATGCATTCAGAGGGTGATTGAGTTTAGTGTGCATCTGCATACACTTGTACTGAAATCAAATAGACACAATGCAAAAAAAAACAACAAATGACACATTTTTGACTGTACGGCATCTGTAAACACACACACATTCACACACACACACACTCACACACACACAGAGGATGCTGCTTGGATCATGCAGCTCAGTTACATGATTAAATATTCATGTTCTTCCTAATGGCTACAACGTTACAACAGCTGATAACAGACTGCAGCCTTAATCAACAGCCTGCAGATTACAAAGATCTGTTTAGATTAGATCTGAACTGGATAGCATCGATTTACCCGTTTACTTAGCCTGTATTAGCAGTACATGAATGGGTTTACGCTACATAAACACAGCTCTACACTGTAAAAGTTTTTGCAGGCCTAGATTCACTTGAGTCAATTGAGTGATGATTTGTTTAAAATGTGTGAAACTACTGCAAACAATGATATGGGTGTTAGTTTTTCAGAATACCCATACAAATCATTTTTTACCACTAACAAAGTTAAAACAGTCTTGTGTCTAATAGTTCAATAAACTGTGAGATTATTCATCATGGCCCTGGATTCACTCCTGAAATCAAATTTGTTCTAATTATGTTGTTTCTTTTTATTTTTCCCCTCAGGTTGACAGGAGACTAGTTTGTCCCCACAGGTGTTCCTCTCATTAATAGTCAGAATAAGTGCGACGTGGTCGCAGGTGCGCGTAGCTGCAGCTCTCTGGACGCGACACGATGCGTGCCTGATAGACGCTCGCCGCCCCAGCCTCACTATGGCAGACGACACTAATTAGCACGCAGTTTACATTCACTGTACGGCTCTGCCTTCCAACTCTCCTCCCCCTCCCCCCGCTCGCTGTCACTTCCAGGGGCCTCTACACCCCCACCGCATCTCCAGCTCTGTAATTAAAACGCTGTAATCTGGGTGGATCGTCTCTATTTTTAAAAGCCCCCCTGTCATCGTGTGGGTATAGTGACACAAAGGGAGGCATCAAGCGGTGAAAGAAGAGGAGGACGAGGAGGGGGAGGAAGAAGAAGAAGGAAGGAAGGGTGGGGGGGGGGGACAAGAACAACCGCAGCGGCAGGTGATGACCAACTCTGTGCGAGATGAGGAAACTAACAAACTGTGTTTAATTGGCAGAGTGGCCTGAAGATAATTCATATCCTCTCGCCCAGAGCAGCCCACACACTTCACATCAAGCTCCTTCTGAAATAACAGATTGTTGTTTACGGGAACAAAAAGCAAAGCGAGAACAGAGCTTCACAAACACCACCGCAGGACTGCCGGCCATATATCACGTCGAGCCTTAAAAAATGTTTAATTAAAAGCATCTCTGGACAATTTAAAGTGAGGCTGGGCGCTGGTTCAACGTGATCATTTCTCTCTTTTTTTTTTACTGGCATCGTTTTGCTGGGCTGAGATGATGCAGAGATCAAGTTGCAATTAAAAGCTCATTAATTTACTTCTACATCTGAGAAGTTTAATCTAACGCGTGTATAAGAAGCTAAATCTACTGTTGTTGTTAATTTAATGGGATGTTGTTGTGTATGATACACAATAATTCACTTTGCTGTCATTTACTTTAATGAAAAAAAAGCTCCACGGAGCTGCATTTCTACGCAACTCTTTCTGATTCTGATTCTAAAGATTTCACACTGAAAGTATTTATCAGTGAATGTCATAAATGAACTATTGATTGATTGTGAGTGACCTGGATTTAGTGGATGAATCTGGTGGAATTTGTGTTGTTTTATCACAAGTTGAAATCATTATTCCTGGAATGGTAGAGTGGTGTATTTGTCCTTGTTACAAAGCTGTGATTTCAATATCCAAAATCTCTGTATAAATGATATTCTTTAAAGTAGACGTTCTCAGTTAGGGCCTCCACTGGGAGTTACGAATAATAATGGTTCGTCATTGGTATTAATACCATATTCATTTTATCCATTTCGCCGATATGAAGAGGTACAGTGAGGTGACATAAGATCGTGATGCGAACTCCCAGAGAGAATCCACAGGTTATTATTAGAACGTCTCAGGCAGCATATATGCAAGACGTCAAATATGAATGAGTCCCCGGAGCTGCTGACACTCAAACAGCTCTCTATAGGGACCCAGCCTCTGCGGTCTGATTAAATTATTTGCACCTCTCAGTAATATTTAATCGCGCTAATATGCACGCGCATCCTCATCATCATCGAAGCTGGTTAAGGGGTTGCGTCACAGCATCGGGGCAGCATTCATCCATCATTCATACCCCGGGGCCATACTTGGAGACTCGGTATCAAGTCTAACACTTCTAACGACATTAACGACTGCACACAACTCAGTGTTTCTGGTGGAGCCGTTGCCACTGCTCGGCTGATCGATGCCGGTCGCAGTAAAACGGCACATTTGGAAATTAAAGCTCTTATCATTAGTAAAAGACTCTGACTCACCCGGCTCTACCCACCACCCACCCCTTTTAGACACACACACACACACACACACACACACACACACACACACACACACACACACACACCCTTTTGCCCCTCACCCCCTGCGGCATCAGCTCAAGAACATGGCCATTACCTTTCCCCGTTCCTATGGCAACACCACCCTGCAGTCCTTATGTGGTGGTAGCTGTGTGAATGCGTGTGTGTGTTCACAATCACGTGTGGGTGTGTGTGTGTGTGTGTGTGTGTGTGCGTGCACTGAGGTTTGTTTAGATAATGTCAGCAAAGAGTACAATCAGTTTTTTTTTTTTTAGGGTTTAATGTCGTCTTCCTCCTCTCGCTGTCTGTCACTGATAAACGTGCTCTGCTCGCTCCAGAGCCTCGAGAGAGAGACAGAGAGAGAGAGAGAGAGAGAGATGTGACCACTCCAGCCAAACTTTTCTCTCTCTCTCTCTCACATCACAGTTCACATCACACGCTTTAATAACTTCCCCGCTGTGCTGTGACTCTTTGTGATCGATCCCTGCGGCAGACGATCAGTGACTCTGTGACGGAGGCGAAGTGGACAGTCAGAAATTTCAGATTCCCGTTCTCTGTACCTCCATCACCTCGGCCTCTTCGGGAGGAGGAGGAGGAGGAGGAGGGGACTGAAGTTTGTCGCCCGTGCAAACCTCAAACGCTCTGTAACGATGAATGAAGAAGAGGAGCGATGATATCTGGAAGACGAGGAGAGCGAGAGCGTGACATGACACCACTGAGGGACAGTGGGGAGAGGCTGGTTGTTTTTCTGTCTCTGGCGGTCGCCTGTCTGCTATGTAGGGACGGGCTGGAGAGAGAGCCAGGCCAGCGACGCGAGATAAGGCTTTGAATATATCTCCTCTCGCTCTCTCCTCTCTTTCTCCTGCTCCCTGAGGAGGAGGTTCTGACTGACAGGCGCTCCCCACCACCGCCACCGCCGCCGCCTCCTCCCCCGGCTGTGGGCAAGCTTTGTATAGTGCCTACCACCAACTCGGGCCAATTAGCACGTCTCCATGCACACTCTGAGTTTATTAATACATAATACACTAGTTAGCCACCGACACTAATTATCTTGCATTTAAATGTAAGTGGTTGGGGGAGGTGAGTGGATGGGAAGGGGGCTCTGCTCTGTAATGATGCTGCAGAACCAGTTTATGGTCAACACAAGTGGAAATCAATGGGATGAGATGCCCGGTGTCCCCTCGAGAGGGCCCGGTCATTAGAGAGCAGCATATTAATGCCCTTCGCCGTACAAAGAACAAGACCCCTGCTCGGTTGGATGTTTGCTTGTTTATCGCAGGCTTGATTAGTCCCATGATGATTGGCTCCATCTAGACGCTGCCACTGCGTCCCCGCTCCCTCTCTCCTGACTTAATCAGGTGAAAGCTGTGCCTTCCTCCAACCTCTAACCTCTTCTGGTCCAACCCTCTCCATGTTCCAGCATCCAACCTGCTCGAGATGCTCGGTTTGAACGGCGTGATGAAAGATGGCTGGGCGCGGCATCATCCCTCAAGAGAATTAGATTTAACCCCCCGCTGCCGAAGGCCTGCACAGACAATGAGCCGCTGCGCCATTACGCTCCACCGGAAAAGTTTCCGTCGGGAGGTTGCAGGCTTGTTGGGGTAATTCAATTCAAAATAGTTTATGATTTCCTCAATGGGAGCCTGGGCTCTGGGGACAGAACATGTCATTCTTGGTAGCAGGGAGTCCCATATTGATGCTGCTGCGCTGCAGAGTCAGATTGTGGGGCCACCTGTGCCACTGAAGATCACACCGCCACTGGCTTTCTCTCTGTTTATTTTAGTCCATTGTGGACATCTGTTCCCTCAGAATATGATTAAGCTCTATACACAAAATAGCACATGTGCGAGCTAAACCTGTGAATACTAAGTATTCATTTGCATATGTTTGCAAATGACTCACAGAAACTGGCCCCGAGTTCCACCTTTTTAAAAGCCTAAAACCATTAACTTCCTCGAGATTATGGTGGCAATCATTGTCTGGCTTTTAAAAAAGTACACAACATAACACACAAGTGTCCTCGTGAGGAGAAGGTAATGAGAAAGAGGGTAATTAATTTCTTTAAACCAGAGAGGCTTTTGTTGTTCGCCTCGTTCGTTGGAAAATTTCCTCTCCTTTTATGTCCCGGAGCCACTTCATTTATTTTACAACAAACACCAGGGAGTTATCACTGCCACTTTCTTATTTTTCTTTATAATCTTGACAATTAATCCAATGTTACACGTCAGGAATTCGTATGAACTAGGCAGCCCTGCTGGGCGTGCGGTGTGGCAGACAGGCGGGGAGTGGCACGCCGACTCAGCCCGGTCCAGGGGCCCGACCACGGTGACACCTCACACCCCTGCCAAGCTCCGAGTGCCTCGGGGCTGTCGCTGACAGCACAGAGCTATTATGAAATCAGTCACATTGGCAAACGATGCTCGCAGTCACGCAGAGAATATGTGCAGCGTAAACACATTTGTGAGTGTGAAACGATGTAGGTGTATCGTTCTGTGGATGGTTCGAAATGCATTGAGATAAGTGTGCGTGTGTGTGTGTGTGTGTGCGTATATCTGTGTGTGTTTGTATAATCGCCAACTTCTCAACTTCATGGTGTTGAGGGTAATGGAAAGAAAGAGGCAATTCTGCTGTTTGTTGTTCATTTGCCTGCACATAATAGATTTGTTTAAAATTTCATGAGTTTGAATGCAAGGACCCCGCTGAACTGGATGCAGCTCAGTGTGCCTGCGGTGATGTGGAGGAAAGGTGTGCGCTTTCCTGTGCATGTTTATAGCATTTACTTCTGGTGGTCAAGGAGATGTCACCAATAACAATGAGTAGAACCGCTTTAAGGAAACATTCTGCCGAATACGGCAGCATCAGTCACTACGTCTACATTACACACAAAACAAAAATCTGGCCTTAATCCGTCTATAACTGGAGAACTGAAGTGCATGTAAATGCATTACTAATACCAGACTTCACTGATTCCATTAAAATGGCCAGATAATGCGGTTGGAAACCGATTTTCTTCTGCATCCCTTATCTGATAGAAACTGGACAGTGTGTGGTGCATGTTCCACAACCCCTGCACTGTCGTTTGACCCCGGAACAAAAACCTTCAAGAAAGGCGAACATAGATAAAGAAATAGAAGGAGGAGTCACAGGAAAACAACAACTAGCAGCAACATGGCAGGAACCCCTGATAAAGGACAATCTTTGGAGAGACGATGAGGCTATGCTCATGCTCACTCAGGTGAGGGTCTTAGATATTGTAATTTACATGAATGTGAGGAACCTGAAAGGGCTCTGTATTGACAAACTGAAATTATGCATATTGCCACCTAGTGCTGAGGTCGTGTTCCCATCAAATATTCAGTTTTCCCCATTGCATGTGAACTGGGACAAGGATAGAATTACGATGAGATGCCAGAGTCCAAATATAAGCATAACTCGACTCAGCTGTGCATGTAAAGCTGTGATGTCATTCCCTTTTGCACATAAAAACCCTCAAATTGCTGGATAAGCCTATCTGGATTGGTGACTCCAACATTCCAAACTTTCCAGATAAAATCCAGGTCGCATCTGTTCACACATGCACTGCCAACACCAGGTATACAAGGACTGTCCAGTAGATGGCAGTGTCTCAGTGGCTGGCCAGATGTTACCCTGTTGGGACCCTCATGGTCCCAGATAGCTACTGGCTAAGTTCCTCTTCCCATGGACAGAAGGAAACACCTATCTCCTCATAAATACAGCTGCCAGACATGGCACTTGTTATAACAAAAATTATACAATGAATGATAAATGCAACCAGGATGAAGGGGCAATAAGCCACAAGACCTGTGATTTGCTCACTGTGACTACATGAAAATGTAATGATATAACCACTTATGTGCTTACCTGTGTATTACCCAGCATCTGTTCACACATCTTACACAGCTTTGAGGCGTGATTGTTATCCAGCCCAGGCAAGACCAACTGGGGTTGAGTTCACAAATACGCTGCATGTGTGAAAGGAGCTCCAAAGAATATATGATCTGATTTTGGTGTAAGTAACAGGATGAACAGTTCTGTTTTCTACTGACTGTTAAGTCATGGCGTGTGTGTGTGTGTGTGTGTGTGTGTGTGTGTGTGTGTGTGTGTGTGTGTGTGTGTGTGTGTACAAAAGGCAGAGAGGTGTTTACATCCGCTCACTTGTGTGAGATATGAGACAGCGTTTCCATCCCTCAGCTTCATTGCATGTACTGTTATTGCTCCCTCCTTTGAATGCAACACCTCCCATTAGGATCAGATTGAATGGGGCGGAGAAAGGCCACTCTGTCCTTGTGGGGCCTGGGCCGGCATAGAAAACAGATCTATTGTGTATCTAGCCCTCTAATCAAAAATTCAAAGGGAAAGCGAAATGGCGTCTCGACAGTGTCAAATCTGCATTGTGTCCAACTTTCCCATTGACAAGCGAAGAGGTTCGAGAGACCCTCGTGATGATGTGTGGAGTTTTCTCCCCGCTGCCAGGCTTCCTGGGAGAGCTATCTTCACTGGTGGTTTAATCACCATTATTTCTGTCACGATTTCATGGCTAGCGCATGGTTCATTATTTTCCGTGAGGTCTTTGTTGTAAAAGGTCAGCGGTGACGCTTCCTGACAAGGAATGTACAGTGGCTCTGTGCAGAGAGAGACCACGAGACACATGGAAGCGGCACATGTGCACACATGTTGATTGGGGTGAGAGGTTAACATGTTAATGTATGGCTCCGGCACTGCCACTGCAACATTAGCCTATAAATACCCTCTCCATCCACTCATTATAATTACCTACACTCCAACCTTTGCTGGAGTGATCTGACTTGTTATGGCACTGAGTCCTTGTCAAATGCTCCAACTTGTGGGACTGACTCTTTGTCAGATGGACGGTTTTAGGAGAGCAGCGACGGTCCATGTGCCCACAGTCTGTTGTGCACACATGGACGGTGATCCGGGCTAACTCTTAAGCATATGCTCCCTGATGGCGGTGGGCGACTCGCCGTGCCTCCGAGGTGAGAAACTAGCGACTTTAAGCGGAGTGGTGAGCAGTTTTAACTGACTTGCAGCCAAGCCGAGAGCACAGGCTTCAGCGTGAGAGTGTGACCAGTCCTACACAGAAGAATCTGAGAAAATGAACACGCCATCAGCTGCTCCACGCACTCTCCTACTTGCATGAGTTCATGAAGAAGCTGTGAAATTATTTGAGTATTATTTGAATTTTCCTTATCTATCTGTCTACATAGATAGATAGATAGATAGATAGATAGATAGATAGATAGATAGATAGATAGATAGATAGATAGATAGATAGATAGATAGATAGATAGATAGATAGATAGATAGATAGATAGATAGATAGATAGATAGATAGATAGATAGATAGATAGATAGATAGATAGATAGATAGATAGATAGATAGATAGATAGATAGATAGATAGATAGATAGATAGATAGAACGTGCTTCAACAGCATGTGTTTCTGTCTCATGTGTTGCTCATGCAAAATAAATTGGGTGCTGGTTGTTTTGTATGTATTGCGTGCAGAGACCGTTTGTGTCAACCCGTTTAGAGTCACAGTCTAGTGTTTTCTTCTTTTTTTGTTCTTTGGCTCCTGCAGAGAAACCACCATAACAGAAACTGGGGGGTTTTAGGGAGCACAGCATGTTAACTGCTGGTTGAAGACTAGATATCCATCTTATTTGTTTACTGTGACGTCTCCGCCGTTCTGCTCCAGACGATGCTGGTGATGGATCCTACTTGTTCAATTTCCTTTGGCTGCTGTCTTGCTCAAATGTCACTGACAAATCAAATGACAAATCAATCCCTCCAATGTCCTCCTGCGGTTGAGCTTATCAGCTTAATCACAGAACCTGCTCAGAGTTGATTTTCTTCTGCGTATAAAATCACAATAACCTTCACAACTGCAGTTCTATGTGTGTGTTTTGGTTGTTTTTTTTCTGATTTTGGTACAGAGAGATCGTTCCTACGCTCTTACATTCCTAGATTCCTGTCTTCAAAGCCCTGGGTTGTTTGTCCTGCCTGGAAAACACCAAACTCCATCTGAGAAGCTGCAAAACGAAAACAGAGCATCGCACCAGCCTTGAGCAAAGCTGACTTCAGGTCAGGGTTGTGCTAGAAATTAAATAGACTCCTCATAGGACTGAAACAGCACACACAAAGCTTTAAGACAAACCCTCTGTTGTACAATATACTTTTGAGCGTCAGTGTAATGAGTTACAACAAGCATTCACTTAAAAAAAAAAGATCAGAACAAGCATATCTAATTTTTCTCATGATGGTTTTGTTTCCAGACAAATGTCGATAATTCTGACCTCTTAACCTCCTGGAATCACAGACCCGCTTCATGTGTGCTGCTTTCAAAAGAAAATACAGAGTTCAGCTTTCAAAGATTGATCTTTGCAATCACAAGCAATGATTAATGTTTTTATTTGCTTTTCATTCAGCATCTCGGTGCACTTCTCACCCACGTTGGCCCGTTTGCATCAACTCATCCTGTGCATCCCCGCTATGTAGACTGTGGCGTTATTCTCAATCATTAAAGTCTAATTATCAAATACGTTTAACTTATTCATGATGTTTTTCTCAGATACTTTTGGTCGAGGTCAGAATTCACTGGTCTGTTGCACATCAGTGTCCAATGTGTGCACGGTGAATGGGCGCATGTGTGGATGCATGGGTGTGTTTGTAAGGATTCATCTACCCCGGCTCCCCTAACAACTACTGAAATAATAATGAGAACATCGGTTGTTTCTGAGCGGGGGCATACGAGAGCGAAGGAGAAGGAAGACGGGGTGCGGATAGGAGCGGAGAAGAAACGCTGAGCTGGATAAAACCTAATCTCAGACGTCAGGAGTGAAGCTGTCAGTGGCTTTTGTTTTTACCTGTCTGAAACGGGCATAGTTAGGAGAAGTTTATTTATTTTTCTTAAAAAGCTGCAAGAGCTTTGTGTAATGAGCATACACTAATGTGCAGACACTCAGGGAAGGAGGAGGAGCAGCGATAGCTTAAAGAACAATGACAGGTCCGTGTCCCGACATGACCTCCCTCAGAGCTCCTCCGAGGCCCGTTTCCTTCACTTTCAGACCGCACAAAAGAAGATGAACATGAGCCTCTCTGGGTGATATACTTACTGTGTGGCCGGTTCGAGTCTGAACGCTTCCCCGACGGCGGCGGGTCACTCTTCAGAGACATCAGATTAAATGCCGTGGAGCCGATATGAGCTCGGCCTTTCGTCTGGGCGATGGATAACTGCGCCCGGCCTCTCATCGCCTCTCCATCTAAAGCTGTTAGAAATGCCACCGGGCTCTCACCGAGAGTGCTTCTCTGTGGAGCGACAGAGCCATGTGATGTCTCCGCTCACTGTTTACATTGCTCTTAAGACAAAGCGGTGTGAAATGGAGCTGTCTCTTGACTCCCTTTAATGTTAATGAGAATGATCCTGCGGCAACTTTTAGTGTGTTACTCTATTTTCAAAGATTAGGAGGGATATAAAAGATTTCACAGAGAGAGATAGATAGATAGATAGATAGATAGATAGATAGATAGATAGATAGATAGATAGATAGATAGATAGATAGATAGATAGATAGATAGATAGATAGATAGATAGATAGATAGTAGGTAAAGCAGTTTTTCATTCTACACAGATTACTATTTTGTTGAAAGGGTCAAATATATGAGTGACACAGTGGCCTGGTAGATGGCACTGCCACCTCATCACAGCATGAAGGTCTTCGGTTCAAAACCCTGTCGGATGGAGCGCCTCTCTGAGTGCGGTTTAACACGTTCTCACTGTTTGTACCTATAGGCTCTCTTTGGTTTTGTTGCACAGTCCAAAGACATTCACATTTAGATCGATCGGAGACTCTTAATTGCCCCTGGTTGTGAGAGTGAGAACGAATCATGTGTACCTGAGTGTTGTGTGTGTGTGCGTGTGTGTCCTGTGATGGACTGGAGATGTGTCCAGGGTGCAATCGCTGCTTTCACAGTACAGTATGTAAACTGGAGATAAGCTCTAGCAGATCCCTGCGACACCATTAAGGTACACAACAGGTAGGTTAATGGATCGATGTAGAATTTAACGTTCCTGTAATAGATAAAGGCTTTCTATTTCATTTTATAATTTCATTTGAATCCTTATTCTATTCTATCCTGTCCTGTCCTATCTTATTCTATTGCATTATATCCTATTCAGTTCTAATCTAAGGTGGTAATTCTTGTTTAATCTGAAAAAAAGCAATATTGTAAGATGAATAACAGTGAAGAAATATTATTCTGACACCTAATCGACACCAAAAACATACAAACAGACATGGAATGTTTCAGGCTCACTGACAAATGACAAAAGCTGATTAATGACCATTTCAGTGTTTTAATTGCAGGCTGCAATTTCAAGTTGTTATTTTTTGTTTGTCTCTTTGTTTTGTTTTCATACAAAATAATTCATGCAGCATCGGTGATTGATTTCAAAAGTGCAAAACGGGTCAAAAAATCACTTTACAGATCAGTTATAGCGAGCATGCCAAACAGGAACCACTCCATAAAGCTGTGACGGAGTCTCTTTGAAAAACGTGCAAGTTTTCAGTGTATATATTCATATTTACCAAACGAGAACGAGAAAAATACTTTGTATAGCGAGAACCCACATGTCCACCACGTTCACATACACTCATACAATCGTACAATCATGCTTTTTGACTGATTTTTCTCAAAAACATTCACTGACAATCATTTCAAATTTGTAACTCAACAAAAAAATGAGGTAACAGCTTGTAAACATTTGTTCATCACTTTGTTCAAGTTGGCAACATTAAATCCACTCAAATATTCAACAGATCGTCCTACGTGTAAACAACTGCCCGTGTTTTACGCACAAACTTTACGCACAAACACCGGTCGCTCGACTACTTCTCCCGTAGTCGTTTCTCGGAAGGAAATGTAGTTTTTGCATATATTTCCTCACTGGTGGAGGGGGGACATGCAGATGTCGGATCTGGACGTGTGCTCCAGAACATCTCCATGCTCTCCATGTTCTCCAGGGTCCCCAGGCTCTAGCTCAGCCCGATCATGACCGTCTCCACGTCTTTGGAGGGTCTCCGATCCTTCACCAGGAAATTAATCATGCTCTCTGACTTGATCATCAAGTTGCAGCCCAGGAAAAAGATCCCGAAGACGACGGTGAGGGACAGGACGCACAGCACCGCGATCTGCACCACACGCATGACGAAGAGTTTGCGCTCGTCCTGCGCCAGCCCCAGGTTCCCTCCTCCGTCTCCAGTCACCACAGTGTCTGTGGTGTTACCGGAGTATGTGGCCAAAGTCCCGGCGAGGGTCTGACTCCCGTTAAAAAGCGCATCCTGGGTCAGGTTGAAAAATGAGACGTTCATGTTTTTGTTTTGTTTTTTCGTTTCTTTTTCAGCTGCGTCTCAAAACCGCAAATTCTGCTCCACGGGCGACCCTTTGCGTCATGTGACTGACAGAGTGAAATCAGCAGCAGGAAAGCAAAAACAACGTGGTTTTAAAGTCCAGATCTACCTCCGTCCAGACGTCGGCTTCGTGCGTAATGGCACCATCCACATCAGCGGAGCGTCAACCTGCTGCGCTGCAGCCGGAGCAAGTTTCAGTAAGTCAGAGTGACTTTGAGACGAGTGCAAACGTGAATCCTCTCCGGTGTAAGAAGAGAGACGCTCCCTGTGCTCCCTGTGCGCTCCTCCTGTGCGCGTCTTTTGTGCCAAGTCTGTGGTGCGTTTTAAAGTGATGATGGACCACACCACCATCACTGCTCTCCAGGGGAGGTATGGCCTCAGATAATGCGCTGCTCCTCTCAATAAATAAAGCATGACAGAGGAAATCTCCATTTCACGTATTCACCTTAATTCAAAGAACTTTATTTGTCTCCTGGGGCCAAATGGTAAATACCCCTGTCATTAAATTAAAAAAATGTGTAAAGAATCCCAACAGAATATAATTACAGATGACTCCAACCTTTTCTTTGTCTTTAATAAGTTTAGAATAAATTACAGAGTAACATGTTATCCATGCATTTTTTGCAATGCAGTGAAAAGGGAAGAGCAAGATAGATAGATAGACAGATAGATGACATTCACCTGTTCTCACTCATTCATGCACACATTCATCAAGTCATCAGGTAGTTGCACATCGACACAGGACAGTCAGACATTTACATTTGGTCATTTCACTGAACAGAGAAGCTTGGGGGAAAAAATGTTTTTATCAGGTGTGAAACCTTGCATAGCAATACAAGCTGGTCCAGTCACATTCTTCAGACTAACAAGAGATGAGAGCGCAACTCCTTGTTAAGAGGAGATAGAAGGAGACATGTACGCACACAGCGTCAAGGCTGTGATAGGAATATAAGAAAGTTAGAAGAGGAGAAGCTCTCAGAAGAGTTGTGTCTTCAAGAGCTTCTTGAAGATGGCGAGGGATGATGTTCCTGCCCTCAAGGCGGGAATGAAATAAGACTGTAATAATACAGTATGTACACAAGGTGAAAATTCACATTGGGTTTGAAGTGATATGGATGTAAATGTAGCAGTAAGTTTAGTGCCAGATCTTCAGAAGCAGAAGGATCTATAAATAAGATTACGAATCAAAACGTGCCAGCTGTTTTAACATAATGTGTGAACACGTTGAACTGTGACATTTATAGCAGCATGATAGTTTATCTTGTACTATGTTGTGAGTCAAATCTGATAAGAATCTTACATCAGATCCACACTTTAGTGCCATTTGTTCGTCTTGAATAATGACTGGGAAGCAAACCGTATATCTCTAACAAACATGCCTTGTCTTTTGATGTAAGCTCATTACTTTTCTTAAATCAGTGAAACTAAACGAGTCCTAAACGCGTGTTTCTCCAGGCAGAGCACACAGAGGCAGCTCGTGTTCAGGAGTCATTCACCCGTGCAGCAACGGCAGAAAACCCCTGCTGAAGTTGCTTCAGACAAACGACTCCAAACGCTTTTCATGAATTGTTGAAAAACCATTTTAAGCCTGAACTGTGATTTAGTGCATTGTCTTCTCTCTCCCCAGAGAACGATCCAATATAGGCACAGCGAGCTATAGCTTAGAAACGAAGACATGAATTAATAAACTGTGATTGAACCGTGGCAAATATTTATCAGAAGTATTGGCTTCCTCTCCTCCCGCTGTTTCCTCTCCCATGTAGTCAGAAGCTGAAATGAGATCCCCGAGGACCAGATAACGCTCTGTTATTTATTTATTTATCTTTATTGGAAAGCGTTATTTGAATATCACTTTGTCTTTCGTGCAGGAGGTACAGCTCCAGCATCCACATTTACACATATTGAGTGCAAATGTGTCTTTTCATGAAGTGAAAAATGTGAACTTATTATTGATTATCCTTACAGTACTAGAGTATTCTCCTACATATGCAGAGCGAATGATATTCTTTACGTCTGAATCTATAATGAGACCTTTCACTTAATCCGGTCAATACTTTATTGACGGGCTGCAGTTTTGTTGTTGAGAAGAATGTTTCATCTACTTTGAATTCCTTTCTAGATTTTTTGAATGTAAATGTCTCAAGAAAGGTCCATGTGAAATGAGCCCTATTGTCATTCTACTATACATATAAATCCAAAGTGATAATTCTACCATTAGATTTCTATACATAATTTCCATCCATGCAAAAAAAAACTGTCAAGTGTGCAAGATTCTATCTTCCTCTGACAACTGCAAGTGTAGATATCTGTCCACACAAACTCTAACTTGATGCCTAGACACTTTGGACACTTAGACACACTGTCAGTGTCGACGGCTCCAAGTTTTCCATTGCAGCAGAAATAATCGTAGTCATCCTATGGCCACAGAGACAGCTGAGGATTTTACAGCATTTCAAATCTATGAAAATGTCCTGCAAAACAGTAACGATCTTAAAGTCACTATAATGAGGAATAATGATATCAGAGCTAAAAGAATGCTGCAGTGCTCATGTAATTACTCTGTATGAATGGAGAAGGATCTGTTGCCTCTGGTTTCAGCACAGAGGTAAACTTCAACAGGTTAATAGAAAGCCGCCGCCAACGTTATGAAGCGAGTCCCTCAGATTTGTGTGCAGAGCCTGTCAGATTAATCTGCTGTTTGTCTAAAAACAAAAGGCATAAAATTCAATTTGGGATGCTCCCGATGTCTGGGCTTAGCAGCTACCAGCCCCCCACTGACAGGCATGTGTACAAACAATGATTATCCCTGTCCACAAACAGCTTCTTCAGCCCTGAGGTGCTTTTTCTTTCAGGTAATTCATTAATAATGACCGATAACGGGAGAACATGGAGTGTTTTACTCCCTGTGTACAGTAGATCCCAGTAATGTCATTAGCAGCTGCATTTGGTTGCTGCAAACGAACGGGCAGCATGTAAGTCGGAGCTGCGCGGTTTGATTCTGTTCTATTATTCATCGCGGCGTGAATATGAAAAGCACAGTCACTTGTTCTTACGCTTCATCTCTCTGTCAATATGTAAATTGTCGGCCACGGGTTAAAACCCAACTCTGCTTCTTTGAGGCTTTAAAAACTGTAAAACTTCAAAGAATTTGCAAATTAGAAGAAAGTTTCTGCAGAGTCAAGGAGGAGGACACTTCAATGGACATGTTTCTCTTTTGAAGTTATTATCAGCATGTACTTTTCCAATCTGTGATGTCACTGTCAAACATCTTTCAAGAAGTTTTTTTTTTCCCTTCAGGACGTGAAGAACCTGTTGCAGAGTCTCAGATGCTGCAGATGTGGGGACGTGCCGCACACTTTTCATTGACTCTCCCCGGTTAAGATGTGTTTCTCCAACTAGTGGTTATTGTTAGCGCAACTGCATATGAAGATATATTCATATGAGGATGCATATAGACATGGATGCGAGTGTCTGACTTGTTCCTAAGCAACAGTAGACCTGTGAGCCCAGTGACAGATGGTTGGTGAAGTTATTTTGGTTTGGAGGAGAAGGAGAGGGAGGGAGCGATAAGGGTGCCTGGACGGAGGGGGGGGGGGGGGGGGGGGGGGTGTGGGGGGGATGTTTCCACTTAACATGAGGGAATTGGCAGCCTAGCAACACAAACTAAGTGAAGACATCCCTAGCAACAAGGAGGTGGTGTTTGACCCCACCCACCTCCCCCTCCATCCTCCACACCAATACACCATTGTGTGTGTGTCAGTGTGTCAGTGTGTGTGTGTGTGTATGTGTGTGTGTGGTGTCACGAGGTCTGACGTGACTCAGGATTCCAAACGTACACACCCTCTCGAGCCCTTCCGCCCCAGAGGGAACAAACTTCCGTCTTTTCAATTAACAGATTCCTCCTACGCTGCCCCTTTATTAGCTGATCAAAGCACACACTGTGAGGCTGTGAGGAAGCCGCTTTGTCTTTGTGTGTGTGTGTGTGTGAGTGTGTGTGTGCAGGACAGAGCGAGAATGTGTGCAATTAGATGCCAGGGAGCACCAAAGTGAGAGGAGAACAGGTTGGAAAAATATGGATTGAGCAGATGTCACAGGACTCAGGGAAGGTGGAGGAGGCCATGTTTTGATCCTGAGGGGCTTGCCGCTTTTGGGACTCTTAATCATGCAGAGGTAAATACAGTCATTAATTACACAGTGATGCAGATTGCAGGGACGCAGTTCGGCAGCAGAGCGGTGCCCCGCATCAACCCCACACTAAGCAACCATCAGTCACCCAAGTTATTTTAAGGAGATAATGACTTCATTGCTTTGATTTGCAGGAGGGGTGGGAGCAATATTAGACCGTCTGAGGGGTGCGTGCAGAGCATCCACCGCAGACAGGCTGCTGAAAAACCTGTTTGTTAGAGGGGCAGATTACAGATTTCGGGAACGTGATTGAAGAAATCCCTGCTCTGCGTCTCCAGAGCAGATACGGCGCACACTCCACCAGCCGCCACCCATTAACCTCATTTCCATTTAGACACATCTCCACACCTCAGACGGTGATATGTCTGTCTTTGGAGGCTCTTTATTCTGCCAGTTTTGGCTTCCCCCATCTTCCCTAATGTAACTGCAGGCAACATTACATTCACCAAAACTTGTGAAGTCTGGATACGAAAGCACAGGGACATAAATACCCTGATGCACTTTTTTTTTTATTTATTTCCATTTCCCCATCCCTCATAATGTCGTCAGTTGTGCGTTTATTTATTTTTCTATTTATTTTTTGCTCGCTCCAAATAGAAGTCATCATCCCATGAGGCAGGGGGGAGATGCGAGCTGCAGATCCAGAGGGGGCTGGAGGAGGCAGATCACATAGCAAAAGCATCACAACACAAATACACATTGTCCCTCAGCCAATTCAGGGACCACCATCTCATAAGCCTTTCTCAGGCCTTTCACCTGAGGAAAAGCTCATATTCCCCACTTGACCCACCCTCTCAGCAGTTAACCCAGCAAAGCGGGGGGGCTTGGCGGGTGTGGGGCTGAGCCTGGTGTAGTTCACCAAACACTGAATTTGTCTCCCTGCAATTGGATTTTTTTGATATCACTCCATCGCAGCATTCTCAGACTCAGTTAAAAGCTTTAAAGGCTCCAGATATATCTGTAACATGGGTCAGGACCCATTCCTCCCCCTTTCCTCCCCCTTCAACCCCCTCCCACCTGGCTCGCTCCTTGTTCACTCTTAATTGGCTGCCATCTGACCCAGTCTCTAGCTTCTTGAGGACAACTGATGCTGTGCTCTTCCCAAAATACCGTTGATATGTGGGGGCGGTCTCTTTGGCGCCAATAGATCCAAATCATTCAATAGTGGAGATGTTGAGGGGGGTTGTGGGGGTGGGGTTCGATTTCCCACAGTGTATTACCTGCACCATCCACCCACACTGAGAGCTTAATGCCAGCAGAACAGTTGACTATTATAGCTTTTCTACTTATTTCTCTATTTCTGTCATTTTCTTCTTGCGGCAATTCGTGGACACGGGTGGCAGTAACTTAGCAACCAGCCAGAGAATAAGAGCAGGGCACAGGGATAAAGATTCAATAAATGGACAAGTGCAGAGATAAGAAGCATTGTCTGCCTCTACAAGCCAAACCACACACACACACACACACACATGCACGCACACACACACACACACCACTGCCATCACACGCCTCCCAAAGTTCATTTCTGTAGGGCAATCTTTGCTTTTATCCCATTTACTGCCTCGTTTTCTTTTTATTTCCTTTTTCTCTTGTTTTAGAGGCTGGCAAAATTCCTGCGCGCTCCATCATTCATTGCAATGGGAAAATGTTTTTATTTGTGGCAGGCGCTTATCACATCCACACGTCACAGCGAGGAAGAGTTTGTCTCGACTGTTTCCAGGGAACTGAACGATAGCTGCTGGCAAAGTCACCTCTCTCACACCCCGAGAGATCAAGAAACGACTGGAGATGACGATCACCCATGAACTCCATTACTGTCTATACTCTCTCATGTATCATATTTTCCCACTAGAGGTCCTTCTGCCTCAACTCCACAGCATGCAACTGGCTGAACGTAAACACAAGCTTCCACAGACGGTTTTGAAGTTTTGTCTTGAAGTCAACAACTTCAAATACAAAAGACTATGTATGGATTATTGTATGTATTGCAAATAATGAAACATGCCATGGAATTGATATAGCTACAGCAGTGCTGTCCTGGATCCAGGACCTTCTCACATGGACCAGGCCAACACCTACTACTTACTACTGCTACCGACCGCATTACGTCCATCCCTCCTCCAACCCAGCCAACAGCGGTGGCAGATCGCTGCCCTCCCCAGGCCTGGCTCAGCCTGAGGTTCCTGACCATTAAAGGCAGTTTTTACTCTTGCCTACTCATATGCTGGGCTCTGCTTTGTTTTTCTTCCTTGTTTAATGTTAAGTCTCTTAGGATAACATTGTTATGAACTGACACTGGAACTGAATTCCCTGCATTGCCCACATTATGTCCACAGATTTTAACCCCATCTCATTTAAATTTCATTTTTCTCACACTGTTTTATTTGTAGCAAAGTCTAAAGCAATTTTCATCACTTTGAAAAAGAACTCAAACCAGTTAAATTAGTGCTTCACAGTGTTAATGGTGAAACCGCTGAAAAATAAAACACAGCTAATAAAATGTGATCAGAAATTTGGAGGCAGTTCAGTCCTTTTCCTGCTGATTACGTGTTCTCAGAGCAGTAAGAGACGAGTGTGTGCAAGTCTGCTTCCCGGTGCATGACACACAGACCTCTCAGGGAGTTTGGTTCATGAGCAGATCTGTGTGTGTGACCCAACATCAGCGCAGTCGAAGAATGAGGAACAGCGTTCATGTGTGGACGTGAGCAAGGGAAACCAGACATCTCCCATACTCTCTCAATCACTCAGTCTACGACCATGGCAGCTTCTCCACGACTTCTGCAGACCCTGCTTCTCCTGCTGGCATCGACGGCGCTCATCCAGGGTGAGGAGACGTGTTGTTGTGTATATGTATTTTTTAATCATTTGAACTTTGAGAAAGTTTCACCTGTTTGATCCGCTGCTGCCTCCGCCCAGCCGCAGGCAGCGAGCCTGGAGGAGGTGTACGGCGGGTAGGTCGCTTTGGCAGCGACAAGTGATGTGGTTCAGTTTTTTCACTCCAGTCGGGATACAATGAATGAGTCCGGGCCGGTTCTGCTAGGTGTAGTTGTCGCTGTCCCGAGCTTTGCGCACCTCCTTATAAGGAGTGAAGCTGCGCCTGGACCCGGGTCTCCTCACACACCCCAGGCGCAGCTTCACTATACAGGCATGTGAGGGCTGGTACTTGTTACCTATAGGCACTATAAGAAATAAGAAGGAAAAGACATTTCCTGACAATATGTGGTGCAGGAAAACTGTGTTTATTTTCTTTTTATCCTTCGAAGCGTGTCGTGTTTAGTTCAGGGGCCCAAGGATGTAGTAGTTTCAGATTTATTGTGTTTCTGCCTGCCAGTAATGAATTGATCTATCTATCTATCTATCTATCTATCTATCTATCTATCTATCTATCTATCTATCTATCTATCTATCTATCTATCTATCTATCTATCTATCTATCTATCTATCTATCTATCTATCTATCTATCTGTTCCCTTTTCTCATATTTTTTTCGTATTGGTGAGATTCTGTATGGTAAAGTCAGTAACAACTTTTGGTTTGCTATTATTGATGATGATTGATGATGAAGTTAAGATGTGATAGCTTTCAACATCAACGTCTTTCTTCCAGAGCATAGGATTCTGTCTCACATGTAGGTCATGCAAATTTTTAATTAGAAGTTGCTTGTTTGGTGTTTGAGTGACACAATGTCACATCCGTTGAGTTCTGTTATGTTTTTCAATCTTATCCTATCTAAACCTATTCTGTTTGTTTACTTTTTGATTCATAAATCTAACTAACTATTCTTCTTCCGTGTGTGTGTGTGTGTTTGTCTATGTGTGTGTGTATGCTGACACCACACATGCAGACACCACACCCATCCACCCATCAGTCCTGTCATTATTAGTGTTGTGGACAAATCACACCAAGACTTTATGAAGCCTTTACAGATCATAACATCTATGTCACAACCTGTATTGCATAAGAAAGTATGAGACCATCGGGTGTGAGCTCTGTTTTTGTGGTCCATCCTTTTTCAGTTTCTAGGAGGAAATAAAAGTTACTTTATCTCTCTCTCTCTCTCTCTCTCTCTCTCTCACAGGCTCAAACATCTGCACATCACAGGGAGTTACCAACTGTCAGCAGTGCTTGGCCGTTCACCCCAGCTGTGCGTGGTGCTCTCAGGAGGTAAAAGCACCACCACGCACATAAACACAGTGTCTGGTCCTGCCCCCACCAGCTTCAGCAATCTGTGCAGCATGTTAGAACAGAAACCTCATTACACAATGACATTCTTCTCTGGTTTTTCTGATGGTTTTCTTTCAACATGCACATGCACTGTAGCTTCTGAAGTGATGAGATTACAACTGATAGGATATTGTGTCGGCCTCAGCTGTACTTTCAGCTTTCCCGAGTATTTTTATTTCATGCAGTAGACTTCATTAACATGACACTGTGTGGCCGATGCAGGTATTTGGGAAAGGAGGATCCAGCTTGTCTCGCTGCGACCTGAAGCAGAATCTGGTGGATTTGGGGTGCAGCTCAGATGCTGTGGAGTTTCCCTCCAGCAGCCTGACTGTTCAGGAGGACAGAGCACTCAGCGATAAGGCCTCTGGGACTGCGGACGACGTTACTCAGATCAAGCCTCAGAAGGTCCACATGGTACTAAGACCAGGTATACTTCACCCAAGCAGGCGCCACATATAGCAATGTAAAAAGGGAGGCAGAAAGACTAACGTTTTGACGTTAACGTGTGATGCAAACTGTACCACCTTCAAAACAATTTTGATGTACCTGCCTATGTTCAGATTCACAAGTAAATATAGCTGTGAGGAAGCAGTCTGGTGTGTGGTGAAACATCACTGTATCTGATTATTTCTGATTCCTCCTTTGATTCTGGCTCAAACACATAAGGCTGGATGTGTAGGAAGTGATGTAAAGTCACACGATCATTGCAGATTGAAGCCTGAATGTGCACCAGATCATTTGCAGAGGAAAACTGATGCCCAAAGTGCAAAACTTCTCTGCAAGATTTTTTGATCTGCAGATTTGTCTTTGGATGATGAGAGTGAATACCTAATATCTAATGCACTAATACCTAGCCAGTGTAAACGTATTATGTATTTAATACCTTTGACAAACAACACGTTGCAAGAAAACATTTTTTTTGTTTGTTTTCTCAAAGCTTTTCAGATTGGTGTCTTTACATTTAAGCCAAACAAATGTTCCATAGCTTCTATGTTGTTCTATGTCTATGTACAAGGATAAATTTCATCTTGAATTTTTCCTCCCAGGTGATGCCAAGCAGTTCACTGTGTCAGTGAAACAGGTGGAGGATTATCCAGTGGACCTCTACTACTTGATGGACCTGTCCTACTCGATGAAGGATGACTTGGCTCGCCTCCGAACTCTGGGTAACGAGCTCGCCTTGACCATGGGCAAAACCACCAGCAAACTACGCATGGGCTTCGGAGCTTTTGTGGACAAGACTGCGTCCCCGTACATGTACACCTACCCGCAGCAGGCAGTGGAAAACCCTTGTTATGGGTAGGTGGGACAGAATTCAAAGATTTGCGAATAAACTTAAAAATTAGCTTTTTCATTTTTTCTCCATCTCTGATTTCCTATCACCCATTCACCTATTTGATATGTGCAGAATTAGCACTAAATGCGAGGCTCAGTTTGGGTTCAAGCACGTGCTGTCACTGACGGAGAGGGTGGCTCGCTTCAACGAGGAGGTGGACAAACAACGGGTGTCCAGAAATAGAGACGCTCCAGAGGGTGGATTTGATGCTATCATGCAGGCCGTGGTGTGCAAGGTACGGATGGGACTGCATACAGATACACACACACATGCTCACTGTGTGTGCTTACATGTATAACCACAGTAATCTAGACAGAGGGGATGGGTCCTCTTTTTGTTTTTTCCTTTAGTCTTGACATGATGAATTAGTGGAGATGGAGCATGTATGGAACATAAAAAGTCAGAATTACAAAAGAAAAACTCCTTTCCTGAGCAGCCTACATATATAATTTATGTGCTTTCACACTCTTCAAGATGAAACAAATGTTGATGATCCCAACCTGGAGTATTGTTCCCAGTATGGACAGCCTTTCCCTTGTCTTGTTAGGATCAGATCGGCTGGCGTCCAGATGCCTCACACCTTTTGGTTTTCACCACTGATGCCAAATCCCACATCGCTCTGGATGGACGGATAGCGGGAATCGTCCAGCCCCATGACGGACAATGTCACCTTGATAGTAATAACGTCTATGATAAATCTACTGTCCTGGTGAGGGCAATAATTACAGTAGTCCAGTAATTCACTTTTTGGCTCCATAGCTGTTCTGCAGAACCTACTTCCATTAAAAACATTTTGCTTTCTGTGTCTTCCAGGATTATCCCTCCCTAGCACTCATTACAGAGAAAATGTCTGAAAACAACATAAACTTAGTATTTGCTGTCACGAGCTATGTGGAGCACCTCTACAGGGTAAACAAACAGTTCCTTTAAAGCTACTGTGTAAATATGTTTAAGTTGCATTAGAAAAATAATAAACCTGCATCTTCATCTTCCATCTGTCTTCCCAGAACTACAGCAAGCTCATTCCAGGGACCACTGTGGGACAGTTGTCCGATGACTCTGGGAATGTTATTAAGCTCATTAAGGAAGCTTATGAGGTAAGATTTTTACAAAAAATAAGTGGAACAAACACAACTGATCTGTCCCACCTGTAAAAGAGAGAGTCACATGATATTTGTTAATCTTCTCATGAAAAAATATGTGTCTGTGCTGAGCAGAAAATCCGCTCCAAAGTAGAACTAGAGCTTGTGGGAGTCCCGGATGAGTTGAATCTGTCCTTCAATGCCACCTGCGTAAACGGAGAAGTCATCCCTGGGCTTAAATCCTGCTCCGGTCTCAAGATAGGAGACACGGTAGGTATTGGTAGAGGTGCTGGAACACATCTGCTATCTAACCCACAGATTGTCACAGAGACGTTTAATCCTCTCCAGGTGTCATTCAGCGTGGAGGCTCAGCTGCGCGCCTGCCCCAAGAAGAAGAGCCACACGTTCATCCTCAAACCCCAGGGCTTCAAGGACACGCTGGAGGTCACGCTGGAGTTCGCCTGTGCCTGCGCCTGCGAGGCCACGGCTCAGCCCAACAGCTCCGTCTGCAGCAACGGAAACGGCACCTACGAGTGTGGCGTGTGCCAGTGCCACCAGGGTCGCCTGGGGCCTCACTGCGAGTGCTCGGTGGAGGACTACAGCCCGTCCGATGACGCCAACTGCATACCGAACCCGGAGAGCCCCGTCTGCAACGGCAGAGGAGACTGTTTGTGCGGACAGTGCTCCTGTCACACCAACGAGTTCGGTCAGGTGTGGGGCAAATACTGCGAGTGTGACGACTTCAACTGCCTGCGCTTCAAAGGGGCGCTGTGTTCCAGTGAGTGCTCTCCCTCTCTCTCTCTCTCTCTCTCTCTCTCTCTCTCTCTCTCTCTCTCTCTCTGACAACTATCCTAATGGATCACAAGTCAATTGAGGCATTTGAATATTGTTCGGAAAATGGTTTTAAGGAATTCAAGTCAAACCCCTATGATGTCAAGGTCAGGTGAAGGAAAAGAAAGGCATTGAAAGACCTGATTCTTGCCATTGACACTCATTAACATTTTTTTACTGTTTTTGCATCATTTTATAAACCAAACAGCTAATCAGTTAATCGAGAACGCAATCAACAGATGAATCGACTACAAGATGATTGATATCACATTTTGCTAAAACACAAGTGAGGAACCACTTGTTGATATGCATTGACACCTGTTACATCATTAAGACGAAGATGTCTATAAAATATAGAAATTCATTCTGTGAGGTGCCATGCTTCCTCAGACGAGAGAACAAGCTCACATCACTCGTAACGTCCCTCAGACACCTGAAAAAATGACAGGTAATGTGTCAAGTCACCCGAATTCCAAATAATATGATTTAATACAATATCAGCACAGCTGACCAAATGTTAACGTTATCCATTTAAGGTCACTGGTTATAGCAGGAAAGATAAAAGTTACCCCGCCTTTCCTTTTCCTTTCTCTGAACTCCCAGCTGACTTTACTGGAACGAGCTCTCACTGCTTCCAGGCTTTTGTCTGTCTGTAAACACACCTCACTCCGTTTACATTGTGCTCTGATACTTTCCCTGACTAATTAGGAATTTGCGACCTTTTCAAAAACCAGATGGAAGTTATTGTAACGGACTCGGCGTGCTTGTGAAGGACACATAAATAATTGCATTATTTAGCCGCTGAACATAAACAGGAGTGTTTACCACTGAACAGTACTCTGTCAGGGCCCATAAACTCTGCTGCTCTAGCCGCTGACATCAGTGCGATGCGATGCTCTATCGCTCCCTTTGACAAGCCTGCACAGCTCAGTGCACGGTTACTCAATCATGGTGATAAAACTTTAATAAGTTTCACCACTGGGTAATTTCATATTACAGCAGTTTGGGCTTCTAATTGTAATGAGTGTGGCAAAGGTTTATTTTATCTCAAACCACCAGGAACCTCGAACCTAATGGAACATGAACTTTTTCTCTTTTTGTTAATTTATGATCAACATCAAGATTAACTGTGAGTCTGCAGGGGCAACACGGACCAAAACCTTAATCAAAGTTAAGTCAGGTGTGGTTTCTAGAAACTCTAGGTCTAACGGAGATGACAGAATCTGATCTGTAACATGTGCTGCTTGTTTAAAAGATGATGTAATGCACATTTATTCTCTGAACGGACCGCAAAAATATCATGTTTTCTGTCGAAGAGTTCCCAGAGAAGTCGCAGGAAATGACTCAAGGGATGACACCACTGTCTCTCCTTTGTATGTTGTGACTAAATGGAAATTCAGCCTCATAACTTTCATTTGTCAGACACTGACAGCAATGATTTTAGAAGAGCTAGAAGAACAGAGCTTTTTATCACTGTGTTAATCAGAAACTGTAGGTGGAGTCGAACTGATTATATGGCTCTGATTCAGCTCTCAGACTTTGTCATTTACTAATGATCCGTCAATGTCGTGCATGAGTTTAACGCAGCTTGACCAAAACTTGAGTTGGTTTGTGTTCCCTCAGCCAAAGCAGAGCTTGAAGCCCAGAGATCGTAGACTATTCTATGTAGGAATGTAGAAATGTCTTTATCGCCACAACTGCACAGCTCCACAGTTATGCAATGCATTCCATTGTGTTGTGACCCAGTATCCAAAATGCTGTTGTTATAATCCAAAACCTACCAACAAAACATGTCCCAGGGCCTCTGTGGTGGGTGGGGTTGGGTTGGGCTCCATAACCTATGGGGAAAATGGAGACATCTACAATAATTACACCAACCAAGAGCGGTCTCTCTCAGAGGAGGTTGTTTTTTAGGCATTAACACATCCAGCGATGACACCTCAGTTCTTGCACACGCTCGCACACATCTGTTGTAAGAACTTCCACAGGGCTCAGTGTGGGACCGGCAGGCCGCTGTGTGTCCCAACAGCTGTGACGTCACAGGCTTCAAACCATGAGAGTCCCTCAGCCCCAGCTCAATGGCAGCTACCGTGACCCAGGGCCGCGCAGAGCTGCGTCTCTGCGGTAATCCCCCAGGCTGCGTATTCGCTGCTCTGCTCAGGGACTCTGGGACTGTAGCGGGAGGCCAGGGAGCAGGAGTCAGCAAGCACAGCCCCAGGGCCCATAAATATGAGGGGAGAGAGAACAGGAAAGTTTGCATTCCTCTGCTGGCAACTTGCCCAGCCTCTGTTTTATTTTTTTTTATCCAGCGTTTCTCCACTCCACTTCGCTCCGCTCTGGACTTGATTCTGTTCCCTCTCTTCATCAAACAACGCATGTTCTGTTTGACTGTCCTGCTTGTTCGCCCTCTTGTTCTTGTTCTTTAATCACAGAGGCCATGTTAACCTTCCCTGCAGCCAAGACCTGTGATTAATGGCCAGTATTACTGAGCAGCCTCGCAGAGTGTGGCATGATGTAAACCTAACTCCCTTTTATGTGCGTGAATCAACTTTACAGCCACAAAAGACATCTGCTCGCTCTGTGAGCGCTCTATACACTCTAAGAAATATCCACTGCCACGATGAACATGCAGCCCTGCCTTGTTTTAATATTACCTTCATGATAACTGTAAAACTGTGGCTGTGTTACTAAGCAATATGTGAGCAACTGTCAGTCATTAACCAATGACAAAGTCTGAATACCAACACTATCCAGACCGAGTCTGATGTGTGACAGGGGAGTTTTTTGCCGTCTTTACAGAAGAGGATGATGTGTTTTGAGCTTCAGAATTAGAGACCCTTTAACCTGCTGTGATATTTCATGACCAGCCCGTCTGACCCAGCTGGGTTGTGACTCACTTTGCTCTTAGTCATCCAGTGCCAAATCCTGTTTGCTTCCCTGCTAAGAACGCGCCAGTCTCTGGGGCACTGCCTTTGTTTCTGAAGACGCTTGTTGTGCTGATGTGTGGTAGCTCTTTGTAATCCGGGGAGAAAAGCTGGCTTCCTGATTCTGTCAACAAGCAGCTTCGTCACTGCAACCATTTTCTCAGAAAGACCCGACTTATCTGCTTTCTACATTCCAGCAGTCAGAGGAAGTCTATCTGTGTGTGTGTGTGTGTGTGTGACGGATGTAAGGAGATGAGGAGTCATTACTGTCTATTATCCCAACAGCACATGTCCGTTCATTCTTGTGAGAGAGTAAGATTAGATTTAAGAGCAATTAGCTACCAAGTTATTGTGTTACTGGCTTTGTTTAAGAGATTTGTTGAGATTAGCAGGCAAACAAAGCAGCACTCCAAGCTCAGGACTTCATGTAATTAGACATGAATACCGCCTCGTCATCTTGAAAGGCATCCATTTATGGGCTTTGCTGTCAGATGTTGTTGACAGTTGTTTTAGATCGCAGGCTGGTGTTACGGTTTTAAGGGAACATTTAATTCGCTAATCAAACGTATGAAGGCAACAGACCTATCACTATCATTTTAAGTAGTAGCAGTGACAACAAAAATAGCACACGTTTGATAGGATAGTAACACATTAGGCCCAAGAGTCTGAATAACATGGTTGCAGGGTGCAAAAACACATCTGTAGACACTTGCCCAGGCTTGTGGCACATTTCAAAAGAGCAGAACCTCATTTTGCAATTGTGTTCTTTGTTTTTCTTGGTTTTGTTGTGCTGGCACCACCCATGTGATGATTGAGTGTGAAAGATGTTTGGATCACAGTTTAACCTGGCATTTACCTGCACTTCCTCTTCCTCTCTGACTCTTCCAGATCATGGGAAGTGTAGCTGTGGAATCTGCCAGTGTGACGCCGGCTGGCAGGGAGAAAACTGCAACTGCTCCACCCGCACAGACACCTGCATGTCCAGCAACGGCCTGCTGTGCAGTGGCCGGGGTCACTGCGAATGTGGCGTCTGTCAGTGCACTCAACCTGGTGCCTACGGAGCCAAGTGTGAGAAATGCCCCACCTGCCCCGATTCCTGCACAATCAAAGAGTAAGATTACAATCGATGGAGAGCGAATCGGCCATGATTCAATATGTGAAATATGCCTGAAACTGTTTGGGTTTCTTGAATGAGTTTCACTGATCCTTGGCTGGGCCGGTTGCGCTCTGCAGAGAAAACATTTTTTCGTCTTAATATTTCCACATGCCAGGGTGATGACAAACTGCTCCCACACATTTCAGACAAACCTAGGTGTGGCTTCATGCACTTCTGGGAAAGGTCAGCTTTACCTGATAGTGATCTGATAACAACACCTCACAGACTCGGCTTAATGTAGCTCACATTTATCCACCTGTTGCATGTCAAAATAAGTCTCACACTCCTACAGTATACCAGTATCACTGCATAACGGCGTGGGACTCTGCTTGCAGGAAATGTGTTGAGTGTCAACACTTCAAGAGAGGACAGTACACCGAAGACAACAGCTGCAACAGAATGTGCAAAGATGAAATTCGATTAGTGGATGAACTAGGTGAGAAATCCTTCATGCATACTGTGGCTATTAAGCACTGTGGAATTGCTCAATGCACTGACAGTTACAAAGTTATCGCCTTGATAGGCATCTTTTGATGCAAAAATACTCTTGTTCTTTGTATGAACATTGTGTAATGTGTTTCTTCTTCTTCTTGTCTCAATCTCACAGTTTTCCATGATAAGAATGCAGTGAATTGCTCGTATAAAGATGAGGATGACTGTGTGGTGCACTTCCAGTATTACGAAGATAATAGTGGCAAATCCATTCTGTTTGTAGTTAAAGAGCCAGGTAAGTAAAGCCTCTTCTGTATGCATGAGACATGTAAACATTACCATTAATACCAAACATTAGTACCAGGACTATTCTCTCTTGCTCGCTGAACTGACAGTGATTGGTTTACTCTCATTTGTAAGTTTATAAATATGTTATATGCTATAAGGCAACGTAACTTCCAACTAAATGCAAAAGTGTCCTGACTGAAAACGTAAAAAATTATAATTTATGTTCATCATTAGATCGGTCTGTGTCTGGCAGGCTGCTGCACCAGGGGAACAGCATGTGCATCCAGTAGTGTGTGTAGTGTGTTATTCTCTAAAGAGCACATAATCAGTCAGTCTACCACCGCTCCTCTCTGCCACACCACAGAAACCCAGATATGCAGTGATAATGGACTAAATCATCTCTGATGCAGGACTGTTCTTTTTGTACCATGGAAACTGAGACCAGATATGAACTCTCTCTCTCTCTCTCCCTCTCTCTCTCTCTCTCTCTCTCTCTCAGAGTGTCCTGAGGGTCCAGACATCTTGGTGGTTCTGCTAGCAGTGGTCGGAGCCATCCTGCTGCTGGGCCTTGTTGGCCTGCTCATCTGGAAGCTGCTTGTCACCATCCACGACCGAAGAGAATTTGCCAAGTTTGAGGAGGAGAGGTCCAAAGCCAAATGGGATACGGTGAGTTACAACCCTGATAACCATGTTCCTTTCTTGGATCAATTGCAGAACTGTAAATTAGATATCAGTGGGCAACTGAAATTAACTGTATTATCTCTACTTTTGTTTCCCAGGGTAACAATCCTTTGTACAGAGGAGCCACCTCCACCTTCACTAACGTAGCGTACAGAGGAAACTAGCGAACAAATGCATCAAGTGAAACTCAGGGGTCAACGGCAGAGCTGGAATGTAGAGAGAAGAGAAACAGATGAGAGGATCCTTTACACTGTCAGGTGAAGGGCTACTGTAGCTGAAATACAGCTAATACTGTCAACAACATGATGTACATACTGTAAAAATATGTCATGAAAAAGTAGAGCATCCTGGGAGGTCAGGTCTGTTAGCTGTACAGTTAAACCACTGTATAAACAGGAAGAGATTATTTGTGTTTGTTTTTTCTGTAGAATTCAATTGACAAAAGGGTACAAAGACAGTATGATTAGTCAGTAATTCACAAGCCAGGATGGACCGAGGTTCAGAGCTTTGTGATTCAGATTCAGAGAACTTTATTTATCCCTGTGGGGCAATTAAGGAAACAGATGATCGATAAAAAGAGATGTCACCACACGGGCCTCAGGAAAACTTACTGCACAGTGAATTTGCAAACGTTGCAGTATTTTCAGGACTCGAGTTGGAGCTGTACAGCATATTCAATCACTTTTAATGAACCTTCAGCTTTTGCATTGTTTAATGTTTTGTATGATTTTTTTGTGTCTGTTTTTTTTTCCTATTTCCCATTTCCTAAAATAGAAATAAGAACTATCAATAGAGTGCTGCCTTTGAATGTCTTTGAACAACCAGTAAATTTGAGGAAAACGGTGTTGATAAAATGCTGAATTTAAGCAGTTATTGTGACAACAGGACTGAAGAGTTTTTCTGTATAGTACGTGACAAGTTTCCTTCACTTTTCTCACAAAAAGTATGTTTGCAGTAAAGTTTGTGACACCAGGGCAGCACTCTGTGGCTTTACACGTACCTGTAAAAAGCCTGAACTCTAGCCCTCAGGCTGACTTTGTTTACAGTGATGTTTGTGGTCTTTATTTTTATGAAATCCATATCGGCACTGGTAACTTGCTTTGACATGTTGTTTCTCGCTACATCATCACCTGCTGTTTTGTTTTTTTTGTTTGTGAAATTGTATGAAAAAAAAATGTTATCTGTCATGCTATTGCTGAACTGCAAAATGTGTTCAACTCTCTAAGGATCCGCACTGTGTTACATTGAATTGTCATAATTTTGTTGGTGGAGATTATATATGAGGAGATTTTATTGCACATCAAATGATACCGGCCTCAAAACATACATAAATGTCAGCTTTGGCACTTTTTAAAAAAGATTCTTGGAATATAGTTAATTTTTCAGATCCTTCATGGGAAGTTATCTAACATGAAAAGGTTATTTGAGTCACCCTGTCTTGACTTTATGCACCGTTCTGATAATTGTCACCAATTCTCTGACATTTCAGTGAGGAGCTCAATGTTTGATCCTGTCTCTTGGCTCGGCTTAGACAAAGAGCAAGTTATTAAACAATGTCTAAATGTAAATTTTGAAATGATTAAAGAAACCAAAGTGAGAGAGAAAGTCCTAAAATGAAAAAGATATGAGTGAGCAAAGCCGATTTTAATAACATTCACAAAATACTGCACAAAGGTTATTTAGCCAACACAAAATCAGATGGACACACTTACATAACTAATTTGTAGTGTTCACAATGCTAGTCGAGCCTCAAATCTTAACAAGTATGACCTATTTGATCTACATATAAAGGCAAGAAACAACTGAGATCTTACACTGAATTCAAACAAGCTCACTCTGATGCACTGTAAGTGTTGTAAGTGTGTTAATAAAATGTGTTTCAGTGTGCAGGAAATTATGTGACCACATTTTGTCTCTGCATATCTGATGGATCTGATCTTGTAGTGTGAATTATCAAAGTAAGACCTCCTCCTCCCTTTACCCTGCCCTCCTAAAACATATCACAGGGCATGATATCAGTCCAGTGCCGTTGCGTAGCATGCAACCAGCACGTTACTATGCTAAAACAAGAGCCTCTCTTTGACATGTGAAAAGTATTGAAAAAAAAAAGCTGCAATTTCATTGCGCCTATAGCATCTTTGTTCTTGTCCAATGATTCTTCTCTGAGAAAGATGAACCCTCTTTCAGTATTTCGTTTGAGTCATTCGATCACCATAAAACTGAAAAATGTACTGTAGCAGATAACAAAAATGAATCGTCTGACAAACACACTGTCCTGTTCAAATGTCCATTATAATTCATATATATGGCATTACTGCACAAGTCATGGGGGTCTAATTAATGAGTTTGTCTTCTTGGATTAGTAAAAAACATATGAGCTAATTCAAATCATTAGTTCGTTGTTGACCCGTGTTACAACACTGGTATATGTCTCCCTCTAGTGTGTCAACACTGCACTGTGGCCACGGATACACAGTAAAGAAGTACTCGACTTACTATGTATGTAGGTACTTGCATCCTGTACTGTTGTACTGTTGTGGCATGGAGGCGCAAGGAAAAGTTCATTATACATCTGAGCAGCTTACTTACGACACTTTAGAAAGCAAAGTATGGGTGTGAGTAGTAGCCGTCTCTCAGAGGCATTATTTTGGATATGAGTTGTGTTTCACGATTCACACATTTCATTTAACATTCTATATTTCTTAAGATTCGACCTTGTTAGCTGACCGTTCAATAACAGGGCTTTTCCTGCATTCAAAATTCCTCCAGCTAGTTTTGTGGTGTTATTTTAGCTGTAGTTGCGGCATTACGCCACTACAGAGCGCTGTATTCACAGCAGTGCATCGGACAGGGCCGAAGCAGCTCCCGAACAAGAAACCGCTCTAATCCGAGTTTTTCTATTTGGCGCTACTGGCGTCCTGATTTTCTATGGTTGTTCAAACAAGTAAATACCGCTTCTTCTTTTTTTCTTTTCTCATAAGCACAGAGCCAGTGGGTTTGACAAGCAGTGGCTCAATCAATTTAACCGAAGCACCGCCATAACAGTCTGGTTGTACTGAATAATTGAATCTTTGTTTTCACACTACTTTTATTCAGACTAAATCATTGGAGGAGGTGCTTCTTTGACTTGTATCTGCAGACCCCTCACAGCTCCTGTCCAGATCTGGAGAGGCTCCTCTCGTTACTCAAAATTGTAATATATGATTTAAAGCACAGTCATTTTTCGTGTCTTTATCAGAATAAATACAAGAATATTTCATGCATGAATTGTTTTGTTTAAGGTGAAGACATCTGTGTAACAGACTGAAGAAGAGGCACTTGGCACGAGTTGTTGCAACACACTGTATAGCACTCCTCCTCCAGAGGAGGTGTACAGCAGGTAGGTCACCTTAGCAGCGACAAGTGATGTAGTTCAATATTTTCACTCCAGCCGTGACACAATGAATGAGTCCGGGAAGCCTCCTTATAAGGAGTGAAGACCCGGGTCTGGGACTTTATGTGATTTCAAGAAATTAATGCATTCTACCTATCTATCTATCTATCTATCTATCTGTCTATCTGTCTGTCTGTCTGTCTGTCTGTCTGTCTGTATGTCTGTCTGTCTGTCTGTCTGTCTGTCTGTCTGTCTGTCTGTCTGTCTGTCTGTCTGTCTGTCTGTCTGTCTGTCTGTCTATCTATCTATCTATCTATCTATCTATCTATCTATGTCTAGTATCTCCTAGTTTAACATTGTGTAATGTGTCTCATCGTCTCCTTCTAGTCTCAATCTGACAGTTTTTCATGATAAAAATGCAGTGAATTGCTTGTATAAAGATGGTGAAGGGCTACCGTAGCTGAAATCTAGCTAATACTGTCAACAACATGATGTACATACTGTAAAAATAAGTCATGAAAAAGTAGAGCATTCTGGGAAGTCAGGTCTGTTAACCACTGATTTAAAAGGAAGTGATTATTTGTTTTCTTTTCTGTAGAACATAGACTCAGTATGTTAAGTCAATAATTCACAAGCCAGGATGGATTGAGGTTCAGAACTTTTGTCACACTTGTGATTCAGATTCAGAGAACTTTATTTATCCCTGTGGGGCAATTAAGGAAACTGATGATTGATAAAAAGAGATGTCACCACACGGGCCTCAGGGAAACTTACTGCACAGTGAATTTGCAGTATTTTCAGGACTCGAGTTGGAGCTGTACAGCATATTCAATCACTTTTAGTGAACCTTCAGCTTTTGCATTGTTTCATGTTTTGTATGATATTTTGTATTGTTTTGTAAGTGTGCTAATAAAATGAATTTCAGTGTGCAGGAAATTCTGTGACCACATTTTTACGCATATTTGTTTCCTGTAGTGTGAATCATGAAGTCAAAATAGACTTCCTTCTCCCTTAACCCAAAATATATCACAGGGCTTCATATCAGTCCAGTGTTGTCTATTGCAAAGCGTGCAACTAGCACATTACTATTCTAAAATAAGTCTCTCATTCACATGCGAAAAGTAGTGAAAAAGAGGCAATTTCATTGAGCCTTTAGCATCTTTGTTCTTATCTAAAAAAAAAGATGACCCCTCCACCAGTCCTCCATTTGAGTCATTCGATAACCAATGAACTGAAAAATGTAGCAGGTAACAGAAATTAACTGTCTGACAAACACAATTTCAAATGTTCAAATGTCCAGTGTAAATCATATATATGGCATTACTGCACAAGTTACGTGTGAGTAAGTCTAATTAATGGGTTTGCCTTTGGATTAGTAAAAACGTGCGCCAAGTCAAATCATTAGTTCGACGTTGACCAGCGTTACAACGCTGGTATATGTCTCCCTCTGGTGTGTAAACACTGCACTGTGACCACAGATACACGCTGAAGAAACATTCGCTCGGCAGTACCTCTCTATGTACTTGCATCCTGTACTGTTCTGTTGTCGCATGGGGGAACGAGGAAAAGTTCATTATACTTACAACACTTGAGGTAAGTATGGGTGAGAGTAGTTTTCTAGTTCTCTGGTGTTCGAAACACACAATCCTATTTTTGGTGGCAAAAATACTTGGCAGCTGTTTCCAAAATCAAGTGGTTACTGGACCTGTGATACAGCTATGACGCGAGTTCACACCAATTCTTGTTTGAGTCCGAATGAGACTAGGAAACAGATTGCTATGTGAGCTGACATTTCATTGGAACCTCCACTAAACTGCTGTCTCTCAGAGGCATTATTTTGGAAGTGGAGTGTATCACACACATTTTATGAAACATTCTATATTTGTTCAGATTCACCCGTGTTAGCGGACGTTTCAGGAAGTGAACCTGTGAAGTGAAGCCCGTTTTCATTTCAGGTCCCCTTTAAATGGTTCCGTTGATTGCGATATTTCCGAGTGTCCGTGAATGCAGCGCACGCTGCGGCCCGGCTTCCGTAGCGTCAGTGCGATCATGGCGTCTCCCCACGCCGTGGTCGGTGTGGAGGGAGGCAGCGGTGAAACCGAGTTGATCCTGGACCGAACCGACACCGGGGATGAGAAGAGGCCTCAGTTCGGGACTCGCTTCCTCACAGACCCGCGGCAGGTCTTCCAGCACAACGCCTGGTCGGTAGCTGCTCCCTGATCCAGCACGCGGACAGATGTTTGTCAGAGCGCATCTGTGTATCCCTTGTATAAGTGCAGTGTTGCAAATTGAATGTTTTAAATGTCATTATTTTGAATGGAGAGCTCGTCACAGGCTGATTTGGGGTTTGTCTTGTTTTTGGGAAGTACATGTCGTCTTGTCGTATGTATATTTATGTATATTAGAGGTAGCAATAACAATCACAAATTGCAATAGCAATAAATAATCTAATGAAAATTAAGATCAATCTGAAATTACATCCAGTCCATTAACAGTGCACTCAAGTTGGTTTATTTTCTATTATTTTGTTGCTTTCTTTATCTATAGTTAGACAAATGAAAATGAAGGATATTTGCAACAGAGAGTAAAGACTGATCTGAAACCAACTTTTAAAGGCAAAGCCAGTTTCACATTCTGAATAAAAGACCATACAGTATGTAGTGAACTGTCAAAAAATATTTTAGTAAAGTATTACATATTATTATTATTATTATGAACAGCTTCTCATCGCACATTTCATGCAATACTTCATTTTATGTAAAAATGTGACTTCGCATATTGACATCATGAGTGTGTTTGTGCCCCTATTTTCCAGCCCTACTTAAATGTCACAAGAAGAAAAGGTTTTATGCTTGTGTTAACGCTTTTACAACATTGGTTAATAGTGGCCTGCTGTCTACAGGGACAATGTGGAGTGGACTGATGAACAAGAAGCATCTGCTAAGAAGAAGGTCTTGGAAAACAGTCAGCCACTCCCTTCAGAGAAACAAGGTTGTACTGCTGTTGATAAGACTTGTAGCTAATGCACATAATTATCACAGTGTGTCTGGTTGACCTATGGAAGCATACTCAAAATATCATATGTGCATTCATTTTTACTTACTCTTTATGTGCTTTCTTTGTGCAAAATGGTGCCAAAATTTACTCCCACAGTCTATTAATCTGCTAATGTAGGCACTAATTGGTTCATAAAGTTCTGATTGTAACTGGTTTTACATTAGGGAATGACTTCCACTCAACTAAAATTAACCCTAATAAATTTATTGCTGTGCATATGCATGCTGCTTACTCATTGAGCTGTGAGATTGTTGGGTTGATTCGTTATTATAGCAAGATGTGCTAGATTATCATTTTAACTCTGGATGTTTATTACTTTCTTGCAGAGGAATATGACAACCGGGCAAACGAGTACTGGAACGACTTTTACACAATCCATGAGAATCGTTTCTTCAAAGACCGGCACTGGCTGTTCACGGAGTTCCCAGAGTTGGCTCCACAGTGTAGCCTTAACCATGAGTCCGTGCCAGAGGGCTCCAGCCCAGAAGACCATCAGCAGGACACCCTGGATGAGGAACAAAGACGAGAAGCCGCAGCCGCTGCTTCTCTCACTGATTGTGATGCACCCGGCTCTTCTGCTACGTATCGGATTCTGGAGGTGAGTGGTTCAGTGCAAAAAGGCTGGCTTTCTTTTAACTTTGCACATTTAAAACAATGTCAGATCTGCTCTGTTTGCATTCAGATCTATTGTTGCCTTGTTTAAAATGTCCAGTGAATTTCTGCACTGAAATGAAAAGAAATCTTTCCACTATGCATATTTTTTGTGGCAAATGCATTTGGTATCTTTTTTTTTGACAACTTCTCCACACAGAGCACTGCTCACACATTGTGCAAAAAAGTTGTTGATGCAACTTCTGAGAAATGTGTTTTCTGGTAATGTTTTGTCTTTTTTTAGTCTCAAACTCTTCTTTTATTTGTATGACAAAAAGACAACAAATGTTATATGAATTCATGTTTATCGTACAGGTTGGATGTGGCGTCGGGAACACAGTGTTTCCAATACTAAAGACCAACAAGTAAGAACACATTTAACATGTAATCTCAAAGCCCTTGAATGACGAACACTTGAAGGTCTAACTGTGTACTTGTTCTTGCAGTGGCCCAGGACTCTTTGTTTACTGCTGTGATTTCTCCAGTACCGCTGTGGAGTTAGTCAAGGTGAGAGGATGGGAATAATTGTGGCATGATGTCTTGATGATTGTCCTCATCTCTGGGGTTGTGGGCTTCCTAATATATTAGCATTGCTCTCTTGTCATCAGACTAATCCGGAATATGACCCAGGGCGCTGCTTCGCCTTTGTTCACGATTTGAGTGATGCTGAAGCCAATTACCCCATCCCCAACGGAGCCCTTGATGTTATAGTGCTAATCTTTGTGTTATCAGCGCTGCATCCCAACAAGTGAGAGCTTCTCTCTGTCTTTCCTCCTCCCTGTGGTTATCGCTCTGTGTTGGTTAATGGATGCAGCACGGCTTGTGTTAAAGTCTCACTCTGTTTCAGGATGCAGGCGTCCATCAGCAGGTTAGCGCAGCTGCTGAAACCTGGGGGGGTGATGCTGCTCCGGGACTACGGGCGCTACGATATGGCACAGCTCCGTTTCAAGAAAGGTTCGCTCACTGAGAATCTATCACTGTTTAGAGGGTCCAGGGCCAGTTGTTTGTTTTTTCCTATCTAAGTCACTTTGGATAAGAGTGTCCTCTAATTAACCAAATGTAATGTAAAAAAAGTAAATAAGGGTAAATAATCCATATCATTATCCATATTAATGTTGGTGTTCATAAATGCTCTGATGTTAAAGACTTTTTTAAAACCATGATTGTAGATTAATAAATGAGTTTGGAATTTGATGTGAAATGGGTGTGCTTTTCTGTATCTTTTCTTTCAGGAAGGTGTCTATCAGAAAACTTCTATGTCCGAGGTGATGGAACAAGAGTGTACTTTTTCACTCAAGGTAAGAATAAAGACATGAGGGAAGATTTATATATATTAAGAGCATTTTTAAAATTATATATAGTTAAAAAAATACCTTATTGCCTCTTGTTTTCAGATGAGCTTCATGAGATGTTCACCGAGGCAGGTCTTGAAAAAGTGCAGAACCTTGTGGATCGACGGTTGCAGGTGAACAGAGGCAAACAGCTCACCATGTACAGGGTGTGGATCCAGTGCAAGTACCGCAAAGCTCTGGTTCAGCCACCGGAGACACAGAGTTGAGACAGTTTGGCTTCACCTGAAACCACAACTGAAACCAGGAGCTCACACTGAAACTCGGGGCTTTCTCAGAGGATGTACAGAATTTGAGCAGCTCCATTGTCATTGTGTTGACTGGAACACTACCAGATAGCGACATGCACCATAAAGACCTTATGCTGTCTGAGCTGCCATGATGTTGTTACACTCATTTTATGGCTCTATTTCCCGATCTTGCTGCAGTTCTGTCAAAGAGAGTGTCTCTTTCTCTTGTTGGCTGATCAGTTCAGCAATCTGAGACAGAGCTGCTTCTGCCAGATGCTGTTTTTAATGAGTTGATGTTTTAAGAATCAAGGGGTGTTTTTTTTTTTTTTTTAAAAGATACCTGCATAACATTTTTGTACATGAAAATGAATAAAATTATGAATCTGTATAAATTTGTGCTGGTACTTAAAAGCTGTGTCCAGAAGTGTTTTGTCACAGGAATCACTCGATATTAAGCCCAGTACTGTTTGATTTAATGATTAGAGAGAGAGATAGCAGTTACACTGTAAGTTGGAAACATGTTTTACAGAGTAATAGGACCAAGTATCCATGAGGGATAGTAATTAATCATTGTCAAAGTGTAGACACAAAATACAGAGGATCAATACATATATTTCTATCTACATCTATCTATATCTATATCTATATATATATGTGTGTGTGTGTGCAATTATACTTAGGCCATATATATATTCACTTTGTGAATTCAGACATTGGAGTATTATGATATCAATATTTAAGGCATTCTCGAAATTGTAAAAGTTGTATTTATCTTTTAAAACAAGCCATCAATTAATTAATCTGTCAATCTCCTAACTGAAAACAATATAAAGTGTGATGGTGTGACGAGAAATGTGATTATGCGTGAGAGGCCACTTTGAAAGGACAAATAAGAGCATTGATTTTGTAATTTGTTGATATTATGTAATTACCATATGTGGGTGTGAGCAGGATGGTAATGGACACTTTCTGATAAGTAATGATTCTGGTGAATGTGTGTGTGGGTGGGAGCTGGTAAATGTATTGTGCACTGAGGGATTTGTTGCCATTGGTCCAGACCAGAGAGAGATTTTGGGGGCAGGCGTGGACTGAACGAAGGTGAAAACACTTGGAACAATCTCACGAGAAAAGATGAGATTTTCCTGATTATTGTTTACATTGCAAAAACATGAGAACCGAACCGAATCGATCCGGATTCAACTGAAACGCCCGGCACAACTTCCCGAAACGGATTTGGGTATTTCTCTCTCTCCCCCTGCAGATAGGAGAGGTGAGGAGAGAAAGAGGAGGAACTTTTTGTTTTGATCGGGCTGAGAAAAAAAAGCCAGGACCCGAAATTCATCTCAAGAGAGAGAAGATCGAGGGGGTAACTATCCCAAAGAGACGCGTTCACACCTGGTGGAGAAAAACGCAGGGTCGCCATTGTGTGTGTGTTTGTGGAGCCACAAATATCCCCGACAAACAGGCCCGGTATGGTCCTGGCAGGGAAGGATGTAACGGGGATCCCCGACTAAGCAGCACAGCGAGGTGGGTTCAGGATAACCCGGAGATAGAGGCCTCCGTAGGGGGTGAATCCACCGCAATCTACCGAGAGCGACGCCCGCCTTCCCTCGCATCCCGATCGGTCATACTGAGTACGCGAGGATCGGGGCTGTTGATGCGGCCTAGCCTGGGAGGGTCTAACCGAGCACCGGGGGGAAAACAACGGGCACGGCTAACAACGGGGCCCTCCGTACCACCGCAGGGAAAGCGAATAGCAGTAAGTATGCTGACATACTGTCGATGAAATTTATGTTTATTGTTGGTATTTTCGTGTGGTTTGGTGCAAGCGTCGCTGAGAACGGATGAGATGCTTCTTCTTTGACGTTAGCATCACGGCTAACTAGCCTGTAGCCATCCTGCGTGTGTTTTGTAGGAATACTTCACAGCCGTGGGTCGTGCCTGGGGTTAAACAGGCCGACATTTTGACACTTAATTGCTTAGTTGGTGAGGTATGTTCGACACTGGCCCAATACTTTGCAAAAATCAGAATCAGTGCTGGTGGCTAACGTTAGCTCCCAGATTGCTAAGTGATGGCTTGTGCAGCTCATTTATCCTCTGTTATCCTGCCTCCCCGTCGAGCATTCATCGCTAGTGTCTCCATATAGGCATTATTAAGCAGACTGAGCCAGTAAAGCAAAGACAATCGATGAGTGATGTTACATCTTTAGAATAAGCAACCCTACATGGACACGAGTATTGCTGTAAAACACTTTATTTTAAATGTATGGAAGGAAGGCAAGACACATCAGGGTGTGTAACTTAGAGGTTAACCTTTGTACAAGCAAGTAAGTGAGCAAAGCTGGGCACTTATTGTCTCCAGTGGCCTTTCCTTTGCTGTGAGTATACTTGGCAGTCTCACCATCAGTGACCTTTCATAACTCCAGCACCATGCAGTTTAGGCCTATAATGCCAGGGTGTTATCACATGATGCTATAATTTCCCAGACAATGACTCTACACATCTGGCCAATGTCTGTGATGCGTATTAACCATCCAATACTGGCTGTATTTTTGGCCCAGATTGTGTATTTTAAATACTTTACGTACTCAGGGTTCACTTGATCACATGGGATAATGGAAAACATCATTGTCAGACTTATTGATGAGTCATAACAGGAATTTTCCACATCTATATAGCTAAAAACAGCCATGACTCATCACAACTGGTGCTTTTGAAACACTGAGCCGTCACTCCTACCTAAATGTACCAGACCCCACAACGTCTTGCTTAATCTGTGCTCTTGTCTCCGCAGCCATGATGGAAGAACTGCATAGCCTGGACCCCCGGAGGCAGGAGCTGCTGGAGGCTCGCTTCACCGGGGTCGGTGTGGCCAAGGTTTGTGTTACAGCAGATGTCACTGAGGTGGAGCACAGGCACTCCCTCCTGTCGGAGTCCTCTCAATCACAGATTTTCTCGATTGCACAAATGTGTGAATCTCTTCCTGCCTTTGTCTCTCACTCTGTCTCAGTATCACTCTGCTGTTTGGCCTGGATGAGCTTGGCCCCCACTACTTTTCTTTGTCTGTCTCTGGAGAAGGTTGAGCTATGTCTGTGTTTTTTGGCTGGTGTTGATATGGCATCGCTCCCTGGCTCATGATGTAGTGGCTGTATGTGCAAGTGGGGATGCCTGCCAAAAAGGCCACAGACAGGACTGGGGTGGTATGGAGAGGAGGAGGAGGAGAAAGAGGAGTAGGAGGAGGGATGAGGGAAGGCACAGGAGGAATGCAGAAATAGTTCTTGACCAGGTGTGTATGGAGGCAGCATTTAGCGCTCCACCCCTCCTGCTACACGGATGGAGCTGTCTTTGTGGAAGGTGATCTTGGAACAGTTAGGGAGTGAGAGTCAGCGCCAGGAGTGGGCCCCGTGCCAGCCATAGGCAGAGCTGAGCCCAGAGCATGGCATGGCTGCTGCCGCAGAGAAAATGGCGGCTCTCGGCAAGGCATTATGCCACAGCCAACCCTGTATGACAAGAGATGTAATGTGTTAAAGGGTCGCGAATGACAAACAACTAACAAGAAATATGGGGTTGGTGGCATAAAAGCCCTGCAATGTCACCAAGTAGTTGTTTTTTATCTTGACCTTGAACATCACTGTGGCACTGCTGCTCTCCGTCATCACCGAGGTGAGATAAAAGTGCCCAAAAAGGGGGAAATTGTTCTTTAAGGGCAAAGCGCGAGGACACCTAATGGTAATAGGACAGAGAGGTGCCTTCAAAAATTGTTTAAAAAGTGCATTTCCCTTTGAACAAGTCTGATCAAAGAGCCACAATATCATTTTAAGGGGTTTGAGGGATGGTGCTGGTGGTGGGAAAACAACCTGTCATTCTCAGATCAAGCAAAGCGTCTCTCACAGGCTTTCTAAGAGGAGAGAGAGAGAGAGAGAGAGGGAGTGAGAGGGAGAAGAACAGGAGAAACATGGATGACATTATCTAAAGGTGACAGACAGAGGGAGGAATACTTCCTCAGCAGCATGCCTAATGTTCAGCCATTTTAGGAGGGTTCAGCGAGAGAGCTCCAGTGTGCTCTGAATGACTAAGTATCTCTCCCTGATTGGGCAGTGCCTGCTGAATTCTGATGTGATTCATTTGATGGACAGGCATCACCTAGGGAACCGGCATTAGGACTGATGTAGATCTAGATTCAGTGGGAAGTTAATAGTGAAGGTAGCGAAACCTTCCCCAGCTTTTCCCCTCACTCTGTTTTCTAACTCTGCCTGCATATACCAGTACCACATTTTGTAAATGCAATTTACCCACCGCTTCCATCCTCAATGCATCTTTTTATTTAATTGTTTTTTTTTTGTGTTTTGTGCCTGTTTTTTTTTAACAGGGCTCAGGACAGAACCAAAATGAGTCCTCCAATCAGAGTCTATGCAGTGTGGGCTCGCTTAGTGACAAGGAGCTAGAGGTTGGTCTCCTTCACACGTGAACATGATTTATTTTTTTCTGCTATCTTAATGCTCTTCTCACACGTGGTGTGTTCGCGCAACCTTCCTGACAGACTCCCGAGAAAAAAGCAAACGACCAGAGAGTGAGAAAACGGAAAGCAGACCATTTTGACAGCAGCCAAGGTAGGATTGTTCCAATGCCACAATCCTCTGGCCATTTTATCCTCCATGCCTCAGCCGCTCTCTCAACTCCCCCTCTCATCTCTTCTTCTAGGAAAAGCCGGAGCGCGGGGACACAAAATTAGCGATTATTTTGAGGTTGGTGGCAGCAAACTTCTCTATTGTTTCACTTCGCGCTTACTTCCTAACCCCGCTTTATTGGCTCTTCACTGAAATGCTTCCGTCCTCCTCCTCTTCTCTCTTCTACGTTTCTGTCAGTTTGCGGGAGGTAGCGGTCCTGGTACCAGCCCTGCCAGGGGAATCCCACCAGTGGTCCGCTCTTCCCCACAACACTCCCTCTCCAACCCCCCTGTCACGGTGAGCCCCTTCGCTCCATGGTCTCTCTCGTGCCTTTCTTATCTCCTAACACTCTTTTCCTGCCATTCTCTCCTTCACCCGTGATATTAACAATCGATAAGTAAGCATGTTGGCGTGTTTACAGGTGGGAATAAACCGACATGGTCTGTAAATGTTGTAGGTATAAACTGTAATCACTGTATTGCAGTTGTTAGTGAGGTTCTTTCAAGTCGGTCAAGGTTGAGCTTCAGAAACCCAGGAAAAGTGGTAATGACAGGCAGCATTGGACAAATGAATCTTGATATAAATGCAAATGAAGCGAGACCTGTGTAGATGGAGCTATTTGACTCTTGTTTGGGAATAGTGGGCCGTCCATCTTCTCTAAAAGAACTCAACCTTGAGATAAATTAGAGGAGTCTGGAGTGTTTTTCTGATGAGTGGAACCCACCCTCAGCTACATTTATTGGTAGATTCTTCTTACCCCGTGGCTCCATGCTTGGCAGCGACCTGTGCAAATGACGCAATGACGACCGCAGCTCCTTCCTCGTGTGTCAGCCTTTTATTGGACGGATGCTCCTCTCTCTTCCAGGTGCAGCAGGGAAGCCCCTCCTCCATAGGCTCAGCCAACACGGAGCACTCGTCGTGCTCGCTGAAGCCCGCCTCGCTTCACATGCTCCACAAAGCCACACAGGTACATCTGCCTGATCCGAGTTTATCACAATTCAGAAGGAAGGTGTTACGCGAGCAATACATTTACAAGAATGTTTGTTAGCTGGGGCTGTTTTGTTGAATTGCAGTTTTGTCACTGATCCAGAATGATCGTCCATTAACAGCGACCCTGTTTCTGTGCTCACTCTACCCCTGTAGTCTGACCTTACTATAGAAAAACTAACCGCAATGGAGAACAACAAGAACTCCGACCTGGAGAAGAAGGAGGGCCGAATAGACGATTTACTGCGGGTACTAATCTTATTACATTTCATCCTTGCTACTCTGCTTGCCTTTGTTGGTGGTTTGAAGACAACAGTGTTGTTGTTTTTCCTCTTTGAAGGCATGTTAGACTTGACACGTAACTTTTCTCTGCACACGTGTACATAAATGAGGGTTCTATGGATGTTTTTGAACTTCTTTGTGTTTTTTCCCCTCCTCCTCCTCCTCTAGGCAAACTGTGATTTGCGGAGACAGATTGATGAACAGCAGAGGATGCTGGAACGATACAAAGAGCGGTTAAATAAGTGTGTGACCATGTCCAAGAAGCTGCTGATCGAAAAAGTATGTTGGTCCGAAAGCACAGTATCTTATTTCCATTTTTTAATAGTTCCCAAAGTCATTTAGCCGTTGTGGGCTTCGGATGTGAGCCAGTTTCAGAAGCCCTGATTGGTGCCACATTCAGTCAGGAGCTGTGGTTTTGATGCGTGCGTTTCTCCGCCTGTCCTCCCCAGTCCAAACAGGAGAAGATGGCGTGCCGGGACAAGAGCATGCAGGACAGGCTTCGACTGGGTCACTTCACCACAGTGAGACACGGCGCATCCTTCACCGAGCAGTGGACGGACGGATACGCCTTCCAGAACCTGATCAAGTGAGGAACCTCTCATCCTCCCTCAGAGATTCCTCCAGCATTCTCGCCAGAGCTTCTGGAGTCATTTTGCCAGACAGGTTCAAGCTGTGTCCTGTCACAGATTGATTCCTGTGTCAGTCAGAGGACTGAAAGTACAATGTGCACCTGGGCTGCAACTAATGTTTGTTTCTGTATTTGATGAATCTGTCCGTTAAGTTCCAGGTTAGTTGTTTTGTTCAATTTCTTATGCCTGTTTCACAAAGGCTAGAAAAGCACTCTACATTTTTTTTACCTGATATGAAAAACATTCAGTGTTCTGTTACTGACAGAAACCAGATTCACATCTAAGAATCTGAAATCAGAGAAGTGTGACTTCATTCCTTTAAATCCCTCTCAGAGAAATATTTAAAAGCTTCAGCTGACTTAGTCATTGAGATAGTCGTCGATTACTTTACTAGTTGATTAAAAGTTGATTAATCGGTTAATTGTTGCAGCATTGCCATATTAACACAAAAGGCAACACAGGTTGTGACCTGTGCGGTACTGTCCCCACACCTGACCAAACATTTATCTGCACAAGTTGATTGTAAAAATAGTTGTCAGTCGCTTCTGGAGTTCATTGCTTGATTTTGCCTTTGGAGCTCTGCTGTGTGCTTACATTCCCTCGCTGTCTCTTCAGGCAACAAGAAAGGATCAATTCCCAGCGAGAAGACATCGAAAGGCAGAGGAAGCTGCTGGCCAAGCGCAAGCCGCCCTCCATGGCTCAGACTCCACCTCCGAGCCTGGAGCAAAACAAGCGCAAGAGCAAGACCAATGGAACAGAAAGTGAAGCGTAAGATGCCTTTTCTTCATCCGTCCTCCATCTTGAATCAGTGGTTTTTATCCCAAGTTGTGCTGACGTGTGGTGCTGACACATGCTGTGTGTGTGTGTGTGTGTGTGTGTGCGTGCGTGTGTGTGCGTGCGTGCGTGCGTGCGTGTGTGTGTCTCTTTACAGGTTATCGCAGGCAGAGTATCACGAGCAGGAGGAAATCTTTAAGCTAAGACTAGGCCATCTTAAAAAGGTACCGGTCGGTCCGTTCCTAGAGCTCCATGTCCTGTTGTTTGCCATCACACAGGCTTGGCTGATACTGTAATTGTCCTCTGCAGGAGGAGGCAGAGATCCAGGCGGAGCTGGAGAGGTTGGAGCGAGTGCGGAACCTGCACATTCGTGAGCTGAAAAGGATCCACAACGAGGATAATTCTCAGTACGCTCATCTCACATCACCCCGAGTCGCATTTACAGCTGGAACAAGAGATTATTTTAGTTGTCGATTACTTTTTCGACAAATTAGTTAGTTGTCCGGTTTCTAAAAAGTCTCACAAAGGCCAAAATGAGGTCTTTTACGAAAGCATTGAACGTTTATTGCATATTTGACATTCACACACAGAAGATATGGCAGAAACAGAGAATGCAGCTCTTGTCTAATTGCATGGCGCTCTGCTGTGGTCTCACCCTGAACAGATTCAAAGATCACCCCACGCTAAATGACCGATACCTGCTACTCCATCTACTTGGAAGGGGAGGTTTCAGTGAAGTTTACAAGGTGAGAGCAACCCCGTTCATCTGTATTAATCGCACCATCCTTTTGGTCAAGGTTTCAACTTCCTCCCGATCACACTGAGGCAGCAAAGCTCATCTTTATGCTGATTAAAGTTTTCAGACTCCTTTTCTTCTTGCTTTCGTCCTCATTTGAAGGACAAAGCCCATTGTTACTACTGGTTAGAAAAAGGACGTTACATGTAATCTTAAAGTGACTGAGCTGGCTTCTCTTTGTCGTGCATACTTTGGAAACCATTCCTAGATGCCTGTTTTATTACATTATACCGAGGCTGACGTCAACGTTTCAAAGGGAATGGCTGTGCCAGACTGTCGGGGGGTCGTTCCAAGAATCTGCTGTCATCACTGTAAAAATGATGAATGAACGCTGCCTTTTTAATGCGACGTAACTCACGAAACCAAGCGGTGCCAAATGTGCTTCGTAGCTAATCCCGGGCGCTTGTCTTCCAGGCCTTTGACTTAACGGAGCAGAGGTATGTTGCAGTCAAGATCCACCAGCTAAACAAGAACTGGAGGGACGAGAAGAAGGAAAACTATCACAAGTGAGTGTTGCTGCAGCCACGGCGTGTGGAGCTGTTCTGTGTGTGCGTTCTCCCTTCGTTTACATGCTCTCTGCTCTCTGTTCCAGACACGCCTGCAGAGAATATAGAATCCACAAAGAGCTGGACCACCCACGAATAGTTAAACTGTACGACTACTTTTCGCTCGACACTGACTCGTAAGTGGTCCTGAGCCTCCTCCTCCTAACGCGTCCTGACACTGGTGCAGGACGCAGAGTTCTCCCCCCTCACCGTCTTTTGGAATCGGGCTAACGGCGTTCCTCTCTCCTCCTCGGAGCAGGTTCTGCACGGTGCTGGAGTACTGCGAGGGCAATGACCTGGACTTCTACTTGAAGCAGCACAAGCTGATGTCAGAGAAGGAGGGCCGCTCCATCATCATGCAGATCGTCAACGCCCTCAAGTACCTCAACGAGATCAGACCCCCCATCATCCACTACGACCTGAAACCCGGTGGGTGCTGGCACTCCACCATGTGATTTCAGATGCTCTGGCTCAGCTTCACTTGAGACTGATGGGACAGACTGTAACACATACTGAGTGGTACAGTTGTCAGGCTGGCAGGACAGAACGGTCTCCTGTCTGTGGGATACAACAAAGTCAGTTGTGTTTCACTTTCTTCATTAAGCTCTTAATTAATCAATGATTTGTTTGGTTAGTAAAACGAGGCGAATACTCTGAAAATGGTTAAAACCACTTTCACAAAAATGGCTTTGTTTGTTGTCACCACAGTGACATTCAATACAAAAACAAAAAAATAGAAGATAGAAAGCAAATATCTGAGCTGAGGTTTTGACTTAAAAAAAACATTGTGGCTTCGCTCTTGTCTAGTTTCTTTTGACGGTGATGAGGCAAAATCTTACAGATCGACGGTTTGTTTATGAAGTTTGCATTTGAGCATGCTGTCTTCTATTCAAGCTGAACTTTTTCTAAATCCAAAAAACTGAACATCCATCTTCCTCAAAGTGTAGTGTAGATTTTCTGAACTTTTCTGATTTTCTTAGGAATGCGGATTAGGGCTCAACACCGTCCAATGGAAACACCTATAAGTTGTGATTGTATTTGACAGTTGAGCGATACTGTCTTTTCCTCAGCTGTGTAAAACAGCCAGGGTGGAGCAGCCAGCGTGTGACACCTCTCCACCTCTCCTCCTGCAGGTAACATCCTCCTGGTGAACGGCACGGCCTGCGGCGAGATCAAGATCACAGACTTCGGTTTGTCCAAGATCATGGACGACGACAGCTACAACTCTGTGGACGGCATGGAGCTGACGTCACAGGGGGCGGGGACGTACTGGTGAGGATTTACGCCAGAGCGCGACTCCCCGCCACAGGGGAGGGGAGGGGAGGGGAGGAGATGTGGGGGGGGGCAGTAAATTGTGCGGTTTATTTTTACCACCAGGCCTTGGTCCTCCGGGGCCAAATTTCTGTCAGGTAGCTGATGCTGAAACCAGATATTTCTGCTTCACACAACACACGCGTTAGGAAGTAAAGGTCGACATTTTACTGCACGGCCGTGTCACAGGCTGGACGAGGACATGACAAAATGGTTGAACCTCCAGAAGAATCAGGAGAGAGAGAGTCAAAAGCCACGAGGTCGTTGGTGTTTGATAGACGTGTCATGAGAATGTATAGGAGCAGCAGAGGAGCATCTGAGATCAGTGTGTCGATTCTAGTTAAAGGCTGGAAGTCTCCAGCAAGTCTTCTGTACTGCCTCTGACTGGGGCACTTATGTGTTTGGCTGTAGCTGCTGAGCTAACTTCCACCACTTTCACTCATCTACTATACTCTTGTATGAACTTTGGTTTAGTGTTCATTGTCTCATTATTTGTTTTAGTAGTTGTCATTGAGTCAACAGGTCTGTCTTACAGATGGATTGGGTCTCAACAAGACCAATCTGTATAAATGGAGAAATGCTGAGGCATTAGAGTCTGCTGAGGCATTAGAGCGTGTATGAAAATAAAGCTTTTATGAGGAGTGTACCGTACTTCATCTGCTGCAACTGATCTAGGTTATTTCATGCTGCGTTCAGGTACCTGCCCCCTGAGTGCTTTGTGGTTGGGAAGGAGCCGCCCAAAATCTCCAACAAGGTGGACGTGTGGTCTGTGGGAGTCATCTTCTACCAGTGTTTGTACGGCCGCAAGGTAAGGCCGCTGCTCCTTCATTCCACTTCAGCTGCTGGGATAAACATAAAAGCTAAATGATGAAGAAGATAAAAAGATAAATAACTGTCATGCTTCTTGTTCTCCTGATTCACTGATGCTTCGTTAAAAGAGGAGCAAGATGTTCCCACTCAGCTGTGCATCAGAGGTGCACTGAGCACTGAGCTGTGTTGCTCTGTGGCCTGCTTTGTTTACGTGCTGCTGTTTCTCTGTTTCCCTGTCTGCAGCCCTTCGGTCACAACCAGTCCCAGCAGGACATCCTGCAGGAGAACACCATCCTGAAGGCAACAGATGTGCAGTTCCCCCCCAAGCCAGTAGTCACACCTGAAGCTAAGGTACCCCCCCCCCCCCCCCCACACACACACTCTGTGCCTTTATACTGCACATCCTAATGTGTCCATGACTTCCGACCACAGTAGCTTCCCTATATTCTATCATGTTCACATACGTAGGTCAAGGTGGGACTCCAACTGTTTTTGTAGTCGATTAATCTGTTGATTGCTTTCTCAATTAATTGATCAGTCACTTGGTTTAGAAAGTGATACAGAAATGGTGAACATGTCTGTCATAAAGGTAGTTATTATCAAGGACATTTAAGAAGCTGAGATCCGAGACTTTAGACTTCATTTCTTAATCATTCTCAATTTAAAAAAATGATGAAATTGATTATTAACATATTTATTATTATATTAGTCAGTTACGAGCCAATTAATGGATTGATTAGTTGTTGCAGCTCTCGCGTTTTCCAAGACTTTATTATTGTCATCATTATGATTATTATTATTATTAGTAGTAGTAATAGTAGTGGTAGTAAAATTGTAATTAGTAGTAGTAGTAGAATTTGTATTATTATTAGCTGTAATTCTGAAAAGATGAGGATAGATCAGGGTAAAACGCAGAGAGAAGGGATGCCTTCTTCCCACTCCTACATTGTCAGTTTGTTAAATTGTAAAAACTTACATAGAATTTAATCTGATGTATTTATTTTGTTTAAAAAAAATAGTTTTTCTTTTCTTCTGTCTTTGTGATTCAAAATGAAATCACATTGTGACACTTCCTCACCTTTCTACCCCCCCCCCCGCCCCCCCCAGGCCTTTATAAGGCGCTGTCTAGTCTACCGTAAGGAGGACCGCATCGACGTGCACCAGCTGGCCAGCGACCCCTTCCTCATGCCCCACATCCGCAAGTCTGTGGCGTCCTCGGGCACGTCGGGCATGGCCGTGGCCTCCACGTCCAGCTCCTCCAACAGCAGCGCCTCCAACTGAGCCCGCGCCCCTTCACCCAACTGACTGACCCGTCTGGAAGAGAGGGGGCGCTCCCCCCACAGCACCCCACCCTCGCCATGAGGAACCCCAGAGGAAGGGGGCGGGCTGGCGGCGGCTGGAGGTGGGCCAGGAGTCACGGACCCCCTCCCTCCCTCCCCCCTTCACCTCCCCCCGTCACGTCCGCCCACCTACCCCGGCCCCCCCCCCCCCCTCCTGAGAACAGCGGCACAGTTCTGGGGGTCAAAGCCCTGGACGACGACTCCACGCAGCGAAGGGCCGGGAGGTTTGGCACTGTGATGGCGAGGAAGTGGCGTTCAGTGTTTTTGGGATTTTTTTTTTTGTTGTTCTTTTCAGCTTAAAAAAAAACAAAAAACAAAAAGAGAAATTTAAAAAGAAGTATAGAACTGCTTCAAGCTTGGCCGGATGGGAAAGGACGGCGGAAGGCCTCATCGTACCCATACGCACTCACACGTTGCACCCATGCATGAGCCATCCTGGTCCGGTAGCCCCCCCCCCCCCCCGCCCCCCCAGCCCCCCCGAGCTCAGACGACGTTTTTCCGTTTCCGTTCTGGTCTCCCTGAGAGAAGCGGTCTGGCCCGTTACCGTATCCAACCCTCCACGTCTGTGGCACCACGCCATCCATCCCAGCCTCTTCTGGGACCCCCCCCCCCCACCCCCCCACAATAAAGTCCAGACCCAGATATTTCATGCTGAGGAGGCTCGGAAGCTACTACTCCTCCCACTCTCTTCCTCCTCCCTCCTCCCTCCTCCTCCTCCTCGTCAAACTCCTGTGACCAAAGCGTAGAACTTCCAGCTGGTGGCAGTGTTCCACCTCCGTTTTTATAATGAATGGGTTTTCGAGTCGTGCTACTTGATATGGAGTGGAAGCTGGAGAGAAACGAACCCCTTTTACATTTTTTTAATGGAAAAAAAGAAACTTTTAAATTGAACCAGTTTTATGGAGAAAACTGTTGTGTTTTTTCAAGTTGCCTTTTAATTAGAACTGTTACTGTTTTGATTGACCTTCCCCTGACCCCCCCACCACCCTCTTCCACCATACACACATATTTATTTAGGTATGTTTGAATTTATTTTTGGCCAATAAGATGCAAGGGACTGGTCTACCTAATAGTACTGTTGGGGGGAGATTGGGCCTTAGCAGAGAGTTGCATAAACCATTAAATACTATTGGTTAAAATGTGTTTGCTGTTGTGTAATTCTGTTTGACCAGGGTCGTCAGCTCAGGAATTACCGGAGACAACACAGCTGACTATGAATACACAAACATCATGTCTGAACAAGCCTTGCTTGACTCCAGCTTTGGATCATACAGATGGTGGACTCCATAGGGAGGCTTTGCACTGAGCCTGAGTAATGATTTTAGGCAAAGCAAGACAGCTTTACTTATATCATACCCAGCGGCAACTTAATGCGATTTACCTCCGCGTAAAAACATACAGTTTAGAAAATAAAAAATGAAAAGTGAGAGTTGGAAACCAAAACACTGCATTCTCTTGGTACACTTCTATTGAAATAGAAATAAAACTGGGAGCAATTAAAAGTAAACAAGCTCGACCCCAGTGGCTCAATATAGAGTGAGCCACTTGTCCATCACTGAACGACAGGACTGTTAGAGTGATCCAGGTTCAGGTTCTGGTTCTGGCAAACAGTGAAGAAGACTATGAATACAAAGGGACTGGAGAGCAAACGATCATCAGGCTCACATTCGACCTCTTTTGTGGCAGCGGGTGGAATATATTAGACACATTCTGCTGCACAAACGGCATGCAAGAGAAACTCCATGTCCCACAAACTGAATATCATTTTCCAGTTCTCTCAGACCTCAAGCTTTGATACTCGGGCTGTAAATAAGTCGCTCTGTCACACACTCGACATGTTTACAGAACGAGATTCCTTCAGTTTTCACAAGCCGGATCTGGGCCGTCTGCTGCCTCGCATCCAGGGTCACCTTGGGGTGCTCGTCGCTCTCTGAGACATTTTGAAGCCCGCTACCAACTGGAGGGAGCCCAGAGCTCTTCCCAGGAACGAGCAGGCACCTCGGGCGCCTGTGGCTCGGGGGCAGCGCAGTCATCGACTGGGAAGTCTGGAATGATCCCGGCCCCCCTGCAGGCTGCATGTCAAAGCAACCTCAGGCAAAGATGCTGAACCCTGAATGTCCCCTGATCAGTCTACAAACATGTTTGAGTGGCTTTTACCTTTATTTATTTATTGAAGGAACATCAATTAGGGAGCAAGCTCTCTGTGAAACCCAATGAAACCCTTACTACAATTCTAAAAACAAATTCTTCAACAATACCATATACATGCAATATGTGAACATAAAGAAGTAGGCCTCATACAAAACAATATCAAGAGGTACGTCCTGAAGCTGTGAGAATAGATTATTCCATTTTAATGCTTCAAAATACTCCAGGGCTGTTTTTCCTACCTCATTCGTAACAGTTGGGATATTAAGAGCAAAGGGAGCCAGGGGATTATGAGCACGAGTTGAGTACTTAAATAACCTAAAAGCAAGTTTGTCAAATAAACATGTAGTTTGTGAAGTTGAGCAGACGGACTGCGTAGGGTAACCTCGACCACCCGTGGGTGAATGTGACCGACCTGTAATGTGTGGTGACGAAGACTAGAGAAGCGTTATATAAGGAGCTTTCCATCCATTTCCTATTCCTGGCAGCAGCTCTTGATCTTCCACTCTTTTGCCCCCATGTCCACAAAAACAACGTACGAGCCATTTGAATAAGCCCTCCAGTGACCCTGGGAGTTAAAAGGGCTGCTTCACTGATCCACAGCCAGCACTGAATCTGCATTGTTCCGCCGGGCTAGGAGATTTGGCCGTATACATGAAGAGTCTCCTTTCCAGCAGCTCAGCGTAAGCTTCCCCAGGTAGATGGAGGAGCGGATTTCCCCAACAGCTGGGTATGTTGGAACAATAACCCTGGCACAGGAGAATTCAGCTCGGCTCCAAGACTTTGCTCGGGGTGCCAGTGCTGCGAGTCCGGTCGCATCTAGTCAGTTCCTCTGCACCTGCTGCACGGTTCTACCTGCTGTCACATCCCAAGAATCTAGAAAACATCTTAAAAAAAGAGGCCAGCCTGACAGGATCTAGTCTGCATTTGTTCATCAGTGCCTTCACATATATATAGGAAAAGGAAACACATAGATAGATAGATAGATAGATAGATAGATAGATAGATAGATAGATAGATAGATAGATAGATAGATAGATAGATAGATAGATAGATAGATAGATAGATAGATAGATAGATAGATAGATAGATAGATAGATAGATAGATAGATAGATAGATAGATAGATAGATTTCACTTTCTCCCACTGATGATGCAGGGGAGTTCTCCCGGGGAAATCTAAAATGAAGAAATATATGAGTGCTCCATATTGAGCAGATCATCCATCAATTGTGCAATTTATCGCACAGAGGTAAGTAATGATGTGGCAAAGTCAAATCTCCGTGAGACCATTAAAGAAAGGCAACACAATAAAGTTCCCAGTGAAGGCGCTGTTTATGTAATGAGTCTGCACCGAAACCCTGCAGGGAAATTACTGGAGTGTTATTACTGTCATTACTATAGTCGGAATAATGCTCTCAAGACTCCATCCATCCTGGAAATCACTTAGTCAACAGTGATGGGGGCTGAAAAAAGAAGACAAAAAACCTTCAAAAAAAAAAACTAAAAATGTGAAGTGAATAAAATCATTTTTATAGCGCAGAAAAGAGGCAAAATCTGCCTTTTGGGGAAGGGGGGTAGCTCTGCAACAGGCGCCCGCAGGTCCCCGGACCTCATGTTGTGAAACACACACACACACACACACACACACACACACACACACACACACACACACACACACACACACACACTGCGCTGCTGCTGCTCCATTCATTCCAGTGAGGGCTGACTGAGAGGCAGACGCAGCTCTAGCGGTCAGACCTGCACCATCCGTCCTGCACCGGGGCACAAGTTGCAGCACTTTTTGTTTTTTTTTTGTTAAATCGTCTCGGTGTTTTCTGTCTCCCTGCCTTCTGTTTTTGTTTTTTCTTCTTGTTGTTGTTGTTGTTGTCGTGTGTGCAGCCTATGCGTGTGTGTGTGCGTGCGTGTGCGTGTGTGTGAGTGTGTTGTTGGGAGCATGCAAGGCAACGTCGGGCACCGAAAGCAGGAGACGAGGAGAAGAACAACATGGACAAACGGGCAACTTGGACTCTACAGATGCACTTTATATTTATTCGTCTTTAGTCTGGAACTGAAGAGCGGCGTCACGGGTGAGAGCGGACAAAATCGCAACTTTTCGCTTCGTTTCATTCATGCAAAAAAAAGAGTGGGAGATCGTACGTGGAGTCGTATGCGTCTGCTTTTGTTTGTTTGTCTGCATGTGAGACGTTTTTATTTATTAGGACGCGAAAGCGCCTTTGGGTGGATGTTTTTGTGCGTATCGCGGATTTGGCCGCTTGGTTTTTTGCCACGAAGAGTCCGAGCAGTGTGAGTGGAACCAGATGTGCAGAAAAAAACTAGGGGGAGGAGGAGGAGGAGGAGGAGGAGAAGGTAGAAAGGGAGGAAAGGAAGAAAGAAAGAAGGAGAGAGCGGGGGCTGCTGGCTCGCTTACTGTCTCCATTGTGATGCCTGTGCACGAATGAAGTTTGCGCTGCTAAAGCGGCGCATTCCGTTGTTTTGCCGTGCGCCGTTTTCTTTGGAGGGGGTGGTTGAAAGTGACGCTCCGTGACGCTGCGTTTAGCGCCCCGCGGGCAGATGTGACCTTTACATCCTGTTACACTCTGCAATTAACACGTCCAGTCTGGCGCACAGCGGCTTCACATGTTATGGGATGCCACGAAAGGAGGGTAAACGACCTCTTCCTGATTGTTTTATAAGTGTGAAATCACTTTACAATCACTGTTTTATTACCATTATTATTCTTGCCCCCCCACCCCCCCACCACCCACCACCACCCTGCCTCCAGTGTTGTTGTTTCCCAAACAGGATCTCTGAGGTTAAAGAGTTCTGCAGAGGCTTTTTGTTTCTCGTTGTGCAGAGATGAGATGAGATGAGATGGGATGAGATGAGATGATGAAGTGGGCTGCAACAGGAGTGAAACAGCATGATCCCCTCCGGCACAGATAGAGAGAGGGTGAGAGAGGGGGAGATGTGCTGGTCCTGGAGGCAGAATAAGTGCACTTCTCCTCTGTCAGTGTTCAGTTATTTAGCTGCGAGTGCAGTCTAACAGGGCAAACAATAGGTTGCCATCTCTGGGTGGTGTAACACAAACAGCTGCCACAGAGGAAGTCATCCGCCACTTATTTCCTGAGCTCTTTCAGATCATTAAAAAAAAAAGCTCCCGGGGAGTTAGCACACTCTGCCAGACTCAGACATCTCACTGCTCCTTAAAATATTTATCTATTTGTGTATGATGTCGCCCTTTAATTAAAACACTGAGATTAATGTGGGTTTACACTCCCACTCTTTACACTATTATCCCTGAGGATGCTCTGCCAGAGACACAACTTCAGTAATCTGCAGCTCCTCTTGGTGAGGGCTTAGTTTCCTCATTTTAAAACGACTTACACCCATCTGCCGGCAAATTCCCCTGTCGCCACTGTTGGGAATCACTTGTCAATCATGTTTGGAGCGAATGGATGAGCCGCAGACGGAAGGAGGCATTGTCTATGACGTGCTTTATGAGCTGCAGTCTCTTTGTGTCTGTAATGGGAATTGTTTTTGCAGTTTCTCGCTCTGAAACTCAAAATATCTGGTGACGAGCACCAGATATAGCCGTGTCGCACGATGCTACATCCTCTGTTTGAAGGAAGTGAAAATATTCCCAATCTGATTTATGGCTGTAGCACAGCTGTAGCACAGTTCATTTCATTTCAATATCAAAGTTGCAAATAACTTGATTTTGGGTTTCTAAACGATCCTCCCTCTCTCCACATGCACCATCAGTCAGCTCCAGCTCTGTGCTTCCAAAGTCAAGTAATTCACACACAAAATACAGATCACGATTGTATTGTGTCTGATTTAACAATGGAGCCTGCGCCCTGACAAGCTGTTATCCCATTATAGGAGGAGAGGTGATGGAAAGTCTGGACAGCACCTTGTTATTCTCACTCGCTAAGTTGGAGCTGTACTTTCAAAGAGGCTCCTGTCAGCTCTATTTCTGAGTGTGGCTGCAAAATGCAAATATGCCCCCCCCCCCCTTCTCTCTCTCCTTTTCCTTCTCTTTTTCCTTCTCCTCCTCTCCCAGGCTGCCAGGATGAGGTAAAAGCTAATCCACAGTTTTGGTTGCTTTTCAGAGGCCAGAGCACCGTAAAACACCAAAGAAACAAACACGGCAGGCTGGAATTTCCTGTCTTATTTGTTGGTTGCCATTTTATCACACCGAGAAGCGAGTGGGCCTGTTTTTGTAATCTCGGACATCTGTAAAAATAAGAAAACGTTACGGGAAAAGAATTTGAGCTCCAATCTGGGATCTTTGGATCAGATATAAAGTAAATGAATGAACAGAGCCAAAAAGGAGTTTTGATGATCCTGCAGCGTCAGTGATTCACTCTCTCACTCCTCCAGTGTGAGAAGAAGTTTGCGAAACACGTCGTTGCAAGCCAAGACTCGCCAATGATTTTGTCACCCACGTTTCAAAGTTTTGCCTTCAATCCCCGGTCCAGAGCAATGACCGTATTGCGGAGGCGGAAGGTTCTGGGAATATCTGCCACTCTTGGCCAGTGCTCCAGGTTGTTCCTGGCTGTCGGTTTCTCTCCCCTTCTCTCTTCAAACCGTCTTCGGCGTCAAAGGGGAAGTTAAAAAAAAAGGGGTGACAGGGCAAAGAGGAGGATGAGATCACAGCAGGAGAGCTGTTGTGGCTTAGCGTTCACAGAGCTCAATGGCTTAAAGTTAATCTGGAATTCTGCACTCTCTCTGATTGCCCGGGAGTTTTCTCACATCAAACATCCAGCGGTGTCCCCTTCCAGACTGGAATTAAAACTTCTTTTTGAGTCTTCCTCCGCTCGCTGTCTGGAACCTCCGCTTCAGGTTGTGTGGCAGTTCAAAAAAGCTTTTTTGCCGGCAACGTCTCACGTTGTCATTGTGAGCTTGCCTTCGCTGTCTGAGGTGAATTTAAAGCACAGTAAAATGCTGACTTTCCTCAGAGGTTAGGCCGGCGCCGGCTCCGTGGGCCTGTTTAGGAAGGTGGCTTTAATTCCCATTGTGGAAGTGACAAAATGGCATCAGACTGATTTATTGGCATGTCTGTCTTGCCTCATTAACAGCTCAGTATTGTGTAAGTGGAGCTTTTCCAGCGGCCTTCAGGGCTCGGGCTGCGATGAGATGTGTAACCAAAGCCTGAGCTGAGATTATAGCGCATCAGCCTTTTATTGTTTGTTGTGAAGGAGATCTCTCTCTGTAATTGCAGACTAGAGATGAGTTACAACAGAGCTGCGAGACTGAGAGTGCTTTTTTTTTATGAACCACCCCAAGGGCGTAATACAAAGCAATCAGTGGTTTTTCATTCTCGATTAATTGATTTATTCATGAACTAAGATTCGATAAATAATTCATGTCACGGTTCCAGAAAACATCCGCATTTAGGAGTATTTGTTGGGTTTCTTATGATCCCAAATGTGAGTATAGATTAGTTTAGAAATGCTGAGCAGGTGAAACAAGCCTTGCGTTTTAGACTTTCTCTTGAAGGATTAATCAGATCATCAAGAAAACAATTAGCAGATTAAGATCTGACAGGTATCAGGGAAGTTTTTTTCCCCCTCTTTTAATACTGCACCCGATGGATCCACCACACAGAGACTTTCCACAGAAACAGGTCTCTACTGGCTTCTCTTTACATCTGATCCAGCTCCGGATTATGTTGCCGTAATAGGAGTGACTAGAATAACAGCCTCATGGAAAGATTGTCTTGTCCTGAAAGCGCCTTGTGTTACTTGGAGTGTTGGGATACAGCAGAAGTTTATCCACTTTTACCTCTTTTTTGTGCTTACTTACTTTTCTAAGATTTGAGTGTTTTGTGATTACAACGCATTACAAACATGTCAAAGACCAGGGTGTTGATGCAGGACGGTTGCCTTGGTGAGGAGGAAAGAGTGGTACTTATATCTGATTGTGCTCTTCAGAGTATTTCCAAAGAGTTTCTCTGCCAAGCAAACGAGCTAACACAGCTTCTGAGAAACTCAACCGCAGGGCTGAGTGCTAGGAGAGGGGCGTGTCGGTCGTCTCCTCCAGATTACAGGGACTTTTATAGATGTCTTGATGAGTGTCCTTTGTCTCTGTGTCTGTAAAAGCAGCAGAGGAGGTTTGAAGGTTTTTAGGTGAGAGGGGTAGAGGAAACGAGGGTGCTGCTGCCGGAGCAGCCAGGGGAGTTGTGTTTTTTCAACCAAATGCCCAGTGATCTTTCCCTACCTACCCCACTTCCTGGCCTCTCAGTCTCTCTCTCTCTCCCTCATTCTCAGGTCTGAGTGAGAGAGAGAGATAGATAGATAGATAGAGAGAGAGAGAGAGAGAGAGAGAGGGCTTGTGTGTAATTTTAACAGGACCTTAATTTAGAGTCAATCCTACACTCCTGACTTGTCTTTCTTTGTCTTTCTCTCTCTAACCACCTTCACACACACACACACACACACACTCACAACCACACAAGCGTTGTGTGCACAATCCTGGCTCCTCGGTGTCCAATCTCCCCAAAAAGAAATAGCAAAGAAAGAAAAGGACTGAAGGGAAACCGCATTTGGTTTTTGGAGAGAGATTCTTGGTGGGGGGGGGGGGGGTGGTTGGTTTCCCCTGAAACTCTAGTCACTGAGCCTGGCATCCCACCACTGCAACTGTTTTCCCCCTAATAGCTCTGCTTATTATTTATATTTTGATAGGATCTATGTGAAAACGCTCCAAAGCTTTGTGGCTAAGTTATGGTTCCTCAGAGAATCTCTCCGAGCTCACGCAAATAAAGGCTTCGATGCACAACTCTGGGAAACCTCACTTAAAACATCTACTCATTTAACCCCCAAGGATCTCTGCAGTTTCTGCACATGAATCTAATTCTGACCTGTTAAAACACTCAGTTATTTGAGTCAGACACGTTAGTGTCACTCAATAGACCTCAAACACCAGCAGCCTCTGCTCTCTGCACTGTTTAACCCGGCACAGCGTAACGCCCTGTGTCGAATGCGGTGAGTGGAACACCAGAGCATGTTGAGATATGTGATCGTCTGGCTTTCAAAACATGTGCAACCACTTTTCACAGTTTATTGCACGGCATTTCTGCAAATTACTCCCCGCTGAGAGCTCTGTCATGCACTGTGTGCGCAGGGTTATCGCAGGATGTTTGCAGGAGTAACAACGCCGTGTCGGTACCAGTGTGTAACGCAGGGACACCAGGGCCCCGTTCCAAGCTAGTTTGATCCCAGCTCCGCGTCCATTAATGGAGCTATCGATCCGGCCCCTGACCCGTCCTCTCGCTCGCCCCGGCTGCTAGCACGGAGTCCTGTTTTCATTAGCGTTATTGACCGGCGCCTCTGTCGCCCCTGTCTCTGCGCAGCGCCGCCGGACTCCGATGAGTTTGCTTTCTTCCATGAGGGCGGCCAGGGGTGCCTGGGGGTGCGGGACCACTCCCTCATCCTGTTGGGCTCCTGCGAGGAAGCCAACCAGCGCTGGAAGTGGGTGACCCGGGGTCGCCTCTTCAACCTGGGCTCCTCGCTGTGCCTGGGCATGACCACTGGCAACTTCACCCCCGGCTGGGACAGGTCCCCTCTGGGCGTGTACACGTGCGACCACGAGCCCCCCAGAGTGCGCTGGACCTGGAACTGTGCCCAGGTGTTGGACAACCTCAACAGCTTCCTCCCCTCGCCCTCGGTCTGGAACTCGTCTGCCTCCTCCTCTTCCTCCTCTGCAGCAGCCAAATGGAGACTGTACGGTGGCGAGCAGGACCTGTGCTCCAAAGGGTATCGTCGTAAGTATCCTGACACTTCCCACATGAATTTCTGTAGTCGATTAATCTGTTGGTTCCTTTCTCGATTCATCAATTAGTTGTTTCGTTTAAAAAAATGACACAAACAATGTGGAAAATGCCTTTTTTTGTCCTCACCACTTATCTGACAGTGGACTAGAGAAACCAGGAAATATTCACTTTTAAGAAGCTGAGCCTGAATTTCACAAAATCCTTCTCAAATTTAAAAAAATGCTTGAATCAACTAATGAATTATTAACATAGTTGTCAATTATGTTGTTAGTCAGTTTATAGTTGATTAATCAATTAGTTGTTGTAGGTCTAGTACTTTGTTATTATATGCTGGGTAAAAATGACACACTGGGGTCTACCAGTATCCCAGTATAAACATAGAGCAGAGGTGGGAACTGCACCCTGGACAGGTCACCAGTCCATTCACTCTCACACTCAACCTTAGGAAAAATGTAGCCTCCACTCGGCCTAATCGTTTTGGACCATGCTGCAGTCCCTAGAGGAAACCCTCACAGACTCAGAGAGAACAAGCTCCAGACAGAAAAGCCCCCGGCCCAACCCAGGACCCGGACCCTGGGACCCTGGGACCCTGGGACCCTGGGACCCTGGGACCCTGGGACCCTGGGACCCTGGGACCCTGGGATCCTGGGGCCCCGGGACCCGGGACCCGGGACCCGGGACCCGGGACCCGGGACCATGTTCCTGTGAGGCGACGGTGCTATCCACTGTTACCGCCAAACCTCCAGATTCCTTCAACATATCTTCATTTTCAAATCCACCATAATCTTAACAAACAGAGGCTATCGGAGACAAAACAATAGACAAAAGAAACACACATGTTGCACAATCTGCCTGGCTGATTAAGAGTCATTTTTGAGGATGTTTTTTTTTTTCTTTAATTGAAACAAGTTTCTGGAATTGTAAATTCAGTAATAGTCAACAGATTGAAGGACAACAAAACAAGAAAGAAAAATGTATACGTTTAAAGTAATACGCCCCACCAGAATGATAAAAGGGATCTGTCTGTGAGCCCTCCTCCTCCTCCTCCTCCTCCTCCTCCTCCCCCAGAGGCAGTGAAACAGTGACCCAGTGCTTTGCTCCTTCTCTGAGCGTAGCGATGCCCCACACTCGCTGCTGGCAGCGCCACAGCTGCATCCCATCAGATGGATACGGCGATGATGCTGCTTTCAGGGCGGCTGGTGGCGGCGTGCCAGGCCGGACGCCAAGGAAAACACGGCCGCCGCCGTTTGTAAAACCCCAGCAAACATGCAGAATCGCCCTCCGGTATATTTGTAGTTATATATAGATTTCATTCCAGATTAAATTTAACCACGGTGGCTCGCACTAAGCCTCATTTCCGCTCCCGGTGAATTTCATACCGGTATCGGGTGTCGCAGCGTTTTTTCATTGACAAACTGCTCTGCAGCAGCAGCAGCAGCAGCCCGGCCCGCACTTAACAGCCTCCGCAATTAAAACCAGATCTGCCGTAAAGTGAAGGCCAGGCCAGTCTCCCCTCGCTCCCCTCTCTGTCCTTCCTCCCTCTCTCTCTCTCTCTCTTTTCTTTGTGGCGAGGGATTCTGGTGAACTCACATGTTTTTAACTTTCAAGTGCCGATCTTCACGGGTCTCTTTGTGAAGGCGAACTGGCTGCTGGAGAGGAATGTTTCTGACATTAGTCAGCCGGGGAAGCAGAAACCCGGCCACAGCCCGAGCTGGGAGGGAGCAGCTCGAAATCTTTCCTCCCTCGTTTAACATGTCTGCCCTACTTTCCATTGGCCTAACTTGTTTTGGTAACTCTACAGATCCAGCCTGTCTCCCTCACTCCCCGTTGCCCTTTTCTTCCCACCGTGCTATACTGGTGGAATGTGCAGATTAGCACGGCAACCTCGGGGTGTTTCGTCAAAATGCAGAAATCAGACAGAAATTCTTAGTTAAACTAGCCGTGAAAGAGAAAAAAAGCCCTCCAACTCCAAAAGGATCTTGCTTCTCTTTTTCTTAATTCATATCTGCTAATTCTGCTTTCACACGGTGTTCATAATAAACGAGCCATTGTATTTGCTTACTCTTCCTGTGCTGACCACCGTTTGACTCCTCTGTTTTGACTGTAACTTCATCCTCTGTTTTGACCATGTGTTTGATTATATAAGTCGCTGAGAAAACAGCGAAGGTTTTCCAGTTCAGTACAGTTCACAGCCACAACACAAGCACTGCCCACTCTCCCGCCACATGCAGGGATTTCAGGCCTCTCTCTCTCTCTCTCTCTCTCTCAGAGATCTTCACCATCCAGGGGAACTCGCACGGCCGGCCCTGCTACCTGCCCTTCCTCTACGACGGCCAGTGGTTCCACAGCTGCACCAGCATCGGCCGCGAGGACGGCCACCTGTGGTGCGCCACCACGTACGACTACGGCAAAGACGAGCGCTGGGGCTTCTGTCCCGTCAAGAGTGAGTCGGGGCCTCGCATCACTCTCACCGCGGCTGCACAGAGTGCAGAACTGAAGTGGGAGTAACTCTCAAATTTCAAGGAAGTTCTCCCATTTGAGTTGAATTTGAATTGAGCTGCACAGAAGATAAGATAGTCCTTTCTTAGTCCCAATTCAATTAATTTCATTCAATAAAATTCATGTCTAGTATTTAGGTGTAGCATTAACGAGAAAACTGCAATACAACAAGTCAATTTTCACCCTTAAGAACCCTTAATTTCCCTCAATGTTATGCTTTAACCATCCATCCATCCAGTTCCTTTCCTGCTTTGTACCTTAACAGTGTCACAGGGGCCTGTCGAAGCCTATCCCCGTACATATAGGGAGAAGACTGGGACTACATCACAGGGCACACACACCATTCACTCCCACACTCAGCAGAATCATACGTGCTTTCACGTCTCAGAAAGTCAAGCCAGAAAAAGGCGCGAGTTGCTTTTTTGAGAGTCGCTAGAGGGGTTTGCAGAGTCTAAATATAGGCTAAATATAGTGGCAAAGTCGCTAAGTTGGCCACACTGCACGTGGGCTGCCTACTGCAAGAGAGCACTAGCACATGAATACTTGCATGTTTCCTAAGCTTTACCCTAGTCAGACTTTTAGTATCAAGATTTAGTTTTGACATTTAACATCTGCATCACTGCAGACGGTGCTTCAGTCCCTACTCTGTTTTCTACTCCATTCAGCCTAAACATGCATGTACTGCATTTAGACTCTGGGAGGAAAACAAGATTGCCCAGGGTAAACCCACACAGACACATACAGACCACTCCTAAAGGTCCTCAGCCCGACCCATTAAAAACAGTCAAACCCAGATCGGTCTCGCTGTGAGGCGGCGGTGTGAACCACTCAGACACCGTGTCGCCAACAGTCATCAAAATGGTTGCCAAGCAACACGTGGCGTGCAGCATTGGTTTGCATGCCCCCCTGCTGAGTTTCTCAGACGTCACAGACGATACGAGAGGATGCTTAGATCTTCATGATCACCGATGATTACAAAGGCCAGGGAGTGACAGAGTGGGCACTCTTAACTCTTGCTTGTGATTTTGTCAGTTTAAAGTTATTTATATGTAATGATTTCTTTCTTTGTGTTGAATGATGGAATACTGTCCTCCCTCCGAATGGCAATTCCAATTCAACATCCTGTGGGTGGAGCCAGTTCGATTCCAATTCCAACTCACACGTTTTCTGAAACCGTGAATTTGTCCCAGCCCAAAACTGTGTCACTTCCCCTCTGCTTTTCCTCCTCCTCTCTCTGGCTCCTAACGAGCTCTGGTGTCTGCTTGTGTCAGGCAGCGGCTGCGAGACGTTCTGGGACACTGACCCACTGACAGACAGCTGCTACCAGTTCAACTTCCAGGCGACGCTGTCGTGGAGCGAGGCCCGGATCAGCTGCCAGCAGCAGGGGGCAGACCTGCTCAGCATCACCAAGCTGCATGAGCAGACCTACATCAATGGTAAATCCAGGCCCTATATGCAGACACATCTGTGCACAGGCGTGCTGGAAACAGCCACTGGTGCCTTCTGCAGACTGGAGTGACGCAGCAGTGAAGCCCGAGAGGCCTGAACACGCTGCATGACTTCATCGAGAGCGGCTCCAGTGCATGACTTCAGTGCGGGGCAGAGATTGAAACCAGCAGCAGCTCATCTGAATACAAAAGCTCTGAGATGTCAAGCAAATTAAACAAAAATCTACTGTTGACTATCATTTTCCGTCCTGGAATTGAGGATAAGTCAAAGATCATTTGGAATCTTTATGCAGGTTCAGATGAGTACTAAGACAGACAGATAGATAGATAGATAGATAGATAGATAGATAGATAGATAGATAGATAGATAGATAGATAGATAGATAGATAGATAGATAGATAGATAGATAGATAGATAGATAGATAGATAGATAGATAGATAGATAGATAGATAGATAGATAGATAGATAGATAGATAGATAGATAGATAGATAGATACATAGATACATAGATACATAGATACATAGATAGATACATAGATAGATATATACATAGATACAGAGATAGATATATACATAGATAGATTGTCACATTTCATCTGCTTTAGAGAGAGAAAACTGTCTAGAATCCCTCAGCTGTAATCGCCCATAGAAATTTGCAGCTTTGCATGACTCGTATTCATAATTGTCGAGCACATTTCAGAATCGATCTCTGCGGCTCCAGTGACCCTGTTGTCAATATTAGGACACATCTGCGCTCTGCCCGTCTCTCATTTAAAGTCCGGGTCAAGCGGAGGCAGCATCCGTTGACATGGGCTGAGTGTTTTTCCCTCCGTTCGGTCCGTTTTCTGTGCTCATGGAGCGTTTGTTCCTTCGCCCCAGGCTTGCTGACAGGCTACAGCGCGGCTCTGTGGATCGGCCTCAACGACCTGGACATCCAAGGAGGCTGGCAGTGGTCCGACTCCTCGCCCCTCAAATATCTCAACTGGGAGACAGGTTGGACCCTAAAAACAGCTCTTCTCAACATTATTTTAGCATCAAATATTTGTGATCTTTCTCTCTCTCTCTAAACACGTCCTGCAGTTGGCTGAATGAGCCCGCCTGCTCATTTTTAGCAACACACTTCTGCTCAGAGTTCAGATACACACATGGCGGCGCTCCACTACGACCACAGCTTTTTAGGGCTGACCGCTGGCAGATTTGGAGGTGAAATGCCTTCAGCGAGGGCACCTTGGCATTAGCTGATGTGAGTTTTTTTTTTTTTTATCCCCTTCTTCCCTGCACAGACCAGCCAAACCATGCGGACGAGGAGAACTGTGCTGTGATCAGAACTGAGTCGTCGGGTCGCTGGCAAAACCGAGACTGCTCTGTCGCTTTGCCGTATGTCTGCAAGAAGAGGCCCAACGCCACTTTGGACCCCTTCACTACTGGTGAGTGTGCAGACTGTGGGATGAGTCCATTAGACTGGAGGTAGACTGGCTGCAACATAGTAGCTATGAGAAACTGGTTTCATCTGAAACACCTCAGATGCTATTTTATAAGCCCTTTTAAAATTCTAGTTTTAGCTGTGGAAATGTGTCTGTTTCTGTGCCCTTTCAACCACAAGCAGGCTTCATTCTGATTGGCTGTCCTGCCTGCCAATCATGTGAACGTTCATCTGTGTTGTTTGTTTATGTAAAGTGTCGTAAGATACCATGGTCATGAGCTGGCACTTCAAACAATCACGTGACTTTATGTCCCATGCTAAACAACAGAGATCAGCGTTTTTTCTTGTGTGTGTGTGTGTGTGTGTGGAGAGCACACACATCTAGTCTTATATGTTGGAGCCAGAATCAGAGGAGGGCTCGGGAAGAGCCAAGACCGTGAACACTGACATTTCACCGGGAAATGTCATGAATACTGCCGTGGTTGTGTGCCTCCTTTTACTTTCATATCTGGATGGAGACAGGTTCTCACAAATCCCTTTGAAGATGAGGGGGAGGCTTGGTTTGCATCGCATTCGTGTTTACCATCTCATCCATATCTGTTCAGGTTCACCCCTCGCCACTTCAGTGTCTCAAATTTACTGTATATATGAGTGGGGATGCGCTGATGTTCTTTGGCAGGGGATAGACTGTTGTTATTCAACAAGAGCCGGGATGAAAGGGGATTGCATTTGTAGGTCACCTTTACAGTCAGCATTCAAGCCCACGTTGTGACAGGTCTCCTCTCGTTGCTCCCACAGACTCGTGGGCAGACGATGATAGGTACGACTGTGACGTGGGCTGGCAGGCCTTCCAGGCTAGCTGCTACAAGCTCACTTCTGAGAAGACTGACTGGGACACGGCTCAGAAAACCTGCCAGAAGATGGAAGCCAACCTGATCAGCATCCACACTTTGCCTGAGCTGGAGTTCATCATCCGCAACATGAAGAAAGGTGAATGTACTTCCTGTTGTCTGAACTAGAGAGTAAATAAAGGTGAGACAAATTAAAGTTTCAGTTCCGTGTGTGTAATAGCTTCAGTGGAGATAATTAGAAACATTTCTCATTTGCATGTTTGCATATGCAAAGGTATTTGCATAATCCTTGTGTGTAAGTGTGGAAAGCGTAAAGGAATAAGGACAAACTGAATGTCAGCTTCTGTTTATGTGCAGTGGGTTCAGTAAAAGTTCACAGCTCTGAACCGTCTTTCACTTCTATTCAACAAGTGTGTCAGTCGCGCCTTCATCAGGGTACAGACTACGTAAAAGAAAGCAAAGCAACAAAAGTTGAAATATTCACTCCTGAGTGAACTCAAATGTGGCGCAAATCAAGCAGCTCATTTCTCTCTCTGAGCTGAAAAACAGCAGACGGAGACTGGAATCAAATTTTTAGGTCATGGAATCACTCCAGTGGACTTATTGAACCTCATGGAAAAGTTTGACAGTTTGGTATTAGAGTCACAGTCGCGGAGCCGCGATCCCTGTTTTTTAACCCCGTTTCCATTTCCCGTCTCTTCTCTGAAGACATCAGCCAGCTGTGGATCGGCCTCCACGACACCGACATGCAGATGGACTTCCAGTGGACCGACCACACGCCCGTCATCTTCACCTACTGGCACCCGTTTGAACCCAACAACTTCCGCAACACCCAGGAAGACTGCGTCTCCATATGGGGAGCTGTGAGTGACCCCCTGAGCGCCCTGGCGTTGAACCCCGCAGTCTGGGGGCCTGAACGGCTCTGTTTGTACGTGCTGAACAGCTGTGGTCTCTCTGTTTGTGTCATTCCTCTGTGTGTGTGTGTGTGTGTGTGTGTGTGTGTGTGGTGCAGGAGGGCCGCTGGGATGACAGCCCTTGTAATGTGACCCTTCCCTCCATCTGTAAGAAACTGGGAACAAAGATCGATGGGAAGCCACAGCACCAAGACTGCAAACAAGTAGGGCTCTTTACCCTCTTTCAATCTTCACTTGTTTACACAAGACACAAGCCCCTTTTTTTTCCTGGAGTCGATGGGAACTTTTTATTTTTTGTCTTTGCCTCTTATTTTTCTCAGTTTCACTTTACAAAGGCTGGCATTGTCTCTGCGCTGTCATTCTGGCTGTAAGGAGTGTTGCCAGGAGCAAAATATTATTCTATGTGCTCTAGCCGTTCCCTCTCCTTTGACCCTCCACTGGTCCACTTGTCCACCCCCAGTCTCCAGCTGTAACGCAACTCACCCCTTGAAGGCCAGACACACACACATACTGTACTGTTCCACTTTTCCAAAGGAAAACAAATAGCAAAACAGAACACAAAATAGTTTTTTTTCCAACAGGATTCAAATTAGGACATGTTGTTTCCATCCTCATTCCACAAGTGTGCATAGTATGCCTCCTGCTGAAAGCTACATGGTGAATTAAATCCCATCTGGAGGATGCATCTACATCTGCCTGTGATTTCACAGTCCGTAATTCTCTCCAGATGAGCCTCCTTTACCTGCTTTGTCGATGCCTGGTCGTAGCTGGTAGTATATGGTGACATGGGAGACAATCACGGCAAGGAAAAATCATTCGTAGTGTGACTCTGCGCCCCTCGGCAACGCTTTTGTAAGTGATCTGGAGTCGGGGATTGGTGCTGTTTCTCAGCTGTTGTGTTCAGCTAAGTTCTTTGTATGGACGGACTGTTTGTCTGCTGCGATGACTCGTCTCCCTCAGGGTGGGGGGGGGGGGCTGGTATGGGTGGCAGCAAGGCATCGTGGGTGGTAATGTGACGGGGGTCATTTGGCATGGCACGTCCCTCAGGGCCTCCGCATGCAACATGTGCCACAGCAGAGACACAGAGAGACGTCTCAGAGGGTCTCCATCCATCGCTCTGCACGCGTCAGGGATGCTTCGTGACTCTGATGCTGTCACTCTGCTCAGCGACTGGGCCTTTTCTTTGATGCTTAATGCTTCCAAAGACAGTGATTTTGTAATGAGGAACAAACAAATAGATGAGACGCCACTGATCTGTGATGTCGGAGGAGCCTTAAGCAGCTGGCTACTCCCCAGAGTCGCTAAAGTGCTTTCGGCTCTTTTTTTTTTTTTTTTTAAACTTCTCATTATTAAATGATTGTAATCGAAAATAGCTGCGTCTGGAGGCACAACAGCCCAGTGGACTCTAATTGTTGTTTTTACAGATTTAACTGACGCTTACAGTGATGAAACATCACCTGAATCTTCCAGCTTTCCGGAGCTTTGCGCTAAGTCTCCTCTCACGGTTTACTGTTTACTGTTTCAGTCGCAGCCATTTCCTGTGACAAAGCTCTGAAAGCCCAGTGTGCAGCAGATGCTCAGACCTAAAAAAAAACTTTTAGCAGCTTAAGGGTCCGATATTTCTACTGAAAAGGGGGTGGAGCACAAAACGGAGCTAAAACACAGAGAAAGTATTGGACTCATACATATCAAATGGCAGAGAAGTGGGTGTACATGTATTATATTCTTGCGAGGAATGTAAATGGACAGCTGGTTCAACATTACATACATGTAAAAGTGATGATCTGTCATGTTGCAGAGACAGTTGTCTATATATACTTGGAGTTACATCCAGGTCCAAACAAATCCAGACATACTATCCTTAACTGACACACCATATGTGTGTGTGATTTTATATGGATTGTAAAGTCAGATACAACATACTAGTCGACTCTAGAGGAATCAAGCCATGTTGCTACAGGTCACTGGAAACATGGTGTATGGCTGGAGGAGAGGACGCACAGGAAAGAGTGTTCAGAAGATGTGAGGCTCAGCAGATCGAGCCTCCTCAGCAGCTGTAATCTTTGAGGTTTCAGTCCAGATGCCAAACGTGGTTGTGCAAAAACCCCGAGGTTGAACTTACTCACACAGAGCGCTACACAAACTGTCTCCCACCATCAATCTCACACTGAATGTCGCCTCTTCTGACCCGGTGCGTGCTGGCTGCGCTCTGCGTCCGTACACGTCTGCAGCTGCACTACATGAGCTGGCAGGAGCGACTGAGGCCAGGGAAAAGTTATTTCTGCATGCCTGGACTTGATTTTTTGTTTTGTTTTTAAGTCTCAATTTTGGAACACAGTTCACTGCTTTAACTGGAATGGCGTGTGTTTTGACTGTTAAAATGGCATTTAAGTGACTCTGATCTGACTCATTTGAAACCTTGCACCATCACCTCACGTACCAACCACCAGAGCTGCTGCTCCAGGGGCTGTCTGATGCACAGCCACATCAAGAACTGTGTTTTCATTCTTTTAGATTTCTATTTTTTATCGCACCTTTCATCCTGTTAATCTGCTGTCCTCGATGGATTTGGGGATTTGTGGAGTCTTTAGAGAGACTTCTAAAAGGTGGAATTCATCAGAGATGTTAGGTAGTTATGGACAAATACTTAATGAATGTACTTGTAACTGGAGAATTTCAGTACTTTCTACTGTTTACATTTTCAAATGGGCCTCAGTACAACATCACTGGATGACAATATGACTTGTCCCAGTTTTTTGTCCATTATTATTGTTTTGTACTCTACATCCTTTCTACCAAGGACTCTCTTCCTAAGGAGTAAAGGAGTTGAATCTGTACTCTCCTCTCCTCTCCTCTCTCAGGGCTGGAAGTGGCACAGTCCAGCCTGTTACTGGGTGGGTGAAGACCTGCAGACCTTTGAGGAGGCCAGAAAATCCTGTGAGGACCATGGAGCTGCTCTAGTCACCATCACCAACAGGTGTTTGTGCACAGCAAAACTTTGATGGCTGAAACGCAAACACCTCCTATCTGAAAAATTATACTAAATATGAATCTTCCAGTCTTAAAATCCTGCAGATAGGAGTTTTTGTGTTTCATCTCCACTCTCCCTCCAGTGTGTTCACCCCTCTAAAAGTCTTTTGAACCTTCTTTTGAAGGTTCGAGCAGGCCTTCGCCAACAGCCTGGTGTTCGGCCGCTCCGGCGACTCCTTCTGGATCGGCCTGCACGACCAGGGCAGCGCCGGCTCCTTCCACTGGCTCAGCGGGGACGAGGTGTCCTTCACCAACTGGAACCGGGACGAGCCAGGTACTCCACGCCATGTCAGTGTGCGAATGAGCGAGTGGAATGAAACACAAAAGCCAGGTGTGAGTGCACTCCCGACACCTGACAAACCTCCTTGAAGTAATCTTGTGCTGTCAGGAAAGATTGTGAAAGTGATTTCTGGAGCAGCGGGGATTTAAATGATTCAAGATGAGGTGAGAGTGCATTGATAAAAGATTGAACAGATTCATTTCATCTGCTCAGAATGATATATATACAGCTGCTCGACGTGTAACCTGTAAACGCAGCTTATATTTATTGTATGCATCGTATGAAGCGTTTGGCTCAGTTTTTAATAGGAAAAAAAAACAACAAATCTCCAAAGAACTATGGGAGATTTTGTTTGACAGATGACTGAGAATAATAAATCAGTGATCAAAGTAGTCGGGGATTAATTTGCTCTCATCTTTTGCTGCGCTGCGTTCTCTTCCCAGAAGGGATCATCAAATTTGCAACCAATCTATAGCTGGAGCTTTTCAACTGCCCCAAATATTAGATCTGTTCTCCGGCAGAGCCAACTTTTAGTTGAAAGTACAAAGAAAAAACTCTGTTGCTCCCCAGTGCTTTTTCTTCAGCCAAAACAGAGATTCAGAGGGCTGCAACTTGATTTCCTGATTTGGCTGCAAAGCAGATTTGAGTGGTTGACAATCTGCCTGCCTGAAACAATTATCAGCAGCAGACAAAACCCGTCGACGGGGGGTTTGTTCCGATTTAAATTTATTAAATCAAACATTGACCGCCTCACGGAGGAAATGCTGTTGCAGCTCTGCATGCTTAACGGAGCAAACATGGCAGCATTTTCACTTGTAAAATACAGGCTATCCTGGATTTTGGATTCAACAAAACTGTAATTTCCAAACCAGACCTGCAGGCACCGAAAAACAAGCGTGGGTGAGACCTCTGGCATCAAAGCCACTGAGAGATCCAAGATATGATCTGTTTGACCTCTGCAGAGAGCAGAGCTGCAGCTGGGTGCAGTTTTTCACTTCATGCTGTAGGTTTTTTGCATCACTCCAGCACGTCAAGCAGCCAGTGAGAGTATATATACCTAGATAATCCTCTTTGAAAGAAATGACTATACTGCCACCATATAATCCAGGAAGAAGTTGAGCTTTACATCAAATGTTGCGGCTTCTTTGAGAAAGCTAACTGCCGGATCCGTTGCTCACAGGAAACGTGCATAATCGCATTTTCCACGCGTTGGTTCTTCCTGTATTTCCACGCGTTTCATCAGTGCAGCCTCCTCGCTCTTCCTCTACCTTCACCTACATTTCACCCCCCCGCCCCCCCGCCCTCCCACCCGCCTGCCTCTATTTCAGTCAGCATCCACGGCGGCTGCGTCTCCATGGCGACGGGCTTCGCCACGGGTCTATGGGAGGTGCGGGAGTGTGCGTCATCCAAGGCGAAATTCATCTGCCGGCAGAACCAGGACACGTCTCTGAGCCCGGAGCCGCCGGCGCCGCAGCCCACCCCGAGCCTGAGCGCCCCCTGTCCCAACGGCTGGAAGAGCAACGGAAACCTGCGCTACTGCTACAAGGTCCCCCACACGCTGCCTTTTAGTTATTCACTCCTTCACTCTGTCAGAGAGGAGAAGAGCCGGTCAGGTCTTGGACTGATTCAGCCTTGGCTAATATTTGAATAATTAATCACTGTTTTTCTAGTTTCGCTGCTGAATACTCTATCTGCACACGTCCTTGTAGACACTGATGGGGTAACTTTTTATGAATCGGGAAAGCGTGTCCCACTCTCCAACTTGTCAGGCCACAATTTAAGTTACAGGATTGTATTCATTGTCCTCAGTCATTAGTTGTTTCTGAGTTTGGATAGATCCATCCATCCTTTATTTCACCCGCTTGTACCCTGTGGTGACTGAGGGAATACACCCTGGACAGGTCGCCAGTCCATCACAGGACTCACACACTATTCACTCTATAGGAGCAATTTCAATTGTCTCCAGTGGACCTAAACCTCCATGTGTTTGGACACATGGAGGACATGCAGACTTCACTACTGCAAGGTGACATTGCTGTTTTCCAATCCATCGTATTGCCATTATGAATCAATATATATATACACATATTACTTGTGTTGGTCTGTTACAGTATCTGTGCCAAACAAAACCAATACCAGCCAATGCCAATCAATACCAACCACAAGATATACACTTGTATCTCGACAGTGCACCAGTAGTCAAGAGCTAAACACACACTTATCGTAAAATAAAATGCAGAAATGTTAGAAATCTACACATTTTGATAGTAGATTAATCAGCAGAGAAACTGACACAGTGACGAAAGTTGTACTGTTGTCCGTTTGGGGTTCCATTCAGACATCATTAAAATAAAGTGCTGGGGTTGAATAGCGAGCTGTGGTGTGACTGCTAACCGGACTGTGCGTCTGTGTGCAGGTGATGCACCGCTCTCAGATGGAGCAGAAGCAGAGCTGGCTGAAGGCTCACCTGTTCTGCACCAGTCATGGTGCTAACCTGCTGAGCATCAGCGGCCACGAGGAGGAGCTCTTCGTCCTGCAGATCCTTAACGAGGCCTTCGGGTGGGTGGGCTCCTCCGGCTTCAGCCTTTTCTTCTAAGTCACGGTACACGGAAACGCTGACCATGATGTGACCCGCAGGGAGCCCGAGGACCACGAGCAGCACTGGTTCTGGATCGGACTGAACCGCAGGAACCCCCTGGACAGCAGCTGGAAGTGGAGCGACGGGCTGGCTGTAAGTGACCAGAGCAGCTGCTTGCGTGGCAGGTGGGGTTATAGGGAAGCCCAGTCCGTTTACGCTTCGCTTGTGTCGTCTCAGCTCACGTACCTGAACTTTGGCCGCGACTCCGACAACGTCCCGCAGTGTGCCGCGGCGGACCTCGCCACCACCACCTGGGTGCCCATGCACTGCGACACACAGCTGGACTGGATCTGCAAAATCCCTAAAGGTGCAACAGCACTGGACCTCCTGTAGCCTACCACCATATTGTACATTTCCTATTTGCTTTTTTCCCTCCTACAGCTACTTTTGTTAGGCATTTTTGGCTGGGTTTCTTCTCTTTGATTTCGATGCCTCTTGGGCTTCTGACATTTTGTCTGCCATGAATACATATTTCTCCTGTGTGTATATGTGTGTGTTTTGTAGGTAGGGTTGAGAAGCTACCAGAAACCTCTGAAGGTCAGTCATATTTTCCCTGGCTTTGAACTTGTCTTAGCATACTGAAATTACGTGCTCTGGGCTTTTTTTTTTTTGCGAAACTTCCCCTGCCCTGGCTCACGGCTGTCTCTTCTCCCTCTCACCTCTCTCGTGTGTCAGGCACCAGTTCACCAGAGTGGATTGGCTTCCAGGAGGCTGAGTATAAATTTTTTGACCACCGAACCACTTGGGATCAGGCCCAGAGGATTTGCTCCTGGTTTGAGTCCTCGCTGGCCTCCGTCCACTCAGCTGAGGAAGAAGCATTCCTGGCCAACACTTTACGCAAGGCACTGTACACTTTGACTAAAAGTTCATCACAATTTGTTTTCAGTGTATGAACAGGTTTCTGCCAAAATGCAGTTATATACCACTAGGTCCTGTCGTTTGAAAGTAATTAGTGGCATTACAATTTTTACATCTCTTTACTGCATTGTAATTAATGGAAGTTTTGTGTTGATTTTAACCGTACTTTACGCGTATCACTAAGTCTTCTAAAATGTGGTTAATTACAGCTGATTCCAGGGTACATTCATGTTATTTTGCTCAGTTGCTGTTTGTGACAATAACACAGGAGAGCGCCCTGTCAGGCTACAGGGTAGCTCAGTGGTTAGCACTGTTGCCTTTTAGCAAGCAGGTGTCCAGTTTACATGCTGGTTGGGTCAATTCTACACCCAGTCTGTATGTGTGTGTGTGTGTGTGTGTGTGTGTGTGTGTGTCTTTTCTCTCGGTATAGAAGATAGCCCTGACATAGAATCTGCACACAGATCAGACACGAGTCACTCCACTCCAGCAGTTCTAGCTTGGTGTTAGATTAGTGTTAGTTTGGTGTGGTCTCAGTGTTGCTCTGGTCTGAGCTTAGTGTTAGATTGATGTTTGCTTGGTGTTAACCTTAGCAATAGCTAGGTCTTAGGTGTCAGTTTAGTGATAGTTTGGTGTTAGCTTAGTTTTAGTTTAGGTCAGTAGGTGTTGGCTTAGTTACTGGAACAGTCTTATTGGTGACAGTGTTGGTGAATTAATACAATTTGAGTTATAATTTTGCGTTAAATGTAAGGCGTATCTATTGTATCACATCATATCTTTCATATATAGCTGTGTTACAGTAAAGAATGACTTTTGTAACACCCAGCTCCCGGCGCCGTTTGTTTTTTCATTAAATATGACATTAGTTTCAGCTTTATGAGAGCATAACCCTCAGAGATGCATAGCAAGTACAAACCTGTGCAATTACGCTGTCAGTAATCCGCAGACAAGCCTGGCGTGAAGTCTCTGCGGCCTCGTCACGCCTCCTCACAGTTTCTCCTCTCGCTTTCAGATGGCGAAAGCTGAGGGCAACAACTGGTGGCTGGGGCTTCACACCTACGAGAACGACGGCCGTTTCCGCTGGTCTGACCACTCTGTGCTCAACTACGTGTCCTGGGCTCTCGGGAGGCCTCACCCGCTCAGCCGTGATCGCAAATGTGTTTCCATGTCTGTAGGCAAAGGTGAGAACAGCCGGAGCATGCGTCTCCCACAGGCTAAATCAGATGCAGTACACACATGCATGAGCCTGTGTTTTCCTACTCCCTCCACAGCGGATTGGGCCGATATGAAGTGCCACTCTGACCTGCCCTACATCTGCAAGAGAGTAAATGTCACAGGCACCATTCCTCCAACTCCCTCACTCCCCCACCCACCCGCAGGCTGTCCTGACGGATGGTCCTCCTATCAGCACAAGGTAGAGGTTCCACCTGGAAGTATAACGGTTGTAGCCTGTATATATTCACTTTACATCCACTAAGGTTACAGCTATTGTGTCGGGAGTCAGTTTTTGCATTTTTCTGTTTTACTGTGCATATGTTAATGTCTTCCACCTATCTACCCTGATTTTTTTCCACTTTCAAATGTATTGACTGCAGAAGTCCTTTGTGTCCAGGCCGCATGCACAAACAATAAATACATATCTCGATTCTTGATGTTTAGAAGTGTAAAGAATGCAAGAAGCATAGTAACTAAACAGGCAGTATGTAAGGTTTCGTGCATATGCTCTTGGTCAAACCTTACCTAATCTTTCATAATAGACTAGGATAAAGTAGCATGTGCCTTTATTGGTTGCTCAACAGTGAAATTTCCAGACTTTTGTCACTTTTGTCATCTTGTCTCGTGTCTGACCTTGCACAATGGCGTGTGGTGTTTCCGTAGTGCTACAAAATATTTGATCGATCGTTCCAAGTCACGTGGTCCGGAGCCAAGTTGAAGTGTGAGACAGAGGGCGGCGAACTGGCCATCGTGTCCAATCTCCTCGAGGAAGGTAATTACAACAGGATAGAGTCGATATAAAGTTACAGGAGGTGATCGGCACAAGCAAAGAACTTAGTTTAGAATGAGTTTAGAATGAACCCTCTAATGTGCCTGTAGATTACTTATTTTTAGATAAAGATACATTTGTACAATATAAATATAAATTTGTGTAATACTGTGGATGTGTTTTATCCACAATAAATGGTTGGTAAATATGCTGACTGCTGGAAATGTGTATGATTAGGATTTGCACAGTCTGTGAATGTTTACAGATGAGTGGAGCGTGTTATAGTGTGCGATGAGCATCCATTTTAATTCAACAGGAATCGATTTAGATTTTTTTCTCTATTTGTTTAGAAATGTCTGCATTCACGATGTTTGCCATAGCAAATATGCTCTGCTGTCTGAAAACCCCTTGCAGCCTTCGTCACCACCCTGCTCTCCAATGCCAGTATTGACCTCTGGGTGGGTCTGACCTCAGACTCTAAAGGTCATTTCCAGTGGGCGAAGCCCGGTCTGCTCAGCTTCACCAACTGGGCCCCAGGGGAGCCGCTCGACAACAGCGGACCGCACCACAACAAAACCCCGGTACCTGCGATGCTCACCCGTCAGGCTCACAGCTCACCGTGACGTGTTCAAGCACTGAGGGTTTCTCTGTCACCTCTCAGGGAAACTGTGTGGTGATGATCCACGGGAGCCCGCAGAAGAACACAGGGATGTGGGCGTCCCGGGCCTGTGAGATGGAGAGGAATGGCTTCATCTGTCAGAGACAACAAGGTGTGACACTGATTAAACTCCACTACAACAAGACACAGAAAGTACATGCCTCGGTCCCAGAATGGAATAGAGTAGTCCCTTATTGTGCCAGAACAGTGTATGCTACAAATACAACATTACCACAACCTATTATATCTAAATATCTCAAGAATCTTAGTAAACTAGCAATGGAAACGGGTAAATGTCAAAAAAACTGTAGAATGTTGGTTTTTCAGGCATGTTGATAGAAATATTTATCCCAAAAGTGTAATGGAAAAACTTTATTCCACATTTACACATGACATACAGACGTGACCAGTTTGCTTTGGAAAAGATGCTGTGGTATAGAGTGATACTCAACTTTTCCGAATCTCATTAAAATATCTATTAAAACCATGGAAACTCAAAATGTTGTGACGCCGAAACACTTTCAAATCGGGATTGTACTTAATCAAAATTGCCCATAAACTGTAATGGAAACATGGTATGGTATGATGCATTACACAAAAATAACTATAACTACCTAAGCGAGACGTGGTGTCCCTGAGAACTTCCTGAGAAGAAGCAGGCAGTAGTGATAACTTAATGTAAAAACAGAGAACCTCATACTCCCTTTTAGATTTAGATTAGGTTTGACCTGTGTTGACCTCGACCTCTCAACAGACACGACCCTCCCTTCGGCTCAGCCTCTGATCCCCGCCTCCCTGGCGGGGCCGGTGGAGCTGGGCGGGGTGACGTACCGGGTGGTGGAGAAGCACCTGGACTGGACCGGGGCGCTGCACCTCTGCGAGTCCCTGAACGGGACGCTGGCCTCGGTGAAGGACCCCTTCCAGCAGGCGTACCTCACGCTGCTCATCAACAGCCTGCACAGGCCTGCCTGGATCTCTCTCTACAACTACGGGGTGAGCCAAGAAACTCGCTCACACTCGTTATTTGATACGGACGAGCGTTTCCAGACTAGAGTCGGGTCTCTCTCTGCTCTCAGGGACGGAGCTTCACCTGGCTGGGCGAGGAAGATGTTTGGTACTCAAACTGGAAGGACGGGGAGCCCAATCAGCTGGCTGGATGTGGTCACATGACCACCACCGGGCAGTGGACTATGACTCCCTGCGATGCCAAACTGAAGGCTGCCATCTGTCAAATCAGTGGTGAGTGTGTGTGTAAAAACAGGAGCATGCACAAAAGAAAGGCTGCAACCACCCATTACTTTTGTAGTTGATTAATCTATTACTTCCAAAATTCGATATTTTATAGATATCGTAAAAACTGTGACAAATGTGAATGCCAGATGATGTAAATGACCTCAATGACATTACATTTTGTCACAGAGGCTGAAGAAACCGGAAAATATTTACATTTAAGAAGCTGAGATCAGAGAATGTTTTGTCCTGTAAATGCTAAAATGGACTAATCAGTTATGATTGTTTTTGATTGTTTTATTACTCTATAAAAGGTTAATAGGATTAGCTGTTGCAGTTCTGCACAGAACCACCAACAAATAACCAGTTCTGTAGTTTTTCTACTGTATATTTACTGTAGAGTGATAGTTGTGCGCTCCTCTGTCCTCTCTCTGCCAGATGAGCCCGTGTCCCACCAGTGGATGTACCCTGGCCAGTGCCCCCACTCCCTGGGAACGTGGTCGTGGGTGCCGTTCAGGAACCACTGCTACGCCTTCAACCTGCAAAGCCTGAAGCTGCAGCAGGACGCGCACACGTCCTGCAAAAAAAGTAGGCAGCTCCACATCTCTCTCTCTCTCTCTCTCTCTCTCTCTCTCTGTCCGATCCGACCCCTGCTGTGCTGCCAGTACTGTGCGGCTCATGATACTGAACTGAAAGCCGATTAAGTGCAACTCGTCTGACCCCCTCTGCCACAAACATGATTGACAAAACGCGTCAATATGTCTAAATTTAGAAGTGTTGCTCATCGAGCCAGTGTTAAATCTCCCAGCATGATCGATTCCCGTTTCTCTCCTGTTCCATCGCTGTGTCTTTCCTCTGCCTTTTCCCTCGCAGTGGGAGCGGAGCTGCTCTCCATCCTGGACGAGACGGAGAATGGCTTCGTGTGGGAGCACATCCAGAGCTACGCCGAGCAGGCGCACGGAGCCTGGCTGGGCATCAGCGTGAGAGGTGCGACCCTCTCATCCCTCCACATGCACGAGCTGATTAACCTGCAGCTCTTTCAAAAGGGTTTACATGCAAAGTTATTCACCTGATCATATAAGATATGACTCAAAGCAGCATTTTGTCAAATACCATTTCCTAGTATTTTATTATGAAACAAGTAGTTAGATACAGTAACCCTGTATAAGAGGCTTTCTTTTGTTGCACATGGTCTTTGGAAAGTTTATTTTGATGGCATTTATTGGAGGTAAATATCTCGAGATATGCTCACCTATGAATGAAAATCAGCTCTTTTACTTTAGATTTTAGAGAGATAGCTAGATGGATTGTTCATTTGTCTTTTCCATGAAAAACACATTTGTCTTTTAAAATTGCTCTAGGCTTACAGCTAAAATCCACATCCAGTCATTTAGAAGAAAGAAGAAAAGAAACACTGGAGACGTTTAGACTTATGTGATGTTTGTGTGTGTGTGTGTGTGTGTGTGTGTTGCGCTGCAGGCCGTGGTCTCGTGTGGAGCGGGGACACGGAGATGTCCTACACCAACTGGGAGACGCGTGACGTGGCCTTCTCCGTCCTGTCTCCAAACTCCTGCTTCTGGATCCAGAGCAACAGCGGCCTGTGGAAGCCGGGCTCCTGCAGGAACCGCACACACGGGGTGATCTGCAAGCAGCCCCGCAGTGAGTGAGACACACACACGCACGCACGCACACACACACACACACACACAGGACTACCTCAGCTGAGAGAAGGTCTCATTAGCACCAAAACTAAGAGAGCACGTCAGCTTCAAATCAAGTCAAACCAAGATGGTGTGAGAGCTCGCCTATCAGAGGTTGAGATGATAGATGATCAGGTAAAATGAGGTAAGGCAAGTGTAGCAACTTATTGTAGTAAAAAAAGAAAAGAAAAAGGCTGCCAAGAGGATAAGCAGGCTCCTCACTGTGTCCAAAATCCAGCACAGATGTGCTTTTTGTGGGTTCATTCAAACAAAAGTTTCTTTCCAAGAGAGGTTACATTCCAACAGGAGTTATGGTCAACATTTAGAAAAATATTTGTCTCCATGCCCCAGATTTTCCCAGCAAAGTAGCATGACCCAACCATAGCCCGTTGCTCTTACCGGAAATCACAATATAAAATAACAAATAATGATGATGATGATGATAATAATAATAATGGGAAGTACCACATAAACAATGAAAAGGTAAACACTGGCACAGAGAGGAAGGTGACGTATTCTTTTATTAGATATCATATTAGACATCAGAAAGAGCATCACAACTACAGAAACACAAAACAAAACTAAAGCAGAAAAATCAAGTAATAAAAAAGGCATAAATGTGAAACTTGTAACAAGATCACACATTGTTATTAACTTTCCTCTTGTCCATTCACAGGTGCTGAAGTATCACCTGCGACCACCAGTAAGTACGATTGTCTGCTGCCATGTTTTTCACACTGACCTGAATTACCTGTATACAGAATAGAATAGAATAGAATAGAATAGAATAGAATAGAATAGAATAGAAGAAATACTTCATGTAGCAAGACTCCAGATATTCATAGTGAAACCACAAGATTGTGAGTGTCACTCTATATTAATAAACTTGGTTTATTTTAGTCTTTGGAGCTTTGTTCCTTCCCATCTGATCTGAGGTCGGTTGCATGTTTGTGCTCTATAGATTTAACTGCAAACTGCAACTGTGTAGTGAGTTAAAGATGTGTTGGGGGATGAGGTTTTGAAATAAACTTAAGGATTCCTGCATGTGAAGAATGAGATGACTTTGTCCTGAAACCTGTCGTCCCTCCTCTCTCTCTCTCCCTCCTCCTCCTCCTCCTCCTCCTCCTCAGTGGACAGCGACCACCTGCCCACGCTGATCGTGGTGCTGGTGGCGGGCCTGGTGCTGGTGCTTCTGGTGGGGGGGGTGATCTACCTGTACCGCCGGCGGACGGTGGGCTCGCGGGGGTCGTACGAGGGCGCGCGCTACAGCCGCACCAACTCCAGCCTGGCGGAGCAGACGGAGAAGAACATCCTGGTGTCCGACATGGAGCTGAACGAGCAGCCGGAGTAGCAGAGCCGCTCCGGAGCGGACCAAAGCAGGACTGCACCAACCTGGCACAGGGGGCGCACCCCCCCCCCCCCCCCCCAACCCCCCCCCTCCTTCCCCCCACCTCTTTTCTGTGTGTTGACCCAGATACACCTTTAGGCATTTGTGTGATTTTTGTTGTTGTTGTTGTTGCTGTTGTTTCTTGTTTTTAAACCAAAAATAATTTTTTTTAAAAAGTGCTGAAGAGCTGTGTAGAGCGCAGCAGATGTTTAGTTTTTAAATCGAGTCCCTGCCTGTTTTTTTTTTTTGTTCTAGAGTTAACAATTCTAGTTATTTCTTCCCCATATGAGTCAGACCCTTCGTCACGTAAAGTGTGAATGGATCTGCGGGGAGTTAAAGTTTTACTGCAGCTGGAAAACAGTCGACACGAAAATCAGTTTTCTTAAACGACTCCTCGCTGTCTCGGGTGGTGCCAAAGTAAATTTTCAGTCGCTTTAAATCTCCGTTTTTGTTGCTGTTTTGCTTTGAAAGTCTTACGAAGCAAAAGCAAAAAGAAACAAGAAAGTGCATCCACAAATCAGCTTTTAACTCAAACCATTTGTCTCTGTTCTCTGAAAACACAGTCACAGTCTTCTTCAGGACCAAAGTCATTTTTTTCACATTTCGCCTCATTTTTTTTTGTTTTTCGCCGTGACAGTATTTACCTAACCTTGGTGTGTTAAACTGTGCTCATGTCCTTTCTGGTGATTTGTCATGATCTGTGCAGCTGTAGAGAACTGCTCCGGGCGATGCGTGTGTGTGTGTGTGTGGGGTTTTTTCTTTTTGTTTTTTTTTTGTTTTGTGAGTCTGCCTCTCTCCACCGCCTCTCTGATCTGACACGTCAGCACCAGCTGTCAGACCAGGAGAGAGGAGGAGGAGGAGGAGGAGGAGGAGGAAGAGGAGGAGGGGAGGGAGGGGTCGTCCAAATGTGAATGTGTGGAAGGTGACAGGGGCCGGCGTCAGTGACGACCCCGACCCGTCTGAGGGCAGAACACTAGGTCTGTGCACATTACTAAAGCCGAGTTCAGGCGGAGAACGTGCGGGAAGCCGGTCTCTAGACGGACCGGATCGTCTCTATGGTACTGCAGGACTGGGGGGGTTGTGGGGGGGAAGGGGGGGGGGTCATCACCAGATGACAAGACTTCCAGCTCCCACAGCCCTGTGTGGCACTTTTCTGCTTTTTTGGGTTTTTTTTCCTGAGCTAATTCAATATTAGTTATCGCCTGTAGTCATTACTCTAGAAGCACAGTCGCTGCTCTCTGATTCCATTGCTTGTTTTGGCTCCTTCGTGCCACCATCTGGAGCTGATTCAGCATTTTTTTTTTTTAAGGACAGTAGCCTAAATCTCTTTGTGTGCAACCATGAAAAAAAGGGGGTTTGCAATTACGTAGTTTCACCATGTTTATGGACCACAGTTTGCTTTCTGTTTGTTTTTTCATGAGGATATTTTACCCTGCTTGTCTTTTTATGTGTGTTCGGCCTAACTACGCCCTGGTTAAGAGGAGTGTGGAAGCTTTCCTACTTTTATGGGATAATTGCCAACACTTGAACCTCCCGTTGCCCCACATCCCTGATGTGAATGACACCGCTGTATGTATAGAGTTTTAAGAGTGAATTCGCTCTTTGTGTTCCGTCTCTACGTCAGCTGGAGGATTCTTTTTTTTTCGTGCAGCGTGATGTCCACATTTCTCTTCGCCTCCTCAGACATTTTTTTCCCCCCTTCCTCTTTCCCCCTTCAGCTCCTGCCCGTAAGTGCATTTCTGTCTCCTTGCTCGGAGGAATGCCTTGGAGCAGTTTCAGTCTGAGGCTTTTGGTGTTTCACTAAGCTGCTGTGAAGAAAAACAAAAAAAAAGCAGCAGCCATGAGTTGGGCTTAGATAGAGGGGGGAAGGGAGGAGGAGAGGGAGTAGGTTGTGTATGTGTGTGTGTGTGTATCAGGGTGTGTGTGTGTGTGTGTGTGCAGTCTCCAGCTGTGGAATGTTGAGTCGGCAAGAAGAGCTCAGTGGCACGTCTGCAACCAATCAGAGAAGGAGGCTCAGGGACATGAAGGGTCAAAAAGGAGAGTGAAAAAAGGAAAGCCAGACGAAGGAGAAACGGTGGCGGGGAAAACGGGGGAGCATGAGGAGGAGCCAGGGATGCAGGGTGAGAGGGAGGAGGAGGAGGAGGAGGAGTGTGAAGGGTGCAGGGGTTGGTCCCAGACTCACCCCGGCCTCTGCTGGTGGTTTACTGTACTGGTGTGTGTGTCGCTGGGAGGATGGGACCTGACGGAGCGTGTGAAGGTGTGTTGAGGTCATGTGTGTGACGCGTGCTGGCTCTTGTCCCTGTGAAGATTACCTGAAGCACCTGTTCAACTTTTTTTTGAACATTTTTGTGTCTTTTTTTATATGAAATGAATAAAGTCTATGTTCTCAAAGCCTTTGCTTCCACACTCTTTACAGATATTCATCCATCCATACATCGTCTTAGAATAGATAATCTCCAGGTCTTAATTCATGGCTGGATCAGGTGAGTTTCATTCACGATACAGTGGAGACAGAAACTCACATCATGGCCTCAAAGTTCTCTCTCCGGGTCGACTTTCAGAGGAAGGTTTCATACCCAAACACACATACTGAAGTGGAAAGGTCTGTGGGGTAACAAAGGTGAGCAGAGATCTGGAAGCCATGGACTGATTAGCAACACAATCCAGCACTGCTGCCTAATCCCTTCAAACACCAGGTTGTCTCCGCCGAGGTCAATGGCTAATGTGTGAGAGACACAGACAGCTTCTTTGAAGGCTGTTTCCAGGATGTTTGCCTGAAAGAATTTACATGAAGTGATTTGCTGATGAATGTCAGGGAAGGAACTTAATCAGTCAACAATTAAAACCACAAGTTTTCTTCCACGTCGCTAAGCAATATTGTGGATGTCTCCAGCACACACACACACACACACATACACACACACACACCCCTGTCATCTGTCACTCACACTTGTACCTAGAGGCAATGTATAGATGATGACCGAGGAATAGTCACAGCCACTAATCAACAGCTATTAATCTACTCATACAGTAACTGACAACTATTTTGACAGTCATTATTTGATTATTTGTCATTTAGGTGAGAACAAGTCTTTTAAAGACCTTTGACTTTTTCACATTTTTTTCCATCTTTTCTGCATCACATTATATTGTGCTGCCTATTTACAGATACCACCCATCTATTGTATATCACCATTACATTATTATGATTTATAGCGGCTGAACTTCTCGAGTGTGAATGTGAACTTTCTGTTTGTTTCACAAACTTTGCTGTCACAAGTCACTGATCTGGGAAATGAATCAAAGAAGTGATGCGTGTGAAGCGAGGCCTGCGATGCTGCTGTCTCTCCACAAGAGGGCAGACCTCCCCTTCAGTTTATCGCTGCATGCGTTTCACCCTGCTACCTGCCTCTCGCTGCTCAGGCAGGCAGGCTTCTGACATCACAGTGCACCCTCTATGCACAAGCTAACCCACAACCCCCTGTTTGCTTTTGCACTCGAAAATGTAAAATCTTGTGCGATTTTGTCCGACAGATTAAGAGCAGCTGCTGCAAAGCCAGACTCCACTCCCTCCAGTCCTCCAAGTGGAGGATATGCTCGAGCAGGTAGAGCGGCTCGGAGACTGAGTGGATGTTTAAAACCCAGCACCTGGTGCAGAGGGAGCCGCTGCGGCCTCCTCCAGCCCGAGACCTGGCTGCACCGCTGCAGCATCGCGCCCGCTGCCAGTAAATTGCTTGTTATTCAAATCAAAGCGGCTCCCTGTAATCCATCTCACTTAGGATGGATGTCACAGCGTGTCCAACTGCACAAACTGCAGGCCCCTCGCTTTAAAGCATCCGGGGGTTGTCTTCTTCTCCGGTTTCACAGCAGTGTTTTTTTTTTGTTGTTTTTTTTTTTCATCATGCAGCTCTACTTTATGAAAACTGTCCTGCATTATATTTCAGGCTCGGCTCAAGCTGTGTGCGTAACATCGTTTGCATGCTACAGCTCGCTCTCTCTCGCCCTCTCTCTCTATATATATCCACTTATACATACATTTCACGTCATATTCATCTGCGGCTGCAGTGAAACTTAATGTCACACTTTGTCGTTCAGAATATTTCCAGCGTGCAGTGAAGTACGGAGGCGTAGAAACACATTTAATTGAAATGTTTCCCTGGCAACTACTGAGGTAAATCTAAAGTGCTAAATACAGTTTGCCAGTGTGTGTATTTGTGTGCATCTATCACCTTCTACTGTTCTACCATCTACTTTGTATGTTAATTAATCCAGTTCATCATTCTTTCACTAGTTTGGAGTGTTTTCTCTTATTGAGCCGTTTAATGAAGCGCCGGTGGCTTGCTGAGAGGACAATCTCTTCACAAGCTGCAGCCATCTCGCCCGAGGCGTCTTGAAAGCACCTGTCTGAGCTTTTGGAGAATAAAGACAGGCTGCAGAAGTCTCTGCTCTGGGACTAACAGAACAATATTAATGCTCCAGTCCTCCACGTCTCCTCCGAGACTGACTGACTGACTGGAGCGAAACTCTCCATGATTAATTAACCAGCACAAGAGGAGAGATGGGAGAGTGAAACTCTTCAAACAGCTCGCCTCTCGCCTAATCAATGTCCTCTTAATTTGAAGGTTTGATGTTCAGATCCTGCTCATGCGTTGTTCTGAAGTTGCTGTTTACCCCCCCCCCCCCCCTTCCTCCTCCTCCTCCTCCTCTCCCTCCTCCTCCTCCTCCTCTCCCTCCTCCTGCCTATCTGGTCGTGTTGGCGCTGCAGGTTGAGGGTGGGGAAACCAGAGAGAAAGCAGTGTCAACAAGTGAAATTAAAAACCCATTCACTCTCCTCAGTCATCCATTTGGAGGCTGGCCAAAGGAGAAGCAGCTGTTAGACTGGCAATAGAGGGGCGAGACAGAGAGCAAGACCCACACACACACACAGCATGAAAAAGAGCAAGAGAGGGGGAGAGAGAGTAAAATGTCAATTCAGGAAGAGAGAGAGAGTTTTGATAGGAATAGGAATAGGATCTCGCCTGTGAGCACCAGAAGCAGAATTTTGAAAAGAAGCTGCCTCATAAAAACCTGGCCCACTCTCAAGATTGCTCTTGCTGGTTGTAGAATTAATTGCATTTAATGTTTCACGTCCAAAATGGCATCGCGGAGACTCAGGATGCAGCCTGTGCTTCAGCTGCCGTTCACAGAACAATGCGTTCTGATTAAGGTCCCCGAGTCCTCACAGTACAGTTCAGCTCCAGCGATGGAGGTGAACGTACCTCGCTGCGGTCTTAACCTGTGGGCACGTGCTCGCTACTCAGGCTGCTATTGTGTCAAGTGCTTCAGAATCCATCACTCATTCTTGTGAATGGCGAAGGAAGTCTGAGCTAATAATGAGTCTTATTCATTCCTTTGATACGTGTTTCTGCCGGTGACTCCTGCAGAGAGCAAGGGAGTTTTCATTTCGACCTGCACGTGCAGAGCTTTTAGGATATTTACCTGATTGCCACCACCTCGGCGCCTCCTCTCGATGTATCTAAGTCCTTGTTTCTCAATATTGAGGAACAATATATCACTCTCTGCAGAAATTCAACTGAGGAACAGACCCGATAAACAACCAGAAGAATTCAGTGATTTCCCTGCCAGTGGAGTCGAGGCAGTTCAGCACATCCACGAAATGTACTTTCAAATCCAATACTGCAGAGAGTCAGTCCTGCTCAGCGATTTCCAGCTTTCCTCGCAATGGGTGCATTTCTCTCTTGCCCTTAGACTGACTGTGGTAGTGAAAGGAATTTTTTTTTTCCAGTGCTAAAAACATTGCCAGGCTTCAACCAAGTCACTGCAAACAAACAAACAGATATGTCGAGAACCTCATCTGGCTGCTACGGCTGAACTAATCCGTCTGAGCACCCCGGTACAAAGGGAGCATCTCTGACATTACGCTTTTAAGTGGCTGCAATATACTCAGCGCCGGCTTCATTCCCATATTGAGGCACCGCGGAGGCATCAATGCCCCTCTCGCTGTCATCTGCAGTGCTGAGAGCTCTTGGCTGAGATTGCTTCTGGTGTGTCATCACGCAGTGTGACAGCTCTCCATCCACCTGTTGTCGCTGCTAGATGCTTGTCATTGGCCCTCTGAACTGTGAGCGCGGAGTCAATATCATAATCTCCTCTGCCAGCGGGACGCCTGATGAGCACTTTGCAGACGTGCCGACAAAGCCCGGAGACGCTTCTCCTTGGCTGGGGAGCCTGCGAGGCCCCATCTGCGATCGGCCATTGATTTTTTAGTCAAAATGATTTTTCATGCCAGTGAAAACAACCCCCGTGTGCCAGCTTCTTTTTAAGCGGGGATCAGATTCCCCTAATCTTTGTCCAAATCAAAGGCTGCACACTTCAGAGTGTCTGAATCAGCAGAGATACACCCAGAGTCGGAGCCTACGCCAGAGCAGAGAGAAGGGAAAAAAATAAAGCTTTGCTCCCACTTTGCTGTCGAATCTCATTTTAGCTCCCGTCTTTCTTCTCCCTCATCGGTTTTCTTGTGAGCTTGCAGTGGCATTGTGTCTCGGCTTGTTTTGTGTGCATTTGTGTGTGTGTGTGTGTGTGTGTGTGCGGCGATGGACACTTGTAAGAGAGAAAATGTGAAGGGCCAGGAGGAAGGATAGTGGGCAGAGGCAGGTTGGGGGAGGAGGAGAGGGGCTGCGCAGGGCTGGAGGCTGGGTGTGGTGCAGTTATCTCCTCCGAGCAGATGAGAATATGTCCTCGCCTGCGGGACGCTCCTCTTTCCCAGGCCAAGGACGGCATCTGTGTGGTGAAAGGGATTATGGGTACACCGTGCCCAGTCTCTGCCTTTAGGGGAAGCCGGGATGCAGCACTTGGTTGTCTTATGTGCTGGCTATTTTTCAGGTATGTAATTAGCATCCTTAATGGCTCTAATTAGGCCCCGCGCAGTTTGCACCACAGTCAACAGCAAAAAACTCCCTCCATGCAAAGGCTGATAAATTGATAAGGGAGCAGAGATTTGGCCCGAGAAGGTGTCTCTCGCAGAGTAACAACCCCATATTTTGAATCCAAAATACCGGGATGGTTGATACCTCTGGGCGCCCCGGTGGCACACCTGGTGCAGGGTCCACATGTGCGGTCTTAAAGTCTGTGTCAGGTTCAATCCCCATCTGGATCACCCTGTCTCTCCTGTCTCTCTCCAGCTGTCACTATCTGAAATAAAGCCACCAATAATGTCTATCTTTTCCCCCCTGACACCAATATTTTCAAGCTTCAATCATGGTGTTGTAAGCAAAAACAAAACAAAACAAAACGACAAAATGACGTGAAGTGAAATGACAGTGACGAGATCTTCACAGGATGCCCACTCCTGCACCTGCCCGATCATAATTCCTCACTGTAAACAACAAAAGGCTCCATTATCACCCGCAACCAGGGACTGGATTAGACGCGACTCCATTTGCATGCGTTTCACCCCAAAATAATAATAATAAGAAACTACAAATAAGGAGGAAATAGAGACAAAAGGTGAAGTTAATTTATGGAAAGCTCGGCTCCTCCAATGTTCTACGCTTTGATGCTTAATCCGTTATTAACCCCCACAACATTAGGCATACACACACGAAGACTTGGGCTCAAGCCCTTCCTTTAGCACACACGCACATGCACACTCACACACGCACACTCACGCACACACACACACTTACACACCTTGAGTGACTGAGGATTCCTGAGTCAGGGGAACTGGAGCCAATATTACCCCTCTGGGAAATAAAGATAGGGCAAGGGTGCAGAAGGAGCGAGACGAGGCAACTGTGGAGGCGCGCAGCAGAGCATCAACCCAATCCCACTTGTATTTACTTTCGCTTGTTTCCAGGGCAATAGCGGGAGGCTCTGCTTCTCCTCCCGTGGAAGCAAAAACCCACTTAGAGGAGAAAATTTCGGCCTTGGAAATAAATTGTTGTGAAGCGGGAAATGTTCCATTACTTGGAGCCTTTTTTTAGTCCCCGCGCCTGCGTCATCCAGAGAGTGTCTGCACATACACTGAGCACGTGTGTGCGGGCGTTTTAGAATGAGCCAAAATAAAACAAAAGAGCCGCAACATGGTGGCCGTCTGCGTCGTTACTGCTCTGGCTTTTAGAGAGAGCTCAGCAGACGTGAGACGCTGAACGCATCCTTGGTAAGAAATTAGTTTAAATAAGTGGAGTTAAGATGAACGTGCACCTGTGTGTTTGTGTGTGTGCGTGTGTGTGTGTGTGTGTGTGGAGGGGGGGGGGTTGTGTGACTTCACAGAGTGGTTTCGCCACTCGCTGAGTGTTTTCCTCGGTGAAGCAGTCAGGATATGCAGAGATGAGCTCCATTGTTGGCATAAATTGCCTGGCCCAGGCATGCCGCCTCTCCACTGGGCATCTCCCCCCTCGTATTGATCGATCTAATCCTTGGCTATAATGAGTTTCTCTGTCTGAGAGCGAGGGATGGGCCGGGCCATGAAGTGGAGAGCGGAGTGAGCGTGGAGGTGGAGAAACGAGGGCCACTGCTTGTGCCGGTAGTAATTAAAGTTATTTACCGATATAAAGTTATCTGGTTTGGATTAGACGGCTCCACTGTGCCCGGAAATGTGACCCACCTGGATCCATCTGTGACAATTGTTTTCATTATTGATCAGTGCAGCTTCCTTTCTACTTGCTAATTACTGATGGAAATCAGATTTTCCCGCTGAGTAAATTGTGTCATCAAAGACCAAAGCAAAACACACGGATAACAACACCTGTGATGATCAACAAGCAAATGTTTCTCTTCTTTTTTTCTAAATTACTTGATTAATTATCCAGTTTGTGTTTATCATGTTGGTTTTGGATGATGAGCTAATGAATTTTGAAGTTCAACAGACAGCAAATAGACATTCATTTATTCATTATCAATCTTCTTAATGTGTTATGAAAGTTAAAATATATATCAAATTGTTAATAATTACTATGAACTGCCTGATTTCAATATTTTTCAGATAATTATCTGTCTACCTGAGAATTACACATTACCTGCATGGACACATAAAGGAAGAGAAGAAAGATGTGTTTAACTCTGAATGTTCTCATGATGAATATTGATCAGTGGAGTCTTATTGCTAATGTAAGAAAAGCCTGTTATAGTGGAAATTAAAGCTAATGTGAGTTCCTCTTTGACGAGTAAGGAGATGTGTAGTAAAGAGAGATGCATTTCTTCTGAAAGTCATTGCATTTAGTCCCTTTTGGTTTTAATGTGAAGGTACTATGTGGAAGCTGTGGCCACCTGTTGCAGGTGTCTCCGGACAGCTAGGGGGCAGCAGAGTACCAGAGCAACGGGAGTGACGGGGCAATTTAGGAGAAAGGAAGACAAGATCATTTAGGTGAGTTTTGTATTTATTGAGTTACAGTGAAGTTTTGTGTTTAGCACAGGTTTAAAAGGTCAATGAAGTTTGTTTGTCAGACTAAAAAAAACTGAGTCCTTGTCAAAATTAATTAAACTGAATTGTTTGCTGTAGTTATTTGAGCTGATTGGATGCACTGGAAGATCATTTAAACCAAAGGCAAAGAAAGCATTTGATTTTGGTTGATTAGTTTTCGCAGTATCGGTTATATGCGTACTCCTCCATAAAACGTGAGTTAATATTAGCACTATGTATATCAGATGGGCAGAAAAACAACTGCATGTGAGTGATATGCTGCTCAGAGCTGCTCGGTGACTCACAGACTGCTGGAATACACTTGTGTTGGGTTTTAAAAGCTGATGGTTTGAGTCGTGCTCTCAGTCTCTTTTGTGGACCCACAGGTGGCAAAACATTGTGCCATTACAGATTTGACACCCAGCTGTTCTGTACAATAGGTGTGTCCACACACACATACATACACACACACACACACAACAGTCCTGCTGGTATTTGGGCAAAATGCGCTGAACATAGCGCCAAAGTGCCGAGTGAATTTATGTGCATAATGAACATGAGCAAACAGAATATCGGGATGTTTAGGCTGAGAACACAGTGAGAGAGAAAGCTCCTAAAAAGCATTGGGCGTGCTCAGCTGGACCCAGCGAGGGAGGTAACAATGAAAGGCGAAGCTGCTTCCCTCTTGCAGAGAGTGGAATAACGAAGCGAGACACCGAGACAGAACAGAGAGGACTGCCTGTAGTTCACAGGCCGACTGTCCATCATCTCCCAGAGAGCTGGTACTCTGCACATCAAGGTAGCAGACATGAAGACTTCTCACTGTATGAAAAAAAAGGCTTTAAAGCTGCAATGAGCTACACAGGGCCAGCATCCCTGTGAACATATATATATATATATATATATATATATATATATATATATATATATATGTTCCTCTGTGAATCTTCAACTGCCATGTCCAATAGGCCTCTATACGTCTGGTTGTCTTCTTCTCATCCCTTATCTTCAAGAAGCAGTGAGACAAAAAGAGAGCGTGCTGTCTATTAACTTGTACAGTACATGAGAACTTTCCTCAATGTGGAGGAACAAGTGCTTTTATTCACAGCATAAGAGAGCACCGCTGGGTCAAGTCATTCAGAAATAATCCATCTGTAACTGATTAACCTGTTAATGATTCGCTTTCATGGACAAAGATGGTAAATCAAAAAAAAAAAAGAAAGGCTGAAGCCTCACAATGCATTTAATCTGCAAGATGAAAGACAGAGAATAGTCCAACTCCAGAACGTGACATCTCCGCATAGCAAGTAGCCCACGCCAAATCAGATAAAACGTTTGTTTGCAAACTTATCATTCGTCCAACCAACCAAACGTGATTTCATCCCCGCGGGCCAGAGCATCGAAAACAATCCCGCTGTGTCTTTATGTGCTGTGTGTATCTTTGCTCGGCCGAGCATCTCTTAGTGGTTTAGCAGGTTCAAGTGTGGCTAATCTGACCACCACGTGCCTTCAAGGCAGCGGCCTGGCGTGACGGAGGAGCCCGTGTGAAAGGCCTCTTTGTTGAGCCGTGTCATCATTTGTATTCAGCAGGATCAAAGTCTCCTCGGCTGCTTTAAAATTTGTCCTGTGGCTAGTGTTGCCGGGGCAGTGAATGACAATGTCAAGGGATGCAGAAGAGCTGAGAATTTACATAGAAATGGCCCCAGATATGAATGTGTAAGGAATCCAATCAGAGCCCACAGTTTGGGATTGTGTGGGCATGTCTCCGTGTCTGCCTTTGCTCTGCCTCCCAATGTGTGTTTGTGGCACATGTGTGGGTGTGTGCGTGGGGAGAGAAGTCTACATTTCTGACTTTTGGTGGAATTTTCTTTGACATTTTCCTCCCTTTGTTGGACGGGGCCGTCTTCAAAGATGCAGGCAGGAAATCACATCCACACTATTCTTGTCCCTGGGATTGCTCGCTTTCAGCAGATGAAGGTTAGAGGAAAACCTCAGCAAATCAGATAGTTAGTTAGTTGTTCCAAATCAGGTAACGTTTCGCAGGTCGGTTTGTTTGGGTGTATGTGGACACAGCAATCCAGACCGAGGTGGACTCCGTCCACGCTCTGGAGCGGCTCATTTGTAATGAGCATGTAATCGACTCAGCAACCAGCTGCTATGTACAGCTGACTGGAGGCATAATCACCTAAAATCGTGTCTAATCACATCTAATCAATCACCACTCAGACCGATCACGATGGTGTGCAAGTTGTTATCTGGAGGGCATGACAAGAAACTGTTGATCATGTCTATCAAAGCAATGACAGCTTTAATGATATTTAGTCAACACTGATACATTAACCAAAGAGACCCTGAAGAGCAACGATGCCGTCTGCAATGTTGCAGATGATCCGTGTTTTGTTTTGTCATGTTCGACTGTAAGACTGACCACTGACAGAACTGTTTATTTATGCATGGCATTTGTTTACAACTTTGCCCGCTTGGGGCTGTTAACGTGTGAACAACCCAAAAGAAAAATGCAACAGTTTCCAAGATTGAACAATTTCCAGTTTCACAACAAGTTCCAATTCAGGAGCTCAAATGATTCAGTCGTGTTGTTTGTGTTCATGCAATCACAGTCACAAACTGTCCAGAGTTGTAAACAAATGCCGTGCACAAACCAGCTGCTCTCTGATTGGTCAGAAGTTTACCTGAGTAAACACACATGGAGCATTAACTGTTTCATTTGTCTGGTCAATTAACCTGAAATGTCCTTATAAGATGCTAATATCACACACAGCGCTGCGCTAGCCGTGATTGACAGCTTCTTGTCTTGCCTCCTGGATCACAGAGGAAGTCACGCACGGTCACGATGGGTCGCGAGCGATGATTGATTAGACACGGCACGCTTTCGTGTGATTGTGCCTCTGGTCGGCTGTGTGCAGCGCTTGTGTCGGTTTCTGAGCTGATTACGTTCTCACTACAAACGAATCACTCCAGGGCTCGGATGGAAGCGAGCCGAGACCACCTGAGACCATCTTGTCTCGATTTCTATGTTCACATAGGGCCAAACAATCCCAATTCAGAGCACATAGAAGACTTTAAGTTTCACTCTGACATGTCAAACTTTTGGACAAATCTCCATTCATTCGTATTGGGAAGAAAGCCAGATGGGCCTTTAAAGCAACAGTGAAACCAGGTGCTGTGTCTCTGCAGAAGTTGTGGAGAACGTGTGCACTTGGAGGAGCGATGACGTCTCTATTTGTTTTTCCACATTAAAAACTCATTTATTTCTGGGGCTGATCAGATCAGCTGTAATCCTGCAGGCCTGCCGGGCGGCTGCGTGTCACCGCTCGGCCCCTCTCATATTCATCAGCTGGAGAGAGGCTGTCACAGCGCACACTGATTACACTGTGGCCGTGCTGACATCCGCCGTCTTCATTATTATGGCAGACACACAACACAAAATCAATAGGGTCGTTGTAGACTTAATAAAGGTAATTTCTCTACAGTGCCGCCTCATGAGACGGCCACAGAGCAGCAGGCTTATTTCTCAAGTTATTTCATCCCCCTCCGCTTTCCAGTGTGTCGCGGAAATGCAGGCGCCATCGATTCATGAGCCATTAAAACTTTCTACGGAAACTGTGAAAGAGAGAGGTGCCCCACTTTGGGGATTCGAATGGAGCAGAAATTTTCAATCAAAGTGCTTGTTTAGCACAGATGATGGGACATTTCTATGAGCTCTTTTGGCCCCGATTTTGTTTTGAATCGTGTTAGAGAGCAAATGTGAGTATAAATCCATCCGATCAGGCATCGCACACATTTCCATGCTCTCGACTATTATCTGGATTCTGAAGGATCTGCATGTGTGTGTGTGTGTGTGCGTGCACTACATTATTCTCGACTGTTTTACTTCATATGTGTTGATGTTTTTCCTCTTGCACAGTCGATTGCAACTGAGAGAATGATGCCACACGTCAGTGCACACACAGTCACATTTTATGCAAATCTGTGTCCTCCATCTGGAGTTTTTCAGCAGCCAAATATCCAAATACGAAAAGCATGTGGATCTTATCTACATCTTTGATGTGAATACGTCTGATAGGTCTTTGACAGCACACACTTCCACACATATCGTTCCTGCACCAGAAACCCTGTCACACACTGATTTCAGCCTCTTATTTTCCTATCACCAGTGTTAAACGAGTGAACCGGTGACCCTGTGAGTGTTTTCACAGTGTTTCCAACAGCTCTGTTTTCTGTCAGCGTCCACCATGTCCCATTTATTCCCCCTGACCAAAGCGCGGATCCGGCGGTCGTCTCTGTCACTGGAAAATGGAAGAGATACTCTCCCTGGGGGCGAATAATCTGCCAACAAAAATACGGGAAATTTCTCATGAGAGGAGCGAGGAGAGAGCGTGTAAACGTTCGCGGGGTGGACAAGAGGCAGGATAAGACGCTGCTTAAAAAGGGATTGTCTAAGCTGGTGTGGAGCCTTTGGCGAGAGATTATATTATAAATAGGAAAGTGCGGTGGAGTTCGCCTCGCAGCCATGCATCAGATCGAGGACAGCCTCAGCCTGCGTGTACACTATTAAGATAGCTTCTGAATTAAAATTCTTCTAAAGTGGGATTCTGTTTGAAGTTTTTTCTCTTTCCCCCACCACTTCCTCTCCGTTTGGACAAGCAGGTTAATCTGTTGTCGCTGGAGCACAGTGTGCATTTATATAAGGGGAGGACGCAGGATGCCTGGGACTGTGAGGAGCTGTCAGCAGCATCCCCAGCACCCGGGGAAGCTTCAGCGTAGCGTGATGTAATGGCTCGCTCCTCTGTAAGACAGGTCGACCGGTCCGTGTGGACACGAACGCCTGTGGCAGCCTCGCCTGAGTCACCCAGGAAGACGGTGGCCGCGCTCCGGCCCGGGGCTTGTTGTCTGCGCGTGTCGACCTCGGGCTTTGTGCGTTTATCGTCTCATCTCTCGGCTCCTGTCGTGCCTTCGGATTTAAAAGAGGCCCCCCTTTATGAATTTTAATGTGCGCTTGTGATCCTGACCTACCAGCCAGACTGGAAGATTCTCATATAGGTGAAGTGCTGACACACTTTCCCAGCGTGTGCATAAGTGTCCTGACACACGGGAGCACGGGTCAGTGGTGTTGGCTAAAGGCGGACGGCCTGCTCAATAATTTACGGGACATCGAGAGGGAGAGTGAGAAGGGACGGAGCCAGAATTCAGAGCTGATGGCGTGAAACCGACGATGTTGGGCCAACAACAAACAAAGCGGTTGCCCCTCAAACTCCCCGATTTACTGTAGTAGGGACGAAAACATCAAAACATATAAAGAATAGTTTTGTAGCTCAAACATTCCATCAACCTTGGTTTTGATCAATTACTACATATATGCAATTTTAATAAAGGGTGTAAGATATATATAAAAATGATTGGAGACTGGAGAGTTTTTACCTGTAATTACAGCCTTGGATATGTCAATAGTTAGTAACAGTTCTGATGCATTATTAGTTTTTTTTGTCGTATCACATTTGAGCTTTTCCATCCTGATTCACTGCCAGTGGATGTTTTTGCCCCACTGACCTTCATTAAAACCAATTGTTTTGATTGTACAGCCATAATAGTATTTCATGATGACATCTGTAACGTTGGTGCCTCCACCCTGGAGGAACAAGGTCAAATTAGTCGCTGTCACTGTTTACCATCAGATAGAGCCATTTACCTACAATCTAGGCCTGTGCAAAAGACAGCCTGCATTCTTCTCCTCACTTAAATTGACTAATCAATTATTAAAGCAGTTGTTGATTATGCTATTAGTCGATGAGATGCAGCTCCAGACAGTATAGATTTCTTTGGAGGTTTGTGATTTGATAAAATGTCACAGAACAGCTGCACGACTCCCTTGTGATTAACTGTCACACTGAAAGCTGTGTCGTCTTTGGCTTCCAGCAGCTGGACAAACAGCAGCAACATACGTAAGGTTTATTACCCAGCCTGTAATCCAGGTTTGATTTTACTGCCTAATAAAAGCTGCTACTTGCTGAACATGTTCCCAAACATCGGCTAGGAGCGAACAATGTCATAATCACCGGTACAAATGCTCCACACACCAAACAAATGCAACCAAATTGTTGAGACAATGCAAAAAAATATCTTAATTTGGTATTTTTGTTGAGAAGAAAAAAGCTCTGTGGTGGTAGTTATTTGAATGAAGGACACAGCTGCTGATAGGATGATGCATTGTTTGTGTGTGTGTGTGTGTGTGTGTGTGTGGGTGGGTGGATGTATCTGTGTGTGTGAGTGAGTAAGGATGTAATTAACAGTGGGGTGTAAATGGACAACCGGCACTCTGAGAGCTGGAGTGACACAATGGCTTGCATCAACACAGATATCCCAGCATGCCTGCTGCTTTTACCCATTCTATCCCTCACGCTTCCCCCGTCTCACTCTCCCCACTCACCCACTCACTCACACACACTCATTCCCTCACTCACTCTCTCTCTCTCTCTCTCTCTACCCAGTCTGTTCCCTCTCTCACACACACTCTCATGCAAAAAAAAAAAAAAGCAGACGCTGGTGATTTGCATGGAGCGCCGTGCCCGTCATGCCAGCGAGAATCAGCTCCGTGACACGGCTCATCCCACTTCTGCTCCTCAAGACATGATGCTGAGCAGCGTGTAGGAGCTCGTACCTCTCCCTGCCTCCTGCCTCCTGCCTCCTGCCTCCTGCCTCCTGCCTCCTGCCTCCTGCCTCCTGCCTCCTGCCTCCTGCCCCCTGCTGCTGCTCCTCTGACTTTGACGGCTACATTTGCTCACCTTTGGTGTCTGTTTGCAGGCAAAGTTTAATCCCTGATCGAACAGAACGCTAGCGGTGAATACTGAGTGACACTTATTGTGCCGCACTGGAGCATCATTGCCCTCCATGCTCCTCCTGTCTTCTGCCTCTATGTGTGTACGTGTGTGTGTGTGTGTGTGTTTGGCTAGCCGGCTGGGCAGCTTGGGCAGAACTTATGTGTCTGCAACCGAGCGGACATGAGAGACATATGCGGGGATCTCTTGTCTGTCTTGTTTGCGTGTACGTATCATTGTGTGGCTGAGCGCTTCATGAGCGATTCACTCTCGACAGGCTGGGTTATAATGAGATCCCTGGGGCTAAACGCAGGCTGCCTGTAAAACAACAGATGTGGCTGGACTCGCTCAGTCTCCCCTTTCCCCCTCTCTCTCTCTCTCTCTCGCTCTCTCTCTAGTAGCTGGCAGAGCTGTCACTCACGGGGGGGAGGAGGGCGACAGGCAGGTGAGGGGGTGAGAAGGTGAGGGAGGGAGGGAGGAGGCACCTGACCTGACGCTCAAACAGTCTGACGTCTGAAACATCCCAAATGTCAACCGCTCTATCTCGCCACTGATGTGATGCTGATGAAGATGATGAGGCCTTATATTCCAGCCGCACTTCAAAAGCAAGCGCAGCCATCTGACATTTAAAAGGCATTTGGAGACTTTCAGATAAGGTGGCATCTATAGTCGTGCCAGATATTACCACGTATCAATGACTTAAATGCAGATGGATCGGAAAGCTTTGTAAATTAGGAGGGTTTTGATATCTCATGAATACACAAAAGGAGTATTTTTTTTTCTTTTTCTTCCCGACATGTCGCCGTCCCCAGAGTGGCAATCGCTGATTTCTCTCTGGAAAATATAATTCAGGATTTTTTCACCTGTCTTTCTTCTCAATGTCCCGGGAGAAAAACCGAGCCAGACGGGGGGAACTGGCACCGTCTCCGAGTCAAATGTTACTGCAGAGCGCCAGAAACATCACAATAGTGGTTCTGTGTGAGGGGGAAGAGCAAATGGGTGCACTGACACACACACACACACACACACACACACACACACACACACGCACACACCCCCTGCTCTCGGGCAGACAGCCACTGGCCTGCTGCAGCCTCTCAGTCAATAGACGTGCATTGTGCTCCCTCCAACAGGAACTTGCTGCAGAAACCTGTTTCAGTGCCATGCAGGACCAAGCAAAATTTAACAATTAGCCAAAGGCTGTGTCAGATACGAGACCTACCCCATGCTTTTGTTTTATTCTTGTTGTAAGGATTTCCTAAATTATACAAAAAGAAAGAAAGAAAAACTGACAGTCCCAAGAGGATGATTGATGTTGGAGTTTTTAACTTCCTGTACTTTTCCACAACTCTTGGACAGTTTAGGTGCAAAATTAATTGCTCTTGCTCTCTGTTTACTAAGTTTTAATGTGCCCAATACTTTGGTTTACAGCCCAGAGACTTATTGCCTTCCCATCAGCCTCAGCTGGCCTCAGCTGTTCCACGTGTGTTGTTTCAACCAGAGCGTGAGTAATGAGTCACAAGCAAGTCTTAAGTTACAGTGCTGAGTCAAGTGGAGTCCTTGTACGAGTAGCCATCCTTAACATTTTAAGGAGCACGTCAAAATCAAGTTGTTAATTCACGGCTTTATTACGACCCTTATTAAGTCATGTTGCTCTAAACCTCGACCTCTGTTTCCAGTAAGACGTGTAAAAAGTTTGGACCAGGGGCCTTTCTGTGTGGACTTTGCATGTTCTTGCTTATGTCTGTGTGAGTTTTCCCTGGGTGCTACTCACAGAGTCCAAAAAGAGGTCAATTGGAGTCTCTAAATTTGCCCCTTGTTGTGGGTGTTTCCATTACCCCTGTTAATGCACAAAACCTTAATATTGCTATGCAAACTGGTAATCGAAACACCTCTCCAAAAAGCTCTCAATTTTCATTAAAACGTTTCTCATGAGGTAGTTTTTCAGACTGTTAATACAATTTATTCCAAGAGTTGTGATGGATGCACTTTTTTCACATTTAATAAGTGATTACAAAATCTAATCCAAACATTGTGTAAAACCAGGGAAATGCGAAATGTTTTGGATGTCTATCTTCCTCAAAGTGGAAAGATTTTATGAAAATTATGTGATTCTGCAAGAAGAGTTTGTAAGAGTTACAGCTCAAGCACAAAACACCTTTCAAAGGAAACAGCTGTACGTTATCATCACTACTGGTACAAGATGAGTGGTTTATTAATGTGTAAATTGCTCAACACGTTTGGATGGATACTTTACTCAGGGTCTTCAGCCACAGAGGGACTCAAACCTGTGACCTTGGGTCACAGATTGACATCTTTCACCACTAGGAACAGGAACCACCAGAACCTTTGTCTCGGGGGTCAAACTTCTTTCTAAATGTCGACTCTGGTGGGACTCGAACCCACAACCTTTGAATCACTTCTCCAGTAACTAACTAGAAGTCCAATGCGCTATCCGTTGCGCCACAGAGCCACACATGCTAGCTCCCCCCCCACCATGTAGCTCAGGATGAACATAAAACCCTTAGTTCCTGGTTTGGGGTGGACTACGCACTACCCCGCTTCTGACCCCGCTTCTGTTTACAGTAGATTATGAGTGGTCGTCTCCCCTCCGAGCGAAACTCACGATCCCAGCGAATACGTAATAGTTGTTGAGGCACTGCAATGTTGTACAGCAGCTAATCCCCGCGCTGTAGTTCCCCAGTTTCGTTATGAGACAACATGTCATTAGCCAGATAATCAAGCTTGTTCCCATTATCTCTGCTCGTTTTAATGAGCTGTGTACATCCACAGCGTGGCCTCCAGAGATGAGCCATCACACAACAGGCCTTATTTTCTACAGCTTTTCTCTAATGTTCAGATAATGTGTTTAAATAAAACATTTCTTTCTTTCTCTCTCTCTCTCTGTTTTTTGTTCTTTTTTTCTTGCTAAATTTGCTATCTTCGGGGGCACGGCAATTAATGTTGTTCTGTCAGGCGCTGTTTGCAGATGGCTTCCTCCTCTCAACAAACATTTCATTAAGAGCGGCTTCGGAGCAGCATAGCAACTCCACATCTGCTCCATTGCCATTCGATCGGCATAGCGCGGGCTCGCATATTTTTCCAGGCAAAGTATGCAGCGTCTCCATCATCAGAGAAGGCTATGATGCGTGACCTGCTTGACTCGGCTGATAAATGATTTATCAAAAGCACACACAACCAGCCTAGGTAAGGGCTGTGGACAGGGGGAGCTGCGAGCGGAGAATCTGAGAGCAGAACTCCGGAGCTCCAGATGGTGTCGGTGACAGGTGTGATCATCATTGGGAATTACGCTACACTTTGTGGTACTCCGACTGCACCACGTGTGATATTTCAGCTCTAATTTCAGCTACAAGTCACACGGCAGGAGAGAGCGTCCCGCACATGAATGGCTTCTGAAACCGACAGGAGCGACATCACAAAGCGGCGAGCCGACGTTTATAGATGATCTCGAGCCCACAAATGACAGTTTTCATAACACGGGCTTTCAACATCAAGATTCAAGTGTTTTTTTTTGTTGTTCATACACCCAAGAATGAAAACGCTGCCAGCTCTGCACAAAGTCATTTTAAGAAAATTTCAATCAATTTGCTTAGACATTAATTGCTGCAAACATGCACACACAGGAGTCCTTCCATTATATGCATGGCCAGGAAAAAGATCTCATTAGCCACAGAGATGACTACATTGGTTGTCTTTCTTCACGCGGGTTACTGTACGTTTTCACATTTTGAACTAGTGTTTTACTTTCAGCTTGTTTTTCTTCTGACCTGGATTTTTTTCTACAATTTCACAAACACAATCTGTTTGCCACTAGTTTATATTTGGAGTGTGCATAACGTGTGAGTGGCAAATCGTGCTGCATGCCGTACGTCTCTGTGTTTGTAGTTTCTATTCCTCATTTTGCTCACACTGAAATCGACACCGATTCTAATTTATCGACTGCTGGTTTTGCACAATGTGTTTCTGTACGTATATTCAGCAGTTTCCCTGTCTCTGAAGTGATTTCTCCCGCAAGGAGTTTACTTTAAATTTTCTCCTTCTAAGTGTTTGTTTATAGCAAGGAGTAAAACCAGCATGCACTTTTTGATCATCTCAGAAACTACATAATCACATACATATGCTGATTTAATTTCACATTACACATGCAAACAGAAATAATGGGAAGTTGTCGATGTTGATGCTTATAGTTGAGTTCAGTACCGGGGCTCACAGCATCGGGTCTAATGGCGTGATGCTCCGTGTGCATTTAACTCGCTTTATGTCCCCAAACACTCACCATCGGGCATTTTAAAGAAAAAACTGGAGTCTGTCAACCCTGGCAAAATAACTGTTTAGATCCACATCCCTCGGCGGCTGCAGAGTGGCCCCGGCTATATGGATCTGAAGCGACTTTCCTCCAGCAGAGCGCTTTATCACGATTAACTTCCCTCCCAAGTGCCGTCATTTTCTCTCCATTATTCTCTCCCTTTCTGCGAGACACAAGAGCACTTTGTCTCCCCGCTCCTCCGTCTTCTTTATGCCTTCCCCTCGCTGTTTAAAGTCCCCCACTTGGACAGGATGCAGATAATGTTGCTGTTGCCCTAATCTCTGTTATTATGGGCTCCCGCTTTAACTCTTTAACAACACTTCGCTGTGAGGAGGAGACAGATAGAGAAACACACACAAAGGTCGTTGTCAAAAGCTGCATTTCCATTTCAGGTTTTTGCACAGTTATAGATATATAGATCTAGATATCTCTGAAATGTTGATGAAGCACACACACACACACATTCTAGCTACATTGTGCAATATTTGTAGAGTCTTGATAAAGGACTTCTAAAACATTGTGCATTTCCATGGTTTCACGCAGTATTTTCAACAGATGTAGAAAACATCTTAGTATACTGTCATGTGAGACTGTGTGACTGGTAATGTGACCCAGTGATAAACTTCAACAGGCCTGAAAAAAATCGCTTATGAGAGCGTAATTTGTGATATTTGAGAGATCTTTTGACACTTAGGTGCTTCTGTTACTAATTTTAATTCAATATGAAGGTTTTATGCACTCCTAGTGGTAATGGAAACCCTACCTAAAGAAAGAGGGTGTCCCCTGGCTTTGAATGCAAATAGCTGTGGAGAAATTAAACCGAGTGATATTAACATTTAGCTCAGACTCTTCTGGCGTTAAAGAAAAAATTAAAAAAAGAGAAATACAGCTGCTGTTTTCACTGCATCTTCATCTCAAACACCCATTATAATTGGCATTAATTCAGTGTTAGCAAGCTGTGAAAATGTAATTTCCAGTTCAAGAGCTCCAATTGGAGCTTAGCTGAAGTGGAGAGCATTACACTGTCTGCTGAATTGGTTTTGCCAGACTGAGATTGCCCTCGGTTCCTGCGCTGAGCGGCAACGGGTTAATAGATCAACGGCGGAGGAGGCTCAGCGAGCGATACGGGCATGAGAGGAAAGAAGAGAGAGCGGCAGGGAGGGAGAGTGGTTATTTAGAGGTGAAGGGAGGAGAGCAGAGTGCGGAGGTGTGAGGGGGCAGAGAGTGATTGGCTTGATTTCCCTCGTGTGTCTGTCATCATGGCGGGAGCGGGTCCGGCTCCGCCGGGCGGCCTGGAGCTGGGCTGCAGCTCCTAATGCGACTCCTGCCTGCATTACGGGGCTATTTGCAGGAAGGGGCTGTGGTTTGATGGTCAGCTATATTGGTCATTATTGCCTCTTCGCAGGAAATGAACAAACAGAGGGGAAAGGCAATTTCTGATGTGGCCTCTCTTCCCTTCTCCACCCCTTCCTATAAACACGGTGTGGAGATTTGCTATATTGTGTTTATTCATGCTGAAAATCTTTCATTATGGCTCTTTTTTTTTTGCTTTGTAGACGCTGTTTTTCTGCCTTGCCTCGTTCTCTCTATTGTCTGATCAATTTTTGAGTGTGTGCCGCTGCTGTTTCTGCTGCTGCGGCTGCTCCTCTGGTTTTTAAGTTTTGTGGGATTTGTTCTGTTTGTTGCCTTGTCTGGTCCCTCCCTCGACCGTTTTGGCTCCGGCAGCCAGTCTGTGTGATAGTTGGACGTCTCTCAGGACTCCTCGCGGCTAACCGGGCAACGCTGGCACGTCTCGGTGTTTATGAGACAGCGGGCATGTGTTTGGTCCCACCTGGCAGGGGGAGATAGAGGAGGGGCGGGGGGAGGACTGGAGGAGTGTGAATGAGAGGCCTGTTGTGACACCGCGCAGAGCGGGTGGGCATATTGGAGAGCAGCAGGTGCTCGGCCAATCTGGGAGGTGGCCTGATCCACCTCGAGGGGGGGGGGCAGAGCCTCTGATTGGCTGCCAGTCAGAACTGACAGGGGGCAGTGACCACGTTGCTCTGCCAAGGACCCGGCCTGGGTGCACCTGGCCTGGAGTCACAGGACCGGAGATGTCTTAGACAGGCCCTGTGTGTGTGTGTGTGTGTGTGTGTGTGTGTGTGTGTGTGTGTGTGTGTGTGTTTGTGTGTGTGTGTGTGTGTGTGGCTGCTTTGAAGTCCTTGATTCTGGCTTGTTTGTGTTGTGACCACATGGGGAGTGGAGGCCGGGGCTCTTCCTCTCACGAGAGCCGGTGGGAGTGGCTTTGAGCGTGCGCCAGCCGCCGTAGACGACTGTATGGCTGCTCTCCGGCGGATGTCCCTTTGTTCTCCCGTTAATTTGATTTCACTCTGCCATCGCTCATCTCTCCGGGGGCGGAGCGGTCAACGCCCGGCCTCTCCGGCTATTAGAATGCCAATCAAACTCCAGCCAGAGCCGACTAAACACTCATCAAACCCCGAGCCAAGAGCTCCACGCTTGTAGACGGCCAGGGCCATCTGGACGGAGAATACAACTGCTGGACACCTGCACTGCTCACCACACACTGGTGTGTTTGAATCATTGAGAGAAGTAAATAAAGGATAAGGCGGCAAACAAGCCAGTGATGTCAGCAGGCCAGGCATGACCTCATTTGTCCTGAAAAAGAGGAATGAGCAGCTGAAGTGCAAATGGCTAGCTATCCATCCATCTATCCATGTACAGTATATATCTATAATATCCATCCATCCATCCATCGTTTATCATCCATGCATCCATCCATCAATCCATCATCCATCCATCTCCGCTCATACAACCAGCTAACATCCATTCATCTATCCTTCCATTCATCCATTCATTTATCATCTATCCTTCTGTTCATCCATTCATTTATCAGAACTATCTACCATATATCTCTATCTATCTATCTATCCATCTATCTATCTATCTATCTATCTATCTATCTATCGATCGATCGATCGATCGATCGATCGATCTATCTATCTATCTATCTATCTATCTATCTATCTATCTATCTATCTATCTCTCTATCTATCTATCTATCTATCTATCTATCTATCTATCTATCTATCTATCTATCTATCTATCTATCTATCTATCTATCTACCTATCTATCTATCTATCCATCATTTATCATCCATGCATCCATCCTTTAATCCATCATCCATTTCCACTCATCCATCCAGCTAACATCCATGCATCCATTCCTCATCATCTATCCTTCCATTCATCCATTCATTTATCAAAACCATCTACCATCTATCATCCGTCCATCATCCATCCATCATTTATTCATTCATCCATCTGTCACCTGTCATCCATTCATTGATCACACGTCACTTATCCACTTATCCATTTACCAATCCACCATCCATTCATCATCCATAGAGCCATCCATCATCAATCCATCGATTCTTCCATCTATCATCCACCTATCATCACCCACCTACCACCCATCAATCCATCCACCATCCGTCCATCCATTCATCATGTATCTATCATCAGTCCATCTGGACACAGAATACGACTGTTGCTCCTCAACACACACACACACACACACACACACACACACACACACACACACTGTACCCTACGCACTGAATCACTGAGTGGAGTAAATAAAGCATGTCACTGTGAGCCCAGTGATGTCAGCAGACCAGGGCTGACCTCATTTGTCATGAAAAAGTCAGAGGCACGAGCAGCTGAAGTGCAAATGCATATTTAATAGTCGTCTTACTCTTGATCTTCTCAAAAAGCCTGAGAAATCCCACAGCTCCCGCAAGATGCTAAGTGGGCTTTTGAGGAACAGCCGCATGCACATGCTCGTGGTCACAGTGAGATTATGTTGTCATTAATACAAATAAATGTAACCATGGGTTACATTATGACTTTATAGGAGAGCCTGTTCGTGTTGATTTATTCATTGTTTCATTTCCCTCTGAGGATGAATTAACTATGTATGTTTGCATTTATGTATGTATCTATATGTATCTATATGTATGTGTATCTATCTATCTATTTATCAATCTACCATTTATCATCCATCTATCCATCAGTTTCCATCTGTTTATCATCCATCCCTCATCCATCATCCTTCTGTTCTTGCTATCTATCTATCTATCTATCTATCTATCTATCTATCTATCTATCTATCTATCTATCTATCTATCTATCTATCTATCTATCTATCTATCTATCTATCTATCTATCTATCTATCTATCTATCTATCTATCTATCTATCTATCTATCTATCTATCTATCAGAGAAATAACTAAATAACAGGTGCCAGACCAGTTGACTCATTCTTTTTTTTCACTTTTCTCAGGCATTCTCTTCTTGACCCTGACTGACCTCTGACCCCTCTCACTCCTCTCACTCCTCTGACTCCTCTTACTCCTCTGACTCCACTGAATCCTCTCCACTCCTCTCCACTCCTCTTACTCCTCTGACTCCACTGACTCCTCTCACTCCTCACTCCTCTGACTTTTTGACTGCTCTGACTCTTCTCCACGCCCCTCACTCCTCTGACTCCACTGACTCCACTGACTCCTCTGACTCCTCTGACTCCTCACTTCAGAGGGCCACGACCCGGGAGGATGAAAATTGCCCCGGGGAAACAGGAAGTGGCCTCCCGCTGCCAGTGACCCTGATCTGCAGCGCGGCTATTGTGTCATTATTTCCAGGCGCCGCAATAAAGGCCTGTGGAGGAAAATGAAGAGCGATAAGAGCACGGGGAGAACAGAGGACTGAATAAGGCGGTCCATTATTGTGAAATGGTTCGTTTTTCTGTGTCAGGACAAAAGGGAAATCAATAGGAGATATTGATGTTGAGCTCCAGGCTCACTTGTATCGTTATTGCTTTGTCATCTTTCTCGCTTTCTCTCGGAATAGTGATTTTGAAGGTGTGTGGTGATGCGTGTCCGTGTCTCTCTTTCTCTTTCTCAGACTGATGTCGGATGATTGTTTTCTGGGAGAAACTTAAAAAAAGAAAAATGACTGCGGTGGAATCAGGTTTTTATGTTTATCTGCACCAGAGTTGTGCAGATCAGGATTTTCTTCTCTCTCTCTCTTTTTCTTTTTTTGTCCAGCCGTAGAGTCGCTTCTTTGTTCATCCGTAGTGTTTGGTGTAAAACACTGAGCTGTCACTCAAGACAATCCGCAGTGTCACCCAGAGATCCGTTGACTCTTCCATTGATGCTCTGACCCCTCTCTGTGAAATTCAGTGACCCGGTCCTCATTGTAGAGGAACATACGTGTGTGTGTGTGTGTGCATGTGTGTGTGTGTGTGTGTGTGTGTGCTCTTGAGCCCTTGAACAGATGGCAGAAGGACAGCCCTGTGCTCGGGACCGTGTCCATCACTCACCTCGGTAAATAATTAGTGTGGATGCTGCGAGTGACAATCTGACCATGTTTCTGCACGTGTGTCTTTGTGTGTGTTTTATGATGTCACTTAAACATACAATTAGATTTATTTCAACGCAGCTTCCGCTTTGTGCAGCAGGTCGTTAGAAAGTTCAGACTTTGTGAGTTTGGTCGTGGGCGTAACACTGGAAATGCAGGAGACCGGGAAGAAAGAAAAGACGGTCTCAAACCTGCAGTTAACGCTTCCTTTTATTATCAGCCGTAACCGCTAATGGCCCTTAACTAATGTTTAAATTATCAGCCTTGTAAAATTAGTCCGGACCTCCTGTCTAAGGCATATCATAAAGCATGTAGTGCTTTTGCTTTCAGATAACATCAAGTACAAGAATGGTCTTTATCTCTGCATGTGCTACTGGCCTGTAGATGATGAATATTCAGGCTTCATTAGCTGGAAATCACAATGTGACCACAGAAGACTTATGTTAGTTCAAGCTCAATGAGAACACATAAGAAACCCACAGAAAATTAATGTTTTATGTGTTTTTAATGGTATGTGTTGGTTTCCCACAAAAAAAGCTATTAACTATATCTAAATCGAGACCTTTTATTATTTATGGGTTTTTACGTAGTAACCATTTACTATGTTTATCCATCTTTGCTCTAAATGCCTCTATTAGGCTGTGAATTACACAGTACTTGTTAGGCTCGGCTCAGTCTGTGCATGGGAGATTAGGACATGGCACTCTCCCTTTGCTGTAGGCTCTCATTAAGTGTTGCTGGCCGCAGAGATGAAATGGAAGCTCCTAATTGGTCGACTGAGGTGTCAACTGGAAAGGTCAGGGTGTCGCGGCCCCTTATGAGGCCGACATGTCACCTCCATGTACATACTTAGTGGAGTTATTACCGAGTAGAAGTGTAAGAAGAGCTCGGTGTCCATGCAAACTGATAAAAACAGCTTTCTGTGGATTATTTTTTGGGGGGGGGTTTAAATGTTTGACGGGATCATCTGGACACTCGCTAATGTTGCCGCGTTTTCAGAAGGTGATTAGTTACATAATGAGCATAATCCCAGGTTTGGCAGAATGCTCCAATTAATATTCTTATCGGGTGGTTTTGAGGTTCAGGCCACAGCTTTAGCAAAGTGAAGCCGTATTTCCAACTTCAGTCTGGTCTCATATTTCCACTTTTCTGCGTCGCCACCTCTTCGTTTGGCGTCATCTACGCCCTCGTACTCTCCTCCCACCCTCCCTCCTATTCACTTCTGTTTCATTCCTTTCGCCTAAACTCTGATTCATATTTCATAAACACGTGGTTTTGGCTAATAACACATTTATTTCCGACACACAAAAGCTCTTTGCCGCCTGTTTCCAGGAGACAGACCGAGTCAACCCGTTGTGAATAATTACCTTAATCTTATGGTGCCATCATCGGCGGTGCCCACGCGTGTCCTATACTCTCTTCAATCTACGTAATGTCCTTTTGTTTTCCTCTGCTATGATCTTACGTGCATGTGTGAGGCCACACGAAACACACACACACACGCATCCACACGCAAGTAATTAAGTCTGAAAATCTGAAATGAAATCACAAACAAAACAAAGGCTAATTTTCTTGGTGATGGCACAGCGAGCACTTCTCTGTTCATAACTGGCCGTTTAGAGTGAGCCCGTGTGATTGTCTTAGCTAAAGAAGTAATCAGCGCGCCAGAGATAAAGACCGAATTACAGTAGAATAGACTGCACACAAAAAAAAAGGAGGTTAAGAGGAAGGGAGAGTGATGGAGAGGCAGCGGAGAGGGCCCTTGTGAATGCGAGTGCTGGATGTATACATCTGTAATCCAGTTAATTTTACATGCTGTTTAAATAGGCAATCCATTTTTAAATACTGCCTTTTTCCCCCGGCGAGCGTTTCCCCGTGCCGAGGTGAGGGAGCTCTCTCTTTAGTACCTCTGTGGAAGCTCAGACGTGAGATATGGAGGAGAGCTGGAGGCGCTGGAGCCATTACTGCAACGTCCTCGTGCAGCCCTGTCAATCACAGACACATCCGTGCACACTCTGAAGACTAATCTAAACTGTGCTGCGTGCTCGTTGTTCAGCCTCCGGTTGCCTCAAAACAAACATCAATCCAGATTTATTTGTCTCGCAAGAACCTGAGGACTTTTCCTTATTCATTTTAAGCCGTTTTTCTTCTTCTTTCCGTCATTTTTCTTCCTCCTCGGACTCCGTCAGTCCATACGTCTTGGCGCTATGCAAATGCCAAACTGGCTCAGACTCCGAACGAGAAGCGTCATCCATCAACATCAAGTGTCCGCTTTATTTACTGAAATTAATTTTCTTGTTTATTTTCCTTAAAAGAAAAAAAAGAAAAAAGTTGACAGCTTCCAGGATGCAAAGCTGCCCGTCGGCAAATTGTGATAGAAATTAAGAAAAATGCTGCTGATGTCGAAAGTGATGAGTGCGCGCTTTAATTTAACCCCTCAGAGGACACCGAGTGAAGCACACTCAGCTGCTTTTAGTAGATTTTCAGGGCGTTTCAGATCCTATTTTGCAGAAAAAGCCCCAGCCTGTGCAAGAAAAAAAGCCGTGCCGAGTGATGGCATGTGGAAAAATATGAGAAAACAAACCGCGGAGTGTTTCTTACAGCCCACCAGTTAGCAGCCGTGTACCTGCCCTGCTAACAGAAGTCACACACGCTCGTGGTGGCTAAGTCAACAAAACCCTCCACGCACGCTCCGGTGCTGCAGGAAAGCCTTCCCCCGGTGCCAGGCGTGTTTACGCCTGCGTGGCTCGGGGCGTTCAGCGGGGTCCTCTGACTCGGCCCGGCCCGTTTCCCCTCCACCGTGCCAGAGCCTGACCCTGGCCCCGGGCCTGCCCCGAGGGTGGAGGACTCATTTATAAGCCGGGATGACATTCTGCTGCTGGACGCTTCCCCTCGCCGCCAGCTCGGGTCGGTTTTTCCGACCGGGCTGAAAATTTCATCTGAAAAGCCACCGGCTTTGCAGCTCTCCACATTTGTGGAATGTGAATGGCGGAAAGGAGAATCTCCCCTCTGCGGTTCCAGAGTGGGAGAGGAGAGAGAGGATTTCAAAAAGACGTATTTATGATGGTGAAAGAATGAGGAGAAGATTGTAAAAAAACCCAAAATATGCCCGAGTTTAAATGATCTTATAAGGAGCGCGGGACCATCATCTGTCATCAGAGCTCTACTACTCTGAGATGATTGATGTTTTTCCCGCTCAGTTATAAAATGACCACAGTCTATATATATATGTGTGTGTGTGTGTGTGTGTGTGTGTGTGTGTGTGTCTCCTGAATATGTATTGCTGCAGCTCCCGGAGAAGTATGCAGAAGTTTGGGTGAGGAAATACTTTTTACTGGGTGTTTCGTTGCCAGGCCTGGTGCCATTTCTGCGTAATGGGTTTGTGTGATGTGGAGTCGCTCAGCGGGGCCGCAGTGATTTATGTGTCGCGCGGGATGGAGGCCACACATCTTGCCGGCACAAACTCAGCCATCAACTGGAGTTATGTCCCCCCAGAACCACAAAGCAAACTCAGAAGGTGGACCAAAACAGGACATAAAGTAAGCTTTTGTTATTACCTCTCACTCCGTTTGTACACACACACACACATCAACACACACACGCACAAAAGCCTCTAGGCCGGCCCTCCTTCACTCACTGTTTGTTCATCTGTTCCTCTTTGCCCAGCAAGAGATGTATGCATTGCCATGGAGCATAAATAAACACACACACACACACACACACACACAAGTGAAGGCATGGACGCACACATGCGATGCATAACAAACACGAGTAAATCACACCGTAAATAAGCTTATACAAGCGCACTCACACAGGAGAACTGAAGAGATAAAAGATTGGCAAACGTACGGTACTGTAAGGGCGCGGGCAGGAAACATGCTAATTGGTTCTTATTTATTAACAAAGTGTTTTCTCAACAGTGTGTTTCTTTTGACTCGACGGGGTCTGCGCTCCCTTATCTTATCGGGAGGACACAGGCCGATGGACGCAATTGTTCCTAATAAAGTGGAGCAGAACCGAATATGACAGTGTTGTCACCACGCATGGAGGGGTACGATAACATGCACACGCCGGTGGTCACGCCCCCCCCCCCCATCCCCCCCCCACCCCTCCCATCCCCCTCACTTCAGTCGTCTGAATTGCCCACTGCCAGGCGGCAGCCTTTTTCCTGCCGTCGTTTAGCTGCGCAGACAACATGCAGCGGCCCGACTCTGCAGCAGCAGCAGTTCACATAACAAAGTTGCCATTCTGTTTTCTTGCTCCGGCCTCTGAGTCTGAGAGCGGCCGCTGCCAAGTTGGTGATTCGCCATCCGACACTGGCAACGGCGGCTGAGCTGCGACTGGACCGCGGCCAGTAAATCCCTCTCTCTTATAAACTGCACAGAATAATACACAGCTGTGGCTGCAAGAAAAAGAAGAAAAAAAAGCGTAAAGTCCAATATAATATACTGGGGGAAGGAGCGCAGCGTGTGTGTGCTGCGGATAGATAGCTGCACGTGCACAGACGCATGCACACATACCTCACACACGAGCATTAAGTGCTATTTTGAACTGTCAAGTGGCTGCGTGCTCTTGCACAGGATAATTACCCTTACTAAGTCTGCAACATGCCTCTCAGCTCATTATAATGTGGTGGTATGATGATAATGATCTGAAGGTCTGAGAAACGTAAACAAATCATCATCATCATCATCATGAAGTAGGTTTGCACATGATGAGGTGATCGACTGTAGATTCATGGACATGGTCACCAACGCCATATAAAGGACTGAACTCAGCTAATCAAGTGGGTTTTTAACAACTAAACTCTATATGCTCTAGCACAGGGTAATTATCTTGAGCCAGAGCAGAGCAGAGCAGAGGGGTGAGCGTCTTAACTTCTAAGAAACGTATTTAAATTTACAGAAAATTATTGTGAATTATTTATTATTTTCTGGGCACTACTGGACCATCTTGTGCTTCTTGTGCATCTTTATGTGTATTATACATGATATAGGACTTCAGAGGAAACAATCTAGTTCCTACAAGAGGATTATGTTGTGGGCACAACACAATGAACTGTGTAAAGCTGTTTCTTTGGACAACAGATGATTTCTAGGACTTAGCGAATCAAGCTGTATCTTAACCCAGATTGTCACACAATTACTGTTAATTGATGTCTCTTACAATATGACCATACACATACACAGACACATATGAAAGCATTGTGAACTCCCACACACAAATTTATTACTGTATGTTGTGTAGCTTTTCGAGCACCCACAGCTCACAGAGATGCAGTGTATGCGAATAACTCCAGGAGCTCGGAGTAAATAGAAGAGCTTTCTTGAGGAGATTCTGGATTCAGATTAACGCGTCCAGACAACGTTAGTGACCTTTCATAATGCAGAGCCAGACGAGGCAGGATGAGGCTAGAGACGGTCTAAACACACTCCACCTTGGTGCGTCACGTCGGAGCGTGTGCTCCGGGCTACACAGGTCTGATTAGGAACGGCTCGCTTGCTTTTTCTGTACCAATAAATCAGCCGTGTCCACATCTCCTCCCTCGTGTTTTTCTTCTCTTGTCCACCTCTTGGGCTATTTCCTCTCAAGCCGTTGCACTTTTTTTTCCCTTTTCTTTTTTTACTGCATGTGTGTGTGTGTGTGTGTGTGACTCACCTCCGCCAGGTAACTGACAGCGTGACTCGGTCATCATGGAGCTCGTTAGCATTCTGAGGCGTCGCCGCGGTTGCCATGACGTCAGCGTCTCTGTGGAAACTCGACCGGGGGGGTGGGGGGGGGGGGGGGGATCGGAGGTCAGGCTCACACTCTCTCTCCCCCTCTGTCTCTTTGGAGGAGCACACGCCTCGAATAATCTCTTGCGTGTTCCTCTCTGCTCTGGGGTCCAATCGTCCAAGCGTAGCAGGCGGAGGTGACTGTCTTCTACGTTCCTCTACGTGCTCTCCAGCAGCAGACTGGAGCTGTATGCGGAGGCCTGATGGGAAAAGATGCTGGACGCCGGATGAGCCATCGAGGCAAAGCTGCCCCCAGGCCGCACACGTGGTCGACGGGGTTTTTATGGCTCCGTAATCACCTCGACCGAGAGTCTGAGACGCTCTCCTCTCCAGGGAGACGGCGAGCTGATGAGCCCGTCTCCTCGCTGACATTATGTTTGGACAGTCTGGGTCTTCTTCTTCTGGCGGTGGCGGCGGAGCAAGATTATAATTATGCAAAGTGTCGCCCCGGAGCACGCGGTGCACGGTGTCGCACGCACCGAGCTGAGCGACGGCCTCGCACAAAGCAACATAACAAGTCGATGATTGCTGAAAGGCCTTCGTTTATATCAATTATCCTTCGTTTGGAGGGAAATCTGCGTAATGCCGTGATTTCATTTCAGCTGCACTGCTGAGTAGAGATAAGAGTTTACTGATTCCGATTCCATTACTGTTGTTATGTATCGATCCGGTTCTTTATCGATTTTTTACCGATTCTCTCATCAATTCTCTCTGATACTCATTAGGCAAAAGATTAAAGAGTACAAAGAGGTTTTTTTTGCATCAACTCACTTTTAGATCTTCACATCTGAACAGAAGATACAGCACACACACACACACTGATTCATTCTGTGACATTTTGCAATGTTTACGGTGCTCATTTGCATTCAGCTTGAAATAAAACTTTGACACTGGGATGAATTCTTGCAGATGACATTGGAGATTGTTTGCACAGAGTAAAAGTTTACACAGCGAAATGGCAGTAACATTTACGGAGCAGACAGAGGGTCGGGACGATCTGAAGTTACCGTCCACTTTAAAAACAGTCCCGAGTAGAGACGTGTAGCAAAACAAGTGGCATGCCTGTGAATTAATTGCAGCAATGTGGCGAAACAGGAGCTTTGCAGGTGTTGCAGGTGTCATCTTTTCCCATTAAATGTGATGTTTTCCCAACTAAGCAGAATCATTCAGCTGAATCAGTAAGTAAGCACTGAAACAGACTCGTTAGCTGTTAAAACTGGCATGTTTTTACTATATTAACTAATCTGTTAACAAAATAAGCCTGCATGTGTAAAGATTTCACGTGTCGCTGCACTACCACAGCAAATAACAAACCGGGGATGTGGTTCTTATAAGGAACGTTTGGATTTAGCTAGAGAGCTCTGAGGCCAGCTCCTCCATGGTGATGGTTTGAATCGTTTATGGTAAATGTAATGCTGCGATATCTCTCTATGCTCTGGAATATTAGCTGCACCTTGAATATAAAATGCTTCGTTCTGGCTCTCACACGGAGCAACTTTTTGCGCATAAATTTTCCCATGACTGCCGCTTTCCACCATAATTAGATTTTATCGACTACCTCCGTGGCAGGAATACAGGGACGTGACAAAACTCATATTGATCAGACAAGTGTTTAAATCCACTTTAACGCAATTATCTCGGCCACTTAATTGGATGTATAAAAGGAGGCAAAACTTATCTGCGAGCCGCAAAATAGCTGTGTAAGGCAGTGGATTAAAACTGAAAAGTTAGGTAATTATTTCAAAGTTCTTCTTATCAAAATCAATAGCTGAAATTAAATGGAATCAATCCCGCCAAAAACAAGACACTTGTGTTTGTCTTAGGTCTGCTTTTCTCTCTCTCTCTCTCTTCCTCTCTGAAAGTTAATCATTTCAGACTTTTAATGCAAATGAGCTTCATCTGTTTTAGAGCTGAGTGACATTTACCTTAGCTCCTTGACATATTTCAAGATATGAATTCTCTCCAAACGCTCGTTTTAACAGGGGTTCTCACATCGGGTCAAACAGTAACAGGGACAGGAGAGCGGAGAATAGCCCATAGCCTCTCCTCTCCCCTCTGTACTTGACAGTGATGTGCCCTTTATTACGGCACTAAAGCCCAAAACTGCTCCCGTCGAGCCGCTTCACGTCCACACAGGGCGACCGAGAGGGTTTTTCTCTAACGCATCGCTGTGTAAATGGGAGACGCCCTGCAGCCAATATAAAACCCAGGATGTGAATTCAAACCCAAGCGGCCGAGAAGCTGAAAATGTTGGGATTTATTGACCTATACGGCGAGCAGCCCATACAAAAAAAATGATGTTTATATTTCCTGCTAAATCTGCAATGCTACACTCAGAAGCTCTTAAAACATGCACTTTGATGTTTTATTGTTGGATGTTTTATTCCTTTTTATTTTAGCACTAGAAAGACTGGCTCAGCATTGTGCAGCACTAAGTATGGGTGTTTCCATTCAACACTCCCATGGACAGTTATATGCAGTTATATCAGCTGACTCAGTTTCCATGGCGATGTTGCACAGCAGCCGGAGCTGCAGATCACCGACCTCTAGTCCTTGAACTCGGAAGAAAACTCCGGCAATCAGAGGTGACAAAGTACTTTCCAGTTCTTCCCCATTAGTGTTAAGATGCTTAGACTAACACTCTGATGTTCCATGTGTTGAATCTGTCCCTAGTAATTGGAAGAAGGCTTGATTCATGGTTATGTCCACTTCCTGATACAGATGTTGGTCTCACTGTGGTGCTAAAGTCCCTGGGGTTCATCAAGAGATATGTGAACATTTCTATTAAGTTTCTGCATCTTTGACTTGGTTTTGTGATGTCTAAAAGTAATGTTAGTAACATGCTTTAGTTGGAAAAACCCAAAGCCAGGTTTTTTTACATACCAGTGTGACAGCCTGCTCTGAACACTCGGTTTTAGCGCCTTTCCCACTGAGCTCTGCCTGCCCTGACGACCTCTTCCACCTGGGCAGAAGAATGAGAACGGCCAAAGTAACACAAACTGTCAAGTTTGTCAAGAGTGGGTGGTTTGGACGGGTCACTAAAATCATCAGTCAATGTTCAGGTTTTTTTATCCTGATCCAGATGGTTGGAGTGACCATGATGGGCAAATTAGCTGCTGTTAAAACCGGCTCTTTTGTAGAGGTCTCGACAGGTGACCACCGTGCAGCTCTCGATAGATACCCCCAAATTAGTTTGTCACAATCATTCATGGATGAAGCCGGTTCATTTTCCACAGGCGTCTATCAATCTGCAGACTCCAATTTTGAAAGCTCAAGCGCTGGATAGTCAGACCTCTCCATCTTTTTTTCATCTTGTCCGAGCCCGACCTGCACCCAGGAAACACACTCACGTATAATCTCTAATCCCCTGGGGGGATTCTCTATGGGTGCATTCACGATTTGAGATATAATGGAAAAACCAGTAACTTCTGAAATATCAATAAGTCCTGTCGTCAGCCAATCCCTCCACGCTCTGTTTTTGATGTTTCAAAGACATAAAAGAATAATAATTTTCTGCAATGAAGGTGCTGGCACCAGCTCAGCCCCTCAGACAAATACAGATAAAGACATACACGCACACACACCGGCAAATTATATGAAAGCGCGCGCTCACACATTTTAATTAGCGCCACTTTAGTGCAGAAAGCACTAAACCGTGGGATAATTAATCTCCACAGTCTGCGTTTTCGCTGCTTTAACCACCTCGGGGAGGGGCACAGGTTGGTCTCGTCTTTTTGCGAAGCTCGTTTGCCAAACAATAAAGTCGAGAACCTAAAGAGGTAACGAGGGGAAAGGTCACCACATTAATATGCTGTTGGAGGCGTTTTGCTTTTTGCTGTACACACTGATGGTCAATTCCTGCACAATGAATGTGGAATGCCAACAATCTCTGCTGGCTTCCTGTGTGTCTGTGTGTGTGTGTGTGTCAGTGTGTGTGTTTCTGTGTGTGTGTGTGTGTGTGTGTGTGTGAGCTCAGTCACATACTGCTTCTCATTACAAATCCTCTCATGACTGTATGCAATTTGTGGCTGTGCTCTGTAGCCTTTTGTCAGCAGTCAGGCCAAGCACTGTCTCCCTCTGTCTCTCTCCCTCTGCCCATCATCCCTCCCCCTCCTCCTCTTCCTCCTCAATCTCTAACTCTGCCATTTCTGGGGACACAACCCCATCTGCAACTTCCAGTAATTAGCCGGGCACGTCTGGTTTAGGATGGTGAGTAATTCCTGGCAGGCTGACGTCAGCTCCCGGTCAGTGAGGAGCATTAATCTGCCCGCGCCCTCCCCGTCTCGTCAGAGGCTCTTTGATTCGCGCAGAATCGACTAGAAATGTAAGAATGCAGAATCAGAGCATGAACCCACAAAGGTACTCTCTAATCCTGGCGGCGTCTCGGCAGTAAAGGGCAAGCGGCTGATCAGATTGCCGAAATCCAGGCTCGACATCCTGCGGTAATAAAACCGCCTGCGAGCGGGAGTAGATTTTCAAGATAAACGCGGATCCCGCTCTAATTTCACAAACAAACCAGCCGCCCATTTGTCTTCATCCTGAGGCTTTGCACACCCCTGTGTCAGTGTGTGGACGACTGCTTGGTGTGATGGATGTGGAGGCTGATATGTGTGTGTGTGTGTGTGGGGGGGGGGGGGGGGGTGCCAGCCGGCCGGTGTAATGGAGACGATGCTGCCCCACCTCTCCCCCTGTTAAACACACTAACACACATACACATGCACACACTGGCACCGCAGGGCTAATCCTCTTTAAGTGTCAGTCCCGACTGTAGGGGCGCAGCGGGTCTCGTGCCCCTGCTGCTGGTGTCGGCCTCATTTCCACTGCTCATTTCCTGCCTCGGGCTGCTCCTCCCTGCAGCAGCTCCTCTACCCATCCGAGATAAAGTCCCAACGTTTTCAGACCGTTTTAAGTAGCACACGACGAAAGAAAGTAAAAATTAACCTAATCAGATATTCACGTCCTCTTAGGCTTTAAAAAGCCACTTCTGAAAGCAGGTAGTTTGCTCCTCTGGGCCGACGAAGCAGTTACAAAAGATTAGAATGCAAAATGGAGGATGAAATTATTCATAGAAACTTTTTCAATCCACTCCTGCAGCGTAATCTCACACGGTCTTCACCGATGATCTGCATCTCATGGCTTCACCCGAACAGAAGGTCTGTTTCCATACAGTTTTTCTCAAAATGCAAGTGATATTTCTCAGATTTTGACAAAGTACCACCATCACTTTTCCACCAAAGGGAGTTTTACGAATAATTCTCATAATCTATCTATCTATCACATCTATGTGACCCACTATATCATTTCTGCAAAGAAAATGCAAAAAAGAGTTTCCATTACACATTTGCAATAAACTTCCATGTCAAAATGTCTGAAAAACCACCTCATGATAGAGATTTACAAGTTTTTCAGAGGGTTTTTTGAAACAGGGATAAGAAGATATGGATGGATCTCAGTTTCCTCTCTGTGATTGTTGTAGCAGCTCCTGATATTTTTGCCCTGTGACCTTTTAATAGCTTCGCACTGTTGACCTAGACTCACTCATTAAAGTTTTGCAGAGTTTATCCGGGTGCAATGCTGTAAATATTTCTGGCATCTACAGAGAAGTAAGCAGCTACAAAGTTTTTTCTTAGAGGAGCTGAAATGTTTTTTCCCACTATGCTGCCACCGACTGACCCCCTCTTAACTGGTCCCCCGACACCAGGCCGAGGTCGAGGACATCCAGGAAATACAGATCAGCGGCTCTGGAGGGGATTATGCTGCAGGTCTGGCTCCTGGAGCGCCTCAAACTTAACTCTGCACTGAATCCATGGAAACAGGGTCCCCCACACACACTCACACTCACACCGTCTGTCATTTCCCCTTTTGTTCCTTGGCTCGTTTCTCCTCATCAATCGCGCTTTCTCAGGGATTTCATCCATCATTTGTGTCCATCCCCTCAGTGGTTTTAACGTCTCGGAACAACAGTGAAGTTGCCAGACGACGCTGACAGTTGTAAAGGTAAAGCTCTCGGCGGCTGCCAAAGTGTTTTGACTTACAGTAAATTGGCCTGTCCACTATCACCTCTGCCTAAACGCTGTCAGGAGGATGCAGCCGCTTGCCAACTGCAAAAACACTTCTGACAGAAAGTCCTGCTGCCTCGGAGAAACTGTCTGCTTTGATACTGACCAATGGACTGTTTTACAGAAGCAGCCCAGGGGATATAGAAAGAGAAAAAAAAACAGTAGAAAAAAAGAAAAAACTCTTAAAGGTCTGGAGACCCAGGCTCAACTGGACGGCCAAATTGTTCTCTGCGGATGAAAGAGCTCACATGTCATGTCATCTGTCGTACTGAATGGACTCCAGCTCCCGAAACAGGATGAAGTCAGTCATTTAAAAACACTACATTAGTGCTCCTGTGCCGCTGCCGCTGCTGCATTGCAGTTCAATTTTGTGTTTCGCCGGCTGAGAGCTCAGCACAATGTGCTCGGACTGACTCCGTCCTCCAGCTGCAGGGATGCTGGAGGACTGCAGGCCGAGACAGGAGGGCAAAGACGACCTGGACCCAGGAAATGGCCACTTGTCCCTCGGCTTATCCCTCCTCTCACACAGACACATCTGCACGTTTTAAAACCGAAACACAAAAACACAATCATAACTCTAAGCTGTCTAACTGGATGTCCAAAATCAGCGACTCCTCCAAATGTTGTACTGAATGGCTGTGTTCCACATTACATTACATTAACCCATTTGGCAGACGCTTTTATGCAAACTGATTTACAATTGAGGGACAGCATTAATGCTTCAGTGTACAACTGGAGGCTACGGTTGGTACAAGAGCTGAAAGATGTCAAGTTTTTATGAAAGGAGTTTAGGAGAGGAGTGCTCTAGGAAGAGGAGGGTCTAAAAGAGATTCTAGAAGATAGAGAGAGGGATGTTTCCACTCCGCTGGTGTTGTCTGTACTAGTGACATCCGTATTATGTTCCAGCATCTCAGTCCCTTTATACGGTGTAATAAATGGTGAGTGGACTCCTCTTATATCGCGGTTTTCTCGTCTTCATGATCGCTCAGAGCTCTTTAGAGACTGCCACAAGTCACATTCGCCCACTCAGACCCTGGTGGAAGAGGCTCGCCTGCATACTGTATCTCTGACTGTTCACTCACATCCCCACCTGAGTACCTTTCATCAAAAATGATCTGGGCTTCGGTAAGACACACTCAGCTCAGACTACACGATTTCAGGTCGATTTGGTGTTGATGATATTGATTGTTTTCTGGACCCGTTAAAGCTATTCAGTCAGCCTGACATGGTGGCGATGCAGCCCAGTGGCATTACCGTATAAGTCCACTAATTACTGTGTACTTTGTGACCTGTCTCACATGCGTTTTGTCACACAGTTGCATTGCATGAGTAAGACGTACATAAAGGCGACATCAATTTAAATGGACTGGCATTTAAATGAACTGATCCAACCTGCGGTCTGGCTATTTATCACCACACGTTTATGTGTAGAAATGTAAAAAGTTCAGTGAGTAAACTTAAAAAGTAGGAAAAGTGGCAAACAAAACCTCAGTTAGATATGTTAAAGATTTTTAAGGACCACAATCTGTCAGAAAAAAGTATCTGGTTTTGGCCTTTTGTGTTTACGTGTGGACACTGCTCATAGTATTGACAGGTATGTGGCTTTGGGAGGCTGTTGGATAACACATAGATGGGAATTTGTAAAGATAAAGCGTCGGGAATAACTGATTTTCTCCACCTGAGCTCACAGTAATGAGAATTTGTCACAGTCTGCAAAGATCACATGAACTACATCCCTGGTGCCTGTTTGAAGGTTGGATGGGACGAAGAAAGAATAAAACTTCCCTCCTCTGCCTACATACAGTCAAGCAGTAGCTTTATTGTAGACTTCAGTGAAAGTACAACAAAATAGCCCTAACATTTTACCACTTTATTTTTTTTTTTCCACAAAGAAAACATCTTTTAAAATGGTGACAACAGCATTAATTTCAGTGAATCAAACTGACACAGTTTCGGAGCCAATAAGAACAAAACAGAACCAAACAGAACAAAAACTGGTGTTAAACGGGCAAAATAAATCAAGTATGTTGTGACTTTCCAAAAAATGCACTTGTGGTAGTAACGCTTACGCACACCTCATCTGCTGCTCGTCTCCAGCTCCTTGAGTTTGGTTCGAGCCACATTCGTCTAATCACTACAATCCCTTTTCAGCATCACTGTACATACGTTCTCCTCTCATTCATGGCAACAGGAGGCGAGCCGAGTCCGTCCTGCCTCGACGTGGTTCCTCCATCACGTGCTCTTCTCTCCTGCGTCGTCCTCTCGCTGGGACGCGTTCAGGAAACGAATTCCTCCGTAATATACCGGGGAAAACGAGACGCCACTTCCTCTGTCACGTTTTTTTCAGACATCCCTCGGGGGAAGCTCCAATTTGCCATCATCTCAAAGCAACACAAATATGTAAACACACGCAATTCCAAAAAAAAAAAAAACTCTCAGGTTTCCTCACTTCTCACGTCTCTCGGTGCAAAAAAGGAAAAAATTTAAATGGAGAAACGAGGAAAAAATAAAAACAACCAAAAAAAAAACAATAAATAGACTTCCTCTGTTATATATTTCTGTGTTTATGTATATACATATATTCATGTTTCCCTGGCTGTGTCTCTCTACATGAGCACGCAGCTCTTGGCCCGGTCCTTCCTCATGGCCGGGGCCTGGTCCATTTGCTCAGTCCGACCCGGCAGCGGGGGCAGCGGCAGCTGCGACACGCGCTTCAGGCCGCGGCGCGAGCTGCTGCGCTTCAGCTGCGGCTTGAACGGCCGCCGCACCGACGCCACCGTGGTGATGTGGAACACGTCCCGCACGCTGTTCTCAGACACCTTGGACGTGCACTCCACGTAGGCCACCGCCCCGATCTGCCTGGCTATCGTGCTGCCCTGAGGCGAGGAGAGAGAGAGGGAGAGAGAGGGAGGGAGAGAGAGAGAGAGAGAGAGAGAGAGAGAGAGAGAGAGAGAGAGAGAGAGGGAGAGTGAGGGAGAGAGAACATTTACTGTCAGAGAACAGAAGCAACAGAAGGACTAAAAGACTAAAGAACAATTTATCTGCACAAAATGACATCTTATACAATAAGTCTGCTGCTGCTGCCTTTTTTCTCCCCCTCCTATCCGTGTTGTTGTTGCTTTTTTGTGTTTTGGGACAATGATAGTTGGGTTCAACTCAAAGATATCCAGATAAAGTAGATTTAGCCATGTGAAGGTCCTCCAAGGTCACCCAAAAGGTAAAATCTATCTATCTGTCTATTACTCTATCTCTCTTTCTCCCTCTCCCTGTGTATATATATATATGTGTATATACATATACATATACATATACATATACATACATACATACATACATACATACATACATACGTACATACGTACATACGTACATACATACATACATACATACATACATACATACATACATACATTCATACATTCATACATACATACATACATACATACATACATACATACATACATACATACATACATACATACGTACGTACATACATACGTACATACACACATACATACATACATACATAGAAGAGTGTGGTCTGAGTTCAGTTCCTATATCTAAACTGAACTTTTCCTACAACTACAAATGAATAATGAACACTTTAAGAACAAATTGTTGACATAACAGTAATTGAATGAGTCCAATTCCTCATGGACCAATAAAACTTGCGAGTTTTGATCGGATATTTTGTTCAATTGCATTTTGGATTTTAGCCAGCAACGTGTCTCAAATGTAGCTCTGATTAACGATCATCTTAGAATATACATATATATATGCAGAGCAGCCCTGACCGGGATGGGTAGACTGTCAGTTTCAGAGAAGTTGTTCCCACTGTTAACTTTGCATCTGTGACTCATCTCTCTCCTCACACGTTCTGTCACACAGTCATGATTGTACAAGCAAGAGTGCACGCAGTTGTGACATAGTGTATCGTAAAGGCAAGAAAAGAGGTGACGGTTTTTAAAACGTAAACTCCAGCTGAGTCGAACTCAGTGAAGGGTGGCGTTTTTGCTTCTTTTCTAATAGAATCCCCGACCGTGAATTG